>CM068956.1:89851856-89863333 GCA_035128595.1 Eptatretus atami | reverse complement strand
AGAGTACCAAATTTATTTTTATTAGTTTCATTTTGTCTTACCTTATGGGAATTTACCTAAAATTCTTGTACATTTCATCATCAATTTGTAAGAAAACCTTACGTGATGAAGAAAAACTGTTTTGATATTTCGAATTAGCATCCCAAAAATAAATAAAGTAACATAAAATTATCAAAACAATTTTTTAAAAGTTCCATTTTGCAGACCTGTGTTATCTGTGCTAATGCCCGGCTTAATTCCGACAAACAAAATTCAACAGCTTGCCTAGTTTCGGAGATAATGGTATAGGCGATTTCCATTAGCGGGATATTATGACGGAACTTTTTTTCTAGGAAGAATTCCAAAATCGGAGATGGTTACTGCCTGCACGTGGGCTTTCTGCATATACTTGGCAGTTTCACGAAGATCCGATGAAAACTCTGGGTTGTGAAACAAAAAATGTCAAAAAATAGGAATGACGTCATAAAAATTGATATGACGTCATAGTGATGTATCATATGTGCGGTAATTCATCTCTGCTAATGCCCTGTTCGATTCCCACAAACAGAATTCAAAAAGCTTGCCTAGTTTCGGAGATAATTTTTTAGGCGATTTCCATTAGCGGAGATATTTTGACGTCATAACTTTTTTCTAGGAGGAATTTTCAAAATCGGAGATGGTTAATGTCTGCGCAGGGAATTTTTTTACATATATATGCCAAGTTTCAGAAGTTTCGATGAAAACTGTAGGCTGTGAAACAAAAAAGTCCACAAGAAGAAGAAGAAGTACAACAACAATGTGAGTAAGACAGAGATCCTCATGAGGATCTAAAAAAAAAAAAAAAAAACTTCGACAACAACAAAAAAAAACACCACAAAAACACTTCATTAAAAAAAAATATTTGCATTTTCGTATTTTGATCTGGTGTTGATAAATTTGTGTGGTGGTGATGTGGTGCAGGCATGACGAGCTGAATGGCCTGCACCTGGTGTCTAATTTCCTTGTATTAAACAATACAACAACTACCTGGGTACTTAAGTCATCTCCACAAACAAATTTGCACTGTTTACACACAGTTCCTTCAAGTTCTCCACGTATAAAAGTGGAGCTGGAGTCTAATCAAAATCATGATATCAGTTGGCCTGACAAACCTGCTCTATCAGACCTCTGAGGTTTTCACCAGATTTGGAGAGCAACAAGATTCATTTCAAAATGTCATCAAGTTGCGAAACTCTGACACTAAAGACACAATGGAAGTAGAATAATTGCTGTTGATGCACAATGAATTACTGTACGTGACAATGTATAGGGGTTTCCCTTGCAGCTCTTGAGCAAATGTAAATTATTTTGATTTGCTATATATTCTGTTTGGAGGTCATGACAATGTATTTAGCAGCAGCACCTGGAAACAACTGTTATCTTGTTCACCAAAAATTGTGCAATATTGTAATTGTTATCAAAGACAATGGTTATAACCAAAGATAGTATGGAGATTTAGTTTGTTAAAATGAGCAATCTGTACAATATAAGCCTTGTCCATATGTATTGCTGTTACTACCACACGCTTTCTACTATGAATACCTTTTTTAACGACCCCCGATTATTCGCCCCTTTTGTTGGATCAGCGAGGAAACGCATTTTCCCCAAATCTCTCATTAACACGCTGAGCAAGACCTGACATTCGACTGAAGTAATTTGTTCAGTGTGTCTGTGATAACGCACATACTCTTCTCAAAAGACACCGTGAGATCTTTAACGTCCATCGGCTAATGCGAACAAACAGGACACCTGGCTTGACATCCATCCGAGGGACGACACACCTTGTGATGCAGTGCCATGCGTGTAAAGCACCAACTTGACAGTTTATAGTTTGGTCAGGAATCAAACACAGAATCATAAGCTCAAAAGGAAGTGCTTTACCTTCCTTTTGAGCTTATGGACTGCACCATCCTGTCAGACTCCACAGCATACATGGATAAAAAATAAAAGATGTGTGGTTCAGTACGCATTCTGATGGTGACAAGGAGATTGGATTTGGCTTGAACTCGCTCTTGCACAAAGATTTCTGAACTTGCTAGTGAAGACAATTCATTATGTGCATACAGTAGGAGGAAATTTACGAAACTTGTGATTCACATCATATAATAATGCCTTGGCATGCTCTTCAGGACCAAGATACAAGACAACATTATAAGCCATATTTTTGAGAAGGATATCACAGGATGTCTATGTTGAAATTATTTTTAATGGGATAACTGGTTCCATGTTACCTTCCAACAGATAATGAAAGCACACTGTAATGAACCAGAGCAACGGTTTATTCAGTCAAAGTGGAGCTCACTGGTGAGCGTACTGCCAAATGAGCTCCCCTGACAACCCCAAAAAGGATCTTACATGATGAAGATCGACTCAGAATTGGGCCAATTGACCATAAAAATTTTTTTTCAATGACGAGTATTCTCAAGGTGATTGCAACCAGACATGCCTTGTGTTTCGGAATAAGACACAACCACAGTTTTTACCAATAGGCTATTTCATATTCCTGCTAGCAGGCGTGAACAAACAGAGTTGTACGTCGTATCACACTACAGGATAATGACAACATCACACCTGCGATCGGCAGGTAGCAAGAATTGCTCTCACCTATTGGCAACACATTTCTACAGGTGCAATTCAAATAAAGAAAAGTGCCTTTCCACCTTGGCTGTATTCTACGAAAATATGGCCTGGTCTATTTTTTGTAGATCCGATGGAATATGGAAACACCACAAAGAAAAGGAGAATGAAAATTAATACAATAATTCAAAATTTGTGTGCAGAGAAGAACTGACTTAAAAGGACGTTATCAACAAATATTTTTGTATCAAGTATCTGAAATACTTGAAATATTTTTATAACAAGTGTCTGAAAAAAAAAAAAATAATTCCGCAAGTGATTCCAAAGAAGTATTGATCGCAGGGTTCATAAGCATTTTTGCATAAAAGTTGTAAAATGCAGTGTTCTTTGTTCCCCAAATTCGGAATTAATTCAATGCAGAAACATGTTGCAATGTTAATCACGTACATTATTTGGCGACTATTCATATCCAAGGCAGAATATAAAATCTCATTAATAATTCAAGTAAAACTAGAAAGCATTTCAAAAATGAAAGCCCGGCCTCGTCCGCTTAGTACTCAAACTAAACCTGACGAAAACATCAGCTTAAAAAAAAAAAAATTAAAATAGTTAAATTCATTAGTGTTCTCTATATTTTCCGAATAAAGGTTTGATGAAAATTTGATGACAAAGCTCAAATGGTAAATAAATAGAGAGACACGGAGATGATTATTTAAAAAAAAAAAAATCCAGCGTCTCATGCAGCGGAGCGGCAGATGGGCCGATAAGGTCTATTTCAACTCACTGTGATTTTGCCCTTTGACAACTTGACCAAATAGTTTTGATGTTCTCCATATTTTCATAATAAAGGTTTGTTGAAAATTTGATTCCAAAGCTAAATGGTGACAAAGTTTTGCCCTGGACACACACACACCACACGGCACGCACGCACGCACGCACACACGAAGCTAATTCCAAAACCCATCTCCCGCTGCGTGGGAGACGTGCTAATTATTACTGACCTCCCAAAAATATCAATAACTAGAAAGCAATCAAAGATTGCAAACCCTCTCCATGACTAGTTTTGTGTGTTGTTTGTGTGGTTCAATAATACGTATTTTATCGACGCACTCACATTCTAATTATACCGGACATGCGATGGAGACGTATTCGCATTCTAATTGTACATACTTTATAGAGCTACTTGGTTGAAAAAATAGATAACGTGTAACAATTGTGGTCTATGTTTGCAAATGAAGTGCTGACAAACAGACAGACAAACGGACCCAAATGTAATACCTTCTCCTCCGGTGAAGGCAACAATGTCAGTGAAAAAGCCCACCCCAGCCTCCAAAGTAAATATAATTGTAATTTTTAGAGGGGGCTGATAAGATATAATAATCCCAAAATTCATGTACAGTTCGTAAGTAATACTGTATTGAGTAAAACAGGTAGACTGCTCAAAATTGATCGTAAATAATTAAGATTCAAGCTACTGTAACCCACGTCCCACTCTTCCCCACACGTCATCCTCTCACTCCCTTTCTGTATTCTAATGCTCATCATCAAGCGATGCACCATTTTCATATTCATCATGCAAACATCTGTGCAGTCATCCAAAAATATTTGCAGGTTATGTTTTCACCCCTGTTTGTCTGCGAGCAGGATATCTCAAAAAGTTATGGATGGATTTGGATGAAACTTGGTGGACGGGTTGGGTGTGTGAAACGGACGAATTGATTCGATTTTGGTTCAGGTCCGGATGCAGATCCAGCCTATCAGTGGGATACAAAACATAAACCGTTTAGCCTGGTTGAGGTTTGCGCTCTCCTGGGTGCCATTCTAGTTACTTCTGCTTTTCAAAATTAAGGGCTCCTAGCTCCTACTTAAATGTTCATTATCATCATTGTACACAAAAGCCTGGTGCTGGCTTAGTGGTTTGGGTGGCTGGCTTGGGATCCTCGAGTCCGGAGTTCGAGTCCTGTTTGCCGCTGAATTAACACGAGGTAGGGGTGATTCAGCCTGTCATCCTTCTGGGGTTGGCAAAATGAGTACCAGTATACTGGTATAGGGACACAGCATCAGTGGCACAGTTGCGTCCTAACAAAATGATAGCTGCCCAGGAGCCAAGCTGCCACATGAAATAAGAAGAAGAAGAAGAAGAAGAAGAAGATCAACACAAATTCTGAAAAACTGCTGACTGTTTACTTCCTACCTTTCTACCATTCCAGAATGGTGGGATTCTTGTTGTGCCAGAGTTTACCCATGCAGCAAAGACATACAATAATACGTGGAGAGGGAAGGGGAGAGGTGGTTCATAAAATACATAAAACGAGGCAATCTTTGATCCACTGGTAGATAGAACCAAACAAAAATTATTCAGAGAGTCGTTAATGCATGGAATTCTCTCCCTGGAAAGGTAATGGCATTAGAAACAGTAGATAAGTTGAAGTTATTTAAAATGAGAGGTACCTTGAAGCATTGGAGACAGAGGGGTGCAGGGATATTGCCAGGACTTGTAAATAACTTGAGTACGGATGGGTCATCGTGTACATCTGTGTCGACTGTGATGTCTGTGAGAGAGTCTCATAAACAGATAGGTGTGGTTGGCGTTGTATATTCTTCACCCTAAAACCACTTTCGCACCACCTCCTTCCCCCCCCCCCCCACCCAAAAAAAGAAACCCAAAAAAAAATTCCCCCATTTTTATTTAACACCCTGGTGATATCCTTGAGCTTGCCACACTTTTCTTACCCCCACTCCTCTTCCAATTCCCCCATTGAAATTAAGTCGTATTGATAGATTTAGTTAATCTGGTGTTGATGTGGTGGAGGCATGATGGGCCGAATGGCCTCTTCCTGCACCAAATTTTCCTTGTTATTCCTTGTAACAATCATTCCCAGAAAAAAGTTTGACCTTTCTTCAACACGAGCATATGGTGTGATGACGACAAGCCTCTGCGGTGAATGATGATGACATCCTAATGTAGGATATGATGGAAGTTGTAATATGAAAGGAGAAAATGATTTCAGCTAAAATAGTTGGATATCTTGGAGATGGAAGCATACCTGTTTGGCTCCATAAACAAAGCACTAGTTCTCAAACTAGTTCTCAAATCACACGGGGCTTGAATAAGAGAACTTCCTCGTGATTAAACATTCATGCCACTAAATATTATGATTTGCTTTGGATGGATTTCGATGTTCATACCTATGCTATGGATGGATCAAAAAATAAAATAAAAGAGGAGACATTCACACCACTAAATATCTCTGAGTTCACCTTTTGTTTAACGGTCTTTTCTAAGCCATGGCTTTTTCTTTTTTTTGTGATGCGCATGGAGAATGCAGCTGACATTGCTATGACAGGCATTGTCAGACCATCTTGCAAATATGTACGGCAGGGCTCCTGATTCTTTCTTGTCAAGCCCCCCCCCCCCCCCCCTAAAAAACAAGACAAAGCCACCACCATCAAAAACAATGGATTTTATCGATTAAAAGCCGGGAAGACGATGTTAACTGCCATGGGAAGCGAGATGTGGCTGACGGTTTAAGTGGTAGCCCTTTGTCAGATTTTAAACTTTTGCTCTGACGAAGGGCTAACACTCAAAACGACACTGCACCATGCTTCCCAGAATGGTACGCATGCTCGTATCAGCTTTCAGGTAATAAAATACATTGTTTAATTGGTCCGCAGATGCAGATGACGACGCAAGCCTACACGAATGTTTGTATTATTTTCTTTCTTGAAAAGCAGCCTGTTTCCTCTCGTTTTAATTCCTCTCTTTCGTTATCTATTTCTCTAAGGAGAAGTGAATTCTTGCAGAAATTTTTCTGTAAGGCTCACTTGGCTACACCTACATGGGTTTGAGGGTTGTGGAGTAGCGGCTGAAACCCGAATCCTATCCAGGTTCCTCCTAATGACTCGATCTTTGCTCTTTACTTCTTCGGGTTCCTTTGTGGTCTTCCGTTTGATTTAATCTCATTATAATAAAGAGGCAATGATGTACTCTCGATTTCAGAAATATCTATGCATATTATACATCTTATCTGTGCATATTAAACATCTTATCTGTGCATATTAAATACCACTTAGTGATCATCCATATATGTCAGATACACACGAGAATTGAAGAAAAAGTGTAAGATGGTAAAGTAATTCAGGAAAGTAACAAAAAACCGACAAAAATTGAATTGAATTGTCGTTGATTGAACAGCCAACAACTCATCAAGAGAATGATGTGCACAATGCTCTGAGCAACAGATAGTTTCCGTATTCCTCAAAGAGATTTATGATGATGACATTCTTCCTATCTGAGGGGATCATTTCTAAATCCTGTAAAGCTCCTGTCAAACAGATAGACCATGGTTTGATTGAAAGAATCTGATTAAATATAAACATTCAGAGTATTACCAGCAAATCTCCTGCTGCAGTCATTTCTGAAGGACTCCAATGGATCCATCTCAATGGACAGTGAAGGTATGGTCATAAACACACACGCACAAACCTCCAGTCTGGCAAGTGATACTGCTATCGAGAATATGAAATCCTCACACAGAGCTGAAGTTATGTTATTTTATGTCTGACAAACATCATTTCCTGTAATGCAGGTCACAGACTTCTACGGTGTTAGCTATCAGAACACATTTCAGATTTCTAACAGCTACAGTCATGTAGCGCTGACAACACCCTGTCACGTGCCCAAACACTGTGAGAAACATGCTTGTGACGTTGGTCTTGTAATGGTTGGTTCGAAAACATTACTGATTATAATTATAACTTCACTATCATGTGGCAGCTCAAATGATACATTTTTGTTCGTCCATTATCCTGGATTATGTAGGCAATATAATCAACACCTGTTATTAAGGAAATACAAGGGAATAAGAGATGCAGAAAAAAAGCAACTTGGCCAATGCTAGAAACACATCAACATACGGTATGCAATAGGAGTAGCTGCTATGAGAGAGGGACAGCCAAGCACGAGGAGGGGGTGGGAGGGGAGAGGCTTGGGCAAAGCACATAAAAGTAAGGGAGGGGAAGTGACCGGATTAAAGGTGACAGGGAAAAACATATGTAGAGAAGGTGCACTCCCGTGGCCAAGCAGGCACACCATTGACTCAAAGCATGCATGTTCCTACTGGCTAGCTTGGTCAAGCCACCTGTATACATTCATTCCTGATATCTTCAAGTGTTTATCTCATGTGATTTTTTTTTATGAACTGATCAACTGTCCTTGCTTCCAATACTCTTCCTGCAAACTATTCCACTTGATCTACAATGAAGTCTTGTTGGTGAAAGCTAGTGTCGATTTGCACAGGCGGACAGGTAGAACGATGGATGAAATCGACAGAATGTTGAGCGAAGTATTTTACCCGCCGTGAGAAGCAAGAAGCTGATGTTTCAAGCATTAACCCTTCATCAGAGCAAAAGATTCTCCTTGCTTCCCATGGCAGGTAACATACCTCCACAATCAACCTCCCATTAATTTCATCCGTTATTTCACTTTTAAAACCACACTCTCAGTAATACGTTTCTGTGTCATCTCAGGTCTAGGCACTTCTTCTATATCTTTGAGTACCCTTCAGTCCTATCCTTCATCACTATCACAAGAATGTACTTCTCTTTACTCTGTCAATTCCACCTAATATCTTAAGGCTCTGTCACACCATGACGTTTTAGCCAGCGTATGGAAAGGTATCAAAATGTATGTAAAACGCTGGCGTACGCTGAACTATTGATGTTTTTTTTTTTCTTCCAGTTTTGGACGTATTCATAACGAGTTGGACGTATGCATAACGTATTAGTAATGTACACAGAACGTTTCGATAACATATAGATAACTTATATCAAAGAATGCTGAGAATGTTGTCGGCGTTCACAACCTATGCCCAACGATAGTCTAACTTATGCATAGCGCGGCAGCGTATCGCCGACGATCACGTGGCGTAGCCTATTAAAAGGCTGCGGCTCGACGATTCAAATCATAACCGCACTAGACATCGAAGTGTGAAGCCGCTGTCACACCTTGACGTTTTAGCCAGCGTATGCCGACATATGAAAAATTTGCCGAATACGCTGGCACACGTCGAATACGTTATGGGTAAGTTTTGTATACGTTAAGAGCACGCTGAAGCACGCTGAAGAACGCTGGCATACGTCGTAGTATGCCGAGTATGTCGACAAATTTTCAGCATGTTAAAAATTTCTCGACGTACTCGGCGTATGACACACGTTCCGCATACGCTGGCCATAAGTCGTAGGCACGTTACGCGATCGTTGACACACGTTGACACACGTTACTTGTAAGTTACTAATAAGTCGAAACACGTCGAGGTAATGTTTAGCGTCAGTGTTCCAGACCCTGGTTTATTTTTTCTTCTTCCTCGGCATCACGGTGATGTTGACACTTCGATTTCTAGTGCGGTTATGATTTAAATCGTTGAGCGGCAGCCTATTAATTATATTATATTATAACCGCACTAGAAATCGAAGTGTCAAACTCACCGTGATGCCGAAGAAAAAATAAAAATAAAAACCAGGGAGTCTGGAACACTGACGCTAACCATTACCTCGACGTGTTTCGACTTATGAGTAACTTCCAAGTAACGTGTGTCGACAATCGCGTAACGTGCCTACAACTTATGGCCAGCGTATGCGGAACGTGTGAGTTATACGCTGGCATACGTCGAAAAATTTCAAGCATGTTAAAATTTGTCAACGAGCTCGCGTACTACGACGTATACAGCGTGCTCTTAACGTATACAAAACTTACCCATAACGTATTCGACGTGTGCCAGCGTTTTAGACAAATTTTTCATACGTCGGCATACGCTGGCTAAATCGTCAAGGTGTGACAGCGCCTTAAAATACTGCTCATTTTTTCCTCATCTTTCCATGCAATCAATCAATACCCAGTAGCTCTGGAATCATCTTAGCTGCTCAATGTTGAACCCTCGATAATACAGATAGATGTTTAATGTAATACAGTATCACAATACTTCAGTTGTGGCCTAACCACACTACAGCACATCAACATAATTCCCCAAGACTTAAACATAATGTCTCACCTGATACATCCTAAGACTCCCGTTGCGTTATATTTATTGCTGTCTGACACTGTCTGTAAAGTGTTTCTTATACAATATTTCTGAACAGATGCAACATCACCTCAACGTATTTCCACCAGCTTTGTCGAGAAGGAAGAAGGAGAAGAAGGAGAGGAAGAGGAAGAAGGAGAAGGAGAAGAATGAGAAGGAGGAGAAGGAGAAGAAGAAGAAGAAGAAGGAGAAGGAGGAGAAGGAGGAGAAGAAGGAGCAGAAGGAGGAGGAGGAGGAGGAGAAGGAGAAGTAGAGGGAGAACAAGAGGGAGAAGAAGAGGGAGAAGAAGAAGAAGAAGAAGAAGAAGAAGAAGGTTCATCATGAAAAACGTTTTTCTAAATTAAAATGCAGGATGTTCTGAAATTATCTTTCCTATTTTTGATATAAATTTTAAAAGAACTAATAGACATACAAGCATCCACTTTGCACCATCTTGTAGCCAGAGTTGGCGACTTGGACTCAAGTTGTACTCGAGTCGCAAAATTTTGTGACTTGCGACTTGACTCGGACTTGACCAATAAGGTTAAAAGGAAATGTCCACTCTCCAGACAGCACACCACATCCAAGTGGCAAGCACCAGTCTTACCAACGTGGGAAACAACTTCATTCAAACCGTGAACATTCGTGCTGGAGGAAACCTTGCCCCTGTTCGGTAACCCCGTGTGCACGTCCCGATCCCAATAAAAAATATTTTGTGATGATTGAAAGATGTCAGTTGACTTGGGTTATTTCACCTTTGTCAATAAAAGTAAATTATATCACGAAATCTTTTTGAAAAGAAAACATAAAAAATTACGCTATCTTAAAAGGTTAACAAGTTGAAGTTAATAAGTTATAAGTTTAATTTTAACAACTGAAGTTAATAAGTTCCAAGTTTCATTTTAACGTACACCACATAATAATAATATACTGTTCAAGGAAATTATTAAAATCTCCTTGTCCGTTTCTTCCTTACATGACTTGATTAATCTCCTCATTGAATCCTTTGGTTCTAAATGTAAACCATTTAAACATACCAGTGGGCCCATTGGACCAAATTTTCATTGGTCTTCATGGCCTTGTAGCATACCTGCCTGCCGTACTGCTTAACGATTAGCTTCCCTTTCACCAAGCCCACATGTGCTTGGACAGGGTTGGGGGGGGGGGTATACGTTTGTTATTATTAGTGAAATAAAACTACTATTATTATTGTTGTTAATATTATTAGTACTAATAAATACTGTTGGACCCTTGCATTCATGGTGGATATGTTCCTGAAAAATGCTGCGAAACAAATCGAATCCGCTCATGCTGGGGGTGTTGTTTCAATGGGAAAAAGGGGGATAGGTTCCCGGTGAAAGTTTGAACAACATCGGTAAATGCTCATCTAAGAAATGGTTGAGGACGTGTTCAATACCGGGTTTTTTAACAACTAAAATGGCCGCCAATCTACCAGCTGGCCATCTTTGATGAGATGGCAAAATAAAGTGAGGTGCACGTGTATGCCATCATGTGCTGTGCTTGTGCCAAGTTTGAACAGAATCAGACCAAGCACGTCTGAGAAATGGTGTTTTGTCTTTGTACCAAGTACAAATAAAATCGGTCCATACATGTCCGAGATATGGTTGCGGATGCACGCACGCACGGACACGAAAATCGAGACCAAATCCATAAGCCCCCATTTCGGAATAAGTCCATCAGGGGTTAATAATGCAGGAAGTTTTCATCGATAAAAGGAGATATGGAGGAAAATAAGGAGGGAGAGAGAAGAGAGAGAAAAATAAAGAAAGACAGGGAGAGAGGAGAGAGGAGAGAGGAGAGAGG
>CM068956.1:89807749-89829309 GCA_035128595.1 Eptatretus atami | reverse complement strand
TTTTTAATCGACATGTAATCTGTTCTAACACACCTTCCCAATTTTTCAATTTCATCTTCGGATTACCAAGATAAACTCCGAGGTATTTAACAACATTAAATCTCCATGCTATGTTCTGTGGGAGAGAAGGTGGCGGTATTGAGGAGAGATTTTTGTGACCGCACCGTAGGGCTGTACTTTTGTTCCAATTTACCTCGCTAGAGCAGGCTGCGGAGAATTTTTACCAAACATTGTCGCAAAACGGAAATACTATTTGGGACCCCAATTGAAATGCAAACATCATCAGCATGAGCAGTCAGCACAAATTTTGGGCCTTCTACGCACTCCTCATCCTGGGGCATTTGCCACCTGATGGAGGACAACAGTGGTTCAAGGGCGATTGCGTATCACAGCCCCGAAAGGGGACAGCCTTGTCGAATACCTCGTCAAAAGAGAAAAGGAGAGCATAGCCTGTTATTCACTTTCAACATGCAGTAAGTATCAGTGTACAAAAGTTTCACATAGGAGATGAAATATTCTCCAAAACCCATCCCTTTAAGGACAAAAAAAAGGTATTTATGGCCAACACGATCAAAAGCTTTCACTTGATCAATAAACAGTAGTCCATGATTATCATGCAAGTAATTATCACAAGAAAGACTATCTCTTACCGAAAAGATGTTATCAGGAATAGATCTTCCCTTATTACTGGGTGTACAACAGAATCAACTGCAACTTTCACACGATTAGCAAGGACCTCAGAGAAAATCTTATAGTCTGCACACAATAACGACACAGGCCACTGGTTTCCAACTTTTTGAAGATCCCCGGTTTTGGGTCGTAAACACACAACTGCTCTCCTACATGACAATGGCAGCTCTTCAACGTGAATGCTTCCCTCGAGGACATTTAACAACTCGGGTCCAACAAGCTTCTAAAAAGTCTTATAAAATTCTCCGGGTTGGCCATCTATCCCAGGGGCCTTCCTGTCTTATAAGCTTCGCATGGCTGCTTCAAGTTCCTCGGCCAAGATTGAGGAGTCTAGCGCTCGTCGCTGGTCCTGTTCAACCTTGGGAAGTCCAGCAATCAGTTCCTGCATCACGTCATTTTCCACGCTGCGAGGGGAGTAAAGGTTGGAGTAGAAATCTTTTAAGACACCTCTTAATCCTTGCTGAGAGGTCGTTCAGATCCCATTTAAAGTGAGTAGGTCATGGATTTGTTGCATCTTTTTGGTTGAGTTTTCTAAATTGAAGAACTCTTTCTTTGGCATATCCAAAGTCAAGTTACTCATCCGCATTCGTACCAAGGTACCCATTGCCTTTTGCTTAACCATTCCTGCTAGCAATGTTCTCTTTGCCCATAGCAACTGATCTCATGTGTCCTTTCCAGCATCATCATTATTTTGCTCTAGGGAAACAATTTCATATTTTAACAGATCAATTCAGTGAGATTGCATCTTAGTGGTGTATACACTATATTGCTGTCAGAAAGATTTTATTTGGGATTTTGCAAGGTCCCACCACAACCGGAGGTTAGCGTGCTCAGGCTTGGAGGTGCAGATTTGTTCCCATACAGCCTTAAAACAATCCTTAAATTTTTTTATCACTTAGGAGGTGAGTGTTAAGAGTCCAATATGCACTACCACCTGATGACAAAGGTAATTTAAAGGACAACACGACTAAACTATGATCTGTGAAACTAGTTGGTAGAATTTGGGATGTAGTCACAACATTTAACATTGGCTTATTAACGTATATTCTATCAAGTCTTGCCCTTGATATAAAGCCATCCTGACATCTGCACCATGTATAGCTACGCAAACGTGGGTGTTGTAGTCGCCACACATCCTAAAAACAATATTTATTAATGATATTCTCCAACCCCTTTGTGGAGGCTGCACGAGGTTCATGACCATTTATATCTTCACCTTCTGGGTGTATTGAACAATTGAAATCTCCAGCAAACAAATAAATGCGGATGAGTCCTGGTCTTCAATGAAATCTTGCAGTAAAGGAAATAAATTTTTCCTTTCTATCGGATCACACAGAGTGTAAACATTTACCATCACTATTTTTTGGCCATTGCACAGAAACTCGACCGATATGAGGTGTTCTCCACATATTTCTTTGAACGAAACCTGCTGTACGGGAAGCTAGTGGCTTAAACAAATAACCACACCGGCCTTGGGTGCAGAAACACGATTAAGAACCACTGCCCTCTAAAAAGTTTTCCCCACGCAGCTGTAAGGGTGTTTGTAGCATGGGTCTCCTGTAATAGGATAATGTCAGCTTTTATTTTCTCTAAGGTTTGAATCGTTTGAATTCTCCATAATGAGGCTCGACCCCCATTAATGTTCAGGGTTGCAATCTGTAGCTTTGTCATTGGAGAAAACTAGGCACTTTAAAAAAAAACCTTCTACCTGCAGTTCTTTGTTTGCTTTTGCACAGCTTTCCTGAGATGCTGAAAATGAGATCCAGAAAGTTCTGAAAAGTCATTCATTTGTAACATATGCTTTGCAATCACAATGAAAGCCCTGATTACAGGAAAATGGTCTCCACTTTGGACATTCCGTTGCCTAAAGGTTTTGCTCAGGAAAAGAGCAACATCTTCCTTAGATATTGTAGTTTTTTTACTTTTCCCCTGGATTGCACCCAAAGTTTCACTTAAGTCGGAGGACACCCTACCACAAACTACACCTGTGTCGTCGTTGTCATCATCTAATCGAAATTGAATGACTGATTCCTCTTCTATACCAGCACCAGTACATTCTTCCTGTTTGCATTCCACAGAGAGCTCTGCCCTATCGTTAGTCTGTTTTTAAATCATTTTCCTTTTTATCATTGTGTGTGCTACACTATTGGCCTCAAGAGTAGATATTTTTGCATCATGTATATGAGCGTTGTTAGGAGTTTTATCCCCTTCAACATGAGCAAGCAGTGGAGCCTCATTTCCAACTAGCACCTCGCCGCTTTGCTCATAGTGTGAAGGCTTATCAAAATTTCTCTCCTCTGTACTACTAAAACTTTGCCGCCTTTATTCCCACCTTCAGTGCTTCGGCAAGAGTGTTTCAAAACCCTCCTCGAAACAGTATCCATAACCTGTTCCTCATCACTAAAAACTCCTTCTGGAGCTCACAGCCCCTCTCGCGTTTTGATTTGGTCACTATCAGTACCATCTTTGGACATACCTGAGCGTCTTAGTGTGGATCCTTTTTCTATAGGTGACTCACGTTACCAGCACTATTTTTTGGCCATTGCACAGAAACTCTACCAATATGAGGTGTCCTTTACATATTTCTTTGAACGAAACCTGCTGTACGGGAAGCTTGTGGCTTAAACAAATAACCACGCTGGCCTTGGGTGCAGGAAACCCGCTTAAGAACCACTGCCCTCGAAAACCACTGCCCAGAGAGAGGAGAGAGAGAGGGAGAGAGAGAGAGAAGAGAGAGAGAAGAGAGAGAGAGAGAAGAGAGAGAGGAGGGGGAGAGAGAGAGGGGGGATGGAAGAGAAGAGAGAGAGGGAGAGAGAGGAGAGAGAGAGAGAGAGAGAGAGAGAGAGAGAGAGAGAGAGAGAGAGAGAGAGAAGAGGAGATGGAAGAGTCCACCAAAACAGCTGCTGGTGTGAGGGGCGATCCTCGCAGTCATGGAGGGACCAGGTCCGCCTGCAGCAGCAGCAGCAGCAGCAGCATATGTTCTTTCACCATCAGGACAATGGTACTTGGTGTGACCATATGCACCACACGCCGTAGCAGGTTAACGTCATCCATATTTGTGAAAATCCTGTAATCATGTTCTGCCACTTTGGAACTCAAGGAGATATTCAGCTGCGTTGCGCCATCTTTTAACACGAGATAGCAGAACCGCCTGAACGATTCTATATGTTTTAATTTATCGTTCCTCGTGCGCAAGGGAACCGTCGATAATTCTAGACACTACTGTGCCATAATCACCAAACTTTTTCTGAATTACTTTTTTCGATAAGAAAGGGGGCACATTACTCAGTATTATTTTGTAGTATGGGAGTGTCCATTGACGAGACAGGAACAAACATATCGTCATCTCCCAGAAATAAACTGGTTTGCACAACCATGTCAACAAAACACGTTTGTGAAACAAAAACCACAACCTTGTGGCTCATTTTAGAGGCAGCATAACAATTTTCTATGCCTATTTGTTCTCCAATCTTGAGGAGAATATCATCCATCAAAAACCGCCTTCGGGGGGGGGGGGGGGGGGGGACGAAGCACAGGCCGTGCTTACGTGATAAACCCTCGTCGGAAACATGGCTATTAAAGGTGCGTTGATTTTTACTTACACTCGCCATGCTTCAAATAACAAGTATATAAAGAAAATAGGGTAATATGATTCTAATTAGAACTAAAAGGGGGAGGAAAAAAAACACCAAGAGCAGAACCTCAAAAAGTGAGGTAACCACCTAAGGTGATTAATGATAACTAGTACGTGCCCGTACGTGCGTGGCCGTAAGTGCAAAAAAAACAAACAAAAAAAAACTTTCAAACCGCGAGCCAGAAACAACAACCAACACAGGCCGTTCCTTCGCTCTCGCGTGCCCGTACGTGCGTGGCCGTACGTGCAAACCAAAAAAAATATATATATAACTTTCAAACCGCGAGCCAGAAACAACTACACAGGCCGTTCCTTCGCTCTCGCGTGCTCGTACGTGCGTGGCCGGACGTGCGTGCCCATACGTGCAAACCAAAAAAAAAAAACAAAAAAACTTTCAACGTGAGCCAGAAACAACCACACAGGCCGTTTCTTCGCTCTCACGTGCCCATATGTGCAACCCCCCCCCAAAAACTTTCAAACAACCACACAGGCCGTTCCTTCGCTCTCGTAAACGCAGACTGGATTAGGACATTGTGTTTATCTATAAATGCGCATAAGAAATCGAGAAAATTATTAGAATTGACCCTATGCACTAAGCGAGTGACGTCACAGCGGAAGGTAAGGTCCGCCATATTGAGTGGCAAAAAATCATGGCTACCACGCATGTGTCACACGGAACTTCTGGCTATTTCCATGGATTAGATGATATTTCTAAGAAGAGGTACTGCGAAAAACAAGCTGTGTGGTCTTAGTGAAGATCCTTATATTATTTCAAAGGATAAATGACAACAGAAAGGAAATTTTGGCCTCAAATCGTTTTCCCTGACATCTATGTTTACCTTGTTGAAACGCAGAACCTTACACTCAAGCCAGCCTGAAAAGCCTTCACGAGTATGGACGCTTACTCTATTATGTCACCGGGTTTGTTAGTGACATAATCTCGACGAAAGCTGACAAGAACTGTATTACCGTGAGGGCAAAGGTAAGCCTGTTTTCTTTCATTTCACTATTATTGTATTATCGTTGTTGCTTGTTTTGTTCAGCAACCAGCGTCACTTTTTTTAACTGACTGCTGCCACAAGTTAATTTCAAGTGAAGCTCTTGTCTAAATGCTAAGTTTGTAGAAAATCTTCGTTCGTCAGTTTGCTCACAGATACATTATATTTTTCCATGACAAACATATAATACGGTGTAATGCCACACACACTGCTGTGGATATTTCCAAGTGCTAGTTTTTTATGTATTATACATATCGATGTGACTTTCTGTAGTGAAAATGTTACACTGATTTTTTTTTTTCAAATTTCTAAAATGCTATTAATTTAATCTGCGATGTAATAGCAATAAAACAAGTTTCGAGGAAACAACTCAGAACTGTGCGCGTTAGCAGCTGTTAGAAAGGCGATCTAGCCTAGATCTCATCCTGTCAATAAAACAAGGGATATAATGCATTTAACGATACAAATCAGACAATATTTTGTAACCACCAGCTATTTAATACCAACTACTGAAATAACGTATCAGAAATTAGTTACATACCGGGACAAAATGAAGGCGACACAACCAGTCATGTTCGCCAGGCCGCCATTTTTCTCTTCGCAGAACCGATATCCAAAGATTCCGTCGGTCTACTTCGGCGGGAAAGCGGGTAAAACTGCACTCCGGAGCCTTTAGTATATCGCTGAGTACATCCCGGGGTACAACGACTCTTACCCATTTGCAGAAAAAAAATTGCTTGCTTGGAAATAACGGTGTCGTTGAAGTGGAGAATATCGGTTGTTATGGACGCGGTATACTTTCTTGCCACTCATATGGCGGAGCTGCCACAGTCACGTGACCGGTGACGTCATCTGAATAAGGCCATACATTAAGTCATCACTATCCGGAAGTAGTGCGTGCCTGTACGGAATGTTGACATGAATTCACGAATTATCGCTTGCATTGAAGTAACAACTGCTGTGATACACACACAGAGTTAATTAAAATCCAAATTAAAATCAAGTTTACCTCCCTGTCTTTGCTTGCTATGACATTCGCTGTCATTGACCATTGCCACTCCTACGCCACGGTAACTAAGGCACCGATCCCCATCATAACCGGCACGGACGTGACGTCATCGTCGGCCGGCCGCGCACCGGCCTACGTAGCCACGCCTACGCAGCAACGTGTACTTTCATTGGTTTGGTAAATAAATGGCCATAACTTGGGAAGCACTTGTCCGATTAATATCAAACTTGAAAAGGCACATCCTCAGGTCGCCAGCAATATACCTGGCAAGTTTCAATTAGATCGGACCAGTGGTTGTCGAGAAACAGCGGTCACACACACACACACACACACACACACACACACACACACACACACACACACACAACACACACACACACGTAATTATAGATAGATGATGAATAATAATATCCGACCGTGCTGTCTCTTCCTCTCTCACTCAGATAAAAAAGAAAAAAAAAACACCAGCAAGAGAGAACACCATAAAATGGACGATTGGGAGGGAGGGAAAGGGAGGAGAGAGAGGGAGGGGAGGAGAGATAGGGAGGCAGGAGAGAGAGAGGGAGGGAGGAGAGAGAGAGAGGGAGGGAGGAGGAAGGAGGAGAGAGAGGGAAGGAGGAGAGAGAGAGAGGGAGGGAGGAGGGAAGGAGGAGAGAGAGGGAAGGGGAGAGAGAGGGAGGAGAGGAGGGAAGGGAGGAGAGAGAGGGAGGGAGGGAGGAAGGAGGAGAGAGAGGGAGGAGGGAGGGAGGGGAGGGAGGGGGGAAGGGGAGAGAGAGGAGGGAGGGAGGAAGGAGGAGAGAGAGGGAGGAGGGAGGGAGGAGGAGAGAGAGGGAGGAGGGAGGAAGAGGAGAGAGAGAGGAGGGAGGGAAGGAGGAGAGAGAGGGAGGAGGAGGGAGGGAAGAGGAGAGAGAGGGAGGGAGGGAGGGAAGGAGGGGAGGGAGGGAAGGAGGAGAGGAGGAGGGGAAGGAGGAGAGGGAGGAGGGAAGGAGGAGAGAGAGGGAGGAGGGAGGGAGGGAGTAAAGGAGGAGAGAGAGGGAGGAGGGAAGGAGGAGAGAGAGGGAGGAGGGAGGGAAGGAGGAGAGAGAGAGAGAGAGAGAGAGAGAGAAGAGAGAGAGAGAGAGAGAGAGGAGAGGAAGGAGGAGAGAGAGAGAGAGAGAGAGAGAGGAGGGAGGAGAGAGAGGAGGGGGGAGGAGGAGAAGAGAGGGTGGGAGGGAGGAGAGAGAGAGGGTGGGAGGAGGAGAGAAGAGAGGGTGGAGGAGGAGAGAGAGAGGGGGGAGGAGGAGAGAGAGGAAGGGAGGGAGGAGAGAGAGAGGAGGTGGGAGGAGAGAGAGAGAGAGGTTGGGAGGGAGGAGCGAGAGGGGTGGGAGGGAGAGAGAGAGAGGGAGGAGGAGGAGAGAGGAGGGAGAGAGAGGGGGAGGGAGGAGAGAGGGAGGGAGGAGGAGAGAGGGAGGAGGGAGGAGAGAGGGATGGGAGGGGGAGGAGAGAGGGAGGAGAGGGAGGGAGGAGAGAGGGAGGGAGGGAGAGAGAGGAGGGAGGAGAGAGGGAGGGAGGAGGGAGGAGAGAGGGAGGGAGGGAGGGAGGAAGAGGGAGGGAGGGAGGAGGAGAGAGGAGGAGGGAGGGAGGAGAGAGGAGGAGGGAGGGAGGAGGAGAGGGAGGGAGGGAGGGAGGGAGGGAGGAGGAGAGAGGGGAGGGAGGAGGAGAGAGGAGGAGGGAGGGAGGAGAGAGGGAGGAGGAGGAGAGAGGGGGAGGGAGGGAGGGAGGAGAGAGGAGGGAAGGGAGGAGAGAGGGAGGGAGGGAGGGAGGAGAGAGGGAGGGAGGGAGGGAGGAGAGAGGAGGGAGGGAGAGGAGAGAGGGAGGGAGGGAGGAGAAGGGAGGAGGAGAGAGGAGGGGAGGAGGAGAGAGGGAGGGAGGGAGGGAGGGGAGAGGGAGGGAGGGAGGGAGGGGAGGAGAGAGGGAGGGAGGGAGGAGGAGAAGGAGGGAGGGAGAGAGAGGGAGGGAGGGAGGAGAGAGGAGGGAGGGAGGAGAGGAGGGAGGGAGGAGAGAGAGGGAGGGAGGGAGGGAGGAGAGAGGGAGGAGGGAGGAGAGAGAGAGGGAGGAGGAGGAGAGAGGAGGAGAGGAGGGAGGGAGGAGAGAGAGGAGAGGGAGAGAGGGAGGGAGGGGAGGGAGGAGAGAGGAGGGAGGAGAGAGGGAGGGAGGGAGGAGAGAGGAGGGAGGGAGGGAGAGAGAGGAGGAGGGAGGGAGGAGAGAGGGAGGAGGGAGGGAGAGGGAGGGAGGGAGGGAGAGAGGAGGGAGGGAGGGAGGAGAGGGGAGGGAGGGAGGGAGGAAGAGGAGGGAGGGGAGGGAGGAGAGAGGGAGGAGGAGGGAGGAGAGAGGGAGGGAGGGAGGGAGGGAGGAGAGAGGGGGAGGAGGGAGGAGAGAGGTAGGGAGGGGAGGGAGGAGAGAGAGGGAGGAGGGAGGAGGGAGGAGGAGAGAGGGAGGAGGAGAGAGAGAGGGAGGAGGAGAGAGAGGGGAGGGAGGAGGAGGAGAGGAGGGAGGGAGGGAGGAGAGAGAGAGGAGAGGGAGAGAAAGAGAGGGAGGGAGGGAGGAGGAGAGAGAGGGAGGAGGAGAGAGAGAGAGAGGGGAGGGAGGAGAGAGAGAAGGAGGGAGGAGAGAGGAGAGGAGGGAGAGAGAGAGAGGGAGGGAGGAGAGAGAGAGGAGGAGGGAGGAGAGAGAGGGAGGGAGGAGAGAGAGAGAGGGAGGGTGGAGAGAGAGAGGAGGGAGGAGAGAGAGAGAGAGGCAGGGAGGAGAGAGAGAGGAGGAGAAGAGAGGAGGGAGGAGGGAAGAGAGGGGAGAGAAAGAGGGTGGGGAGAGAGAGGAAAGAGGGTGGGAGAGAGAGAGAAAGAGGGTGGGGAGAGAGAGAGAAAGAGGGTGGGGAGAGAGAGAGAGGGTGGGGAGAGAGAGAGAAGAGGGTGGGAGAGAGAGAGAAAGAGGGTGGCGAGGAGAGAGAGAAAGGGGGAGAGAGAGAGAGAGAGAGAGAGAGAGAGAGAGAGAGAGAGAGAGAGAGAAGGAGGAGAGAGAGAGAGAGAGAGAGAGTCGGGGAGAGAGATAAGGAGTGGGAGGAGGAGGAGAAGGAGAAGGAGGAGAAGAGGTGAGTTTTATAGGGTGGAGTGTGTCAGAGCAGGGTCGGGTGTTGGGTGAGAAATGACTCTTTTGACAGGGAGGTCAGGATTGATGGATTAAAAGTTCTTTGAAGTTGTTTTTATTATTTGAAAGTTTTGTATTTTGCTTCTCATTTGTTTTCCTAATATTTCCCCTTTTCTCCCTCTCCCCATTCTCCTTGACCAAAACAAAATCAACTAGAAGGGCGCATACCTCCGCCACGTAATGCCTTATCCACGAGAACATATCGAGCCCAATCAATACATTTTTGAGATATCATGCTCCATATCCTTTTTGACCCTATCTCTCCATGGTGAAGAATCACTTTAAAAATTCTAGTAGACGGATCCGGATCTTCAACAAAATTTAACCAATTCGTCCTTGTCACGCACCGAACTTGTCCACAAAATTTCATCCGGATTCATCCACAACTTTTTGAGATACCCTGCACACAAACAAACAAACAGACAGAAAGGGGTGAAAACATAACCTCCTTCACCTTCCGTGGTACACCTAATGAATAGGACTTCATGAAAGAGCTTTCTTATTACTACTCTCAATGCCACTTCAATAATAAAAACGAATGTGAATTTTGAAATTTTTTTGGAAGGATAATTTCAAGATTCAGGATGGTGTCAATGTCAAGTAAAGGAAACCGATACACAGTCATACGGCAGACCACAACAGACTGTAATCCTCAAATGACACTTCAACCCAGCCATACGTAGCATTTATTTTTCCTTCTTCTTCAACATACCTATTGACAAGTTGCTGAGGAACCACTGGTGTCGAAACAAGAGCGAGAATTGCTTTGCAATCCATGTCTCCTACCAGTGCGTATTGATATGCAGGGTGGAATAAAATAGTTCCTGGCCCACCATTTCTCGTGCTTGTCATGATTTTGTCGAGCTCCACTTAATCTTATCGCAAACGTAATACATTCATGAAGTAAAAACATGCGTGTGACCGGAGTGACAGTCCATAGCTGGATCGGGAACCGAACTCCGGCTAGACAGTGACTATGTATAACTGTGGCCATCCACTGACACCCTTTAATTATACTATTCATCACATAGAAACGAAACGAATGAAAATTTTTGTGCGCAATTTTGGTTTTAGCCAGACTCTTCGCACCTGTAAACACATCCCTTGATTTGGATGGTGTATAATGGTGTGTTCAGTGCCGAAAATAATAATAAAAAAATAACCCGGTGTACATACATGAAGCAAAAACATGTGTATGGTTTATGTGCATATAGAATACAGGGTGGCCATAAAGTTTGGAAACAGATAATATTATGTCATTACGCCATGTTGTTGGTGTTGAGGGAATGGTTGGATGATAATTTCCTGAACTGGATTGGATGACATGGCCCTGTGGAGTGGGCTGCACGCTCACCAGATCTCAACCCCCCTTGATTACTTCATATGGGGTATGCTTGAAGGCGCAGGTTTATTCAGTGAAAATCAGAGACACAAATCACGGATGCATGTGCAGGGATTAATGGAAATGCTGCATTAATGCACCGCGTTCATTGCAATTTTGCACAGCGCATTGAACTGTGCATTTCTCAAGAGGGACAACACATTGAACATGTCAAGTAATGTCATTGAACATATTATGTATTGTAATGTAATGTCAATAAACCATTTATAATGTATATTCGTTTCTTTTCCAGACTTTATGGCCACACTGTACATTGTGATTACATTGGGCCATGGACGAACACAAAGGGCTAAGAACTGCCAATCTGTGGTGCTTTATGCAATGGCAGCGCATGATTTTATTGGGGTGGAGTCAGGCCAGCTGAAAACTGACCCATGTATAATCTATATTAATAAATGTGTGTGTGTGTGTGTGTGTGTGTGTGTGTGTGTGTGTGTGTGTGTCAGTCAGTCAGTCAGTGTATCTCCTCCATAACTCCAAAACCATAAAACCCAGTGGCCTGAAACTTTGCATGCATACTACTAAAACTCCAAGGGAGTGGCCTGAGTGAAAATTGGGTGTTTGGGTTAATTTAAATACCCCTTTTGAAGATAATTAACGGCCTTATTTAATTATCCTTTAGCAAGGTGTCATCCTTGGTCAGCCCTCTGTCAGCTTGCAGGGGTCTTATTTCGCCATTTTGTTTGGCCTATTCCAACATGCCTCGATTTGAAAGCATGATCTACTCTCACAGACTAATTCATGCATATAATCAAAATATTATGTCTGATTTGAGAATCGGATCTGGTGTAATAAATAAGTGTCAAAATCTGGAGTGAAATCTGAAAATTTTAACAAATTGACGATTTTAATAACTTAGTGTATTTATTTAAGCAAAGCATTAAACTTTATCTTTTTCTACTGTTTGGCTGATTATATTGAGTGAAGAAAAGATTAAGGAATGTGCAGAAAGTGGAACTTCATTTGGCACAACGCCGTGCTTGATCACCTGCTTTTTGTTTTTTTCCAAGCCATGATGATATAGTCCACAAGAGTCCCTATATTTCGGTAATTATGTACAAAGTTTTCTTTTTCACCATTTAGTGCGATCTGCTTTCATGAAAAAATAGTAATATAAATACACTAATCATTGCTGCAATATATTAATCGTTGGTAGTTTCAGCAAGCGAAGAGGTACTTATTTGTTGCTGCAAGTGAAGAAGGTTTTTTTTTCATCTCGTCTCTAACTTTTTATGAAACAAAGTGGGTGAAGATCCCCGGTTTTGGGTAGTAAACACATAACTGCTCTCCTACATGACAATGGCAGCTCTTATTAGTGGTGGGGAGAGGGGGGTTAGGTGTTCTAATCTAACATTCTAGTATTCTAACAGGGTGTTCTAATTCTAATTCTAGGGTGTTCTAACACCTCTAATCCGAGTCCACATTGGGACTAATAAATAATCTATTTTCAACATAAACCCTTCTTTTATTTGTACATGGTCACTATTCTCCATTGCTAATAAACTCTTCCAAATCTCTGAAATAATTTGTTTCTTAACACCGATCAAATGTTTATTGTGGAACTTAGACATAAGTTACATGCAGGACAAAGACATGAGTAGTCGACACATAGGTACTTAATGTGAATTACAAGACCATCAGTAGGAAATGGAAAATGGATATAATATGAGGGATTGGAACCTGGGGTTCTGAGTGTCGTGCACCATTTAGTTGAGATAAGAACCCAGCCAACATGTCAATATTATGAATAGGATGCCTATGTGAACTGCCTTTATCCTTCATTGGGAGTTTTACCAATGTCCAATTGTTTCCACCAACCTTTCATGTGATGACCGACTCATTTGTTCTATATTTTCTCAGCTTCCCCCCCCCCCCCCCCAACCACCACCCACCCAACCCTCCCACAAAAAAGTCCTCAAAGCTGCTCCATCATTAAGTGTGGGTTACATAGCAGGAATGTGTGCTGAACATTTAGTACAACAAACAGATCAAACAACATTGTCAAGTAAACACGAGTTCTTTATGATGAAGCAAAATCTGTAAATATGGGTTTTAGAACGATTGTAAACCAACAACATTCAACAGTGTGAGAGTCTATCAGTGACGGTTGAGCAAATGGAGCTCAAGAGTCAGGCCTAATCAGTCAACTGTGAACAAATACATTATAATGCACACAATGGGTGATTGAATCTAATATGACAGTCAGAGAAGAAAAAATGTCTTTTTTACATCTCTGCGGTGCTTTATATTCCCACTTCAATCCTCCTCCTTTAGTCTTTTCAAACTCACTCTTCCTTCTGAACCTACAAGCTGGCAGGCAGTACACCACCAACTCAGGTCATCCTAATCTCCAACGATGACCTTCTATATCTTCATTAAACCTCGGCAAACTCACCCCTTTGGCCTTTCACTTCCTGTTCACAGTGTTTCCTTCCTTTTTCTCTCTCGTCCTTTTCGTTCAACCCCTTGTTGCGTCCACATTTTGTCCCACTGCCCCAATGTCAATGTGTTGTCTTCTACCCTCCGGTACCTCACTATTCCATGAGCCTAGATTTTGTATACGAAATTACTTTCCAGATTTGATATGACTGAAACGCGATGATCTGTAGCTGTTAGAAATTTGTCAGTGCAATAATTTTGTACCTGGAAATCATGTTGTGAGTGTAAACATCTGAAATCCGGTATTTGGATTCAGCCTAAAGTCACTTCACGAGGATGGTCTAATCCGAAGGATTGAGTGATAAACAATGACAATCAAGAACAGCAATGAGTGATAAACAAGTACAAGTAGCATAACAGTTGTTTTTTATGCAGTCTGTGGCTGCTGGTTGCAGCGTTTCTGGAAGCACAGCTGTGTCGCCATTACCAGTAAGCTGGTACTCATTTTTTTGACCTCAGAAGAATTACAGGCTGAGTCAACCCACGTAATGTTATTTCAACAATACAACAGGGGCTCGAACTCGAGACCCTGAGATCTCAAGCCAGCCACCTTAACCATTAAGCCAACACCAGGCTTGTAACATAACAGTTTGAGCAACAATAATCATTTGGAAAGCATATTCTCAAGCATCCATCTAATTCAATGAGCAGAGCCATCTGTGGAGGTTTCATTAGCACCCTTGAAGATAGTGAAGTGATAATATAGTTACGTTACCTTATAGCTCGCCATCCACCTGAAACCGAGTGAGTTAAATGACAATGAACTACCATTTTCCATTTTAGCACTCTCAGTAAACATTAAAAAAACTACCTGGACATGGAACCCTCCCAATTGTCATCTCAATTGGCATGCTACAAGCATTGAATATAGGAGGTGGACATTATAAGGGTTGTACCATGATTCAGTGATTTGATAAGTATGTTAAAGTGTCTTCCGTCTATGTCTTTTGTGCTGCACATTTGCGAACTGTTACAGACAATACTGGGTGATTTTGTTTCGATGTTGGCCACTGGACTGTGGGTGTCCTGAGAGAAGGAGCAAGCCACTATAGTCTGTTTGTTCAGTTGAAGAGAGGTGAGATGGCAGACTCAAAAAGCTCATTCACACCATGTCTTTGAGGCCACTTGGGACCAGGCCCGCAGTGACAGTGAAAGTGAGTGTGGCGTGCACACCATACTTGGCTACCAATAAATAATACGTCACAAGAGTTTTTTTCTTATTTATGACATCACGCACTACTTAACTGATGCTGTATGGACTCGTCCAACCGGAATGAAACCAATAGCTGCACTTACATGGTTTGCCAACACTGAGATAAATGCTGCCTGCACAGAATCTGGAATGGCTGCCATTAATTATCCTTCCTCTCTGAAATAAAATAGCATGATGAGGTCACCATGATGATGTTGTATGGCCGCTTCTAAGCAGCTTGAATCGGCCGCAATAGCCCTGGTAAACGATCGGGTGACTCTTGCCACTCAATGTTCTGCCCATGACCAATCGGATTGGATGTGAACGCAACTTCACGTAGCCATGTCAGAGTACAAGTGGCTTCAAAGTTGTGTTTTGAATCAACCTAAAGAGGAGCAGCACTATGGCACCTTCTCGGCACACATGTCCTTCCCCTCAATCCCACTGTGCTCGGAGAAACTTAGCATTTTGTGCTTTGGCAAGCAAGAGTGGGGTGGTAAAATGGCTATATCCAGTGTGGGGAAACTAGAAATATAAAAAAGCAACAGTGAAAGCTATGCAGAGCTCAATTTTGGTCTTGTCGTTGCCATCTTTCCCTGCAGTGAATCTACGAAATGTTGTATTCCGTCTTCTCTTTGTGATCAGCCCCTGCGGTTAACGGCTGACTTGACAATCGACTCCAACAAGGGGCTCGGGATAAGTGCTGTCACCCAAGCAGAAGGCCTGAACTGAATTATAATCTACTGGCATCTAGCCAAACTGGCAATGGGGTGTGGGAATCTGGCGTAGAGAGTGAGGGCATGCAGTTTCTACTGGCACTTTCATTGTGGCTCTTACCGTCACGTCACTTTGACTGCATCCAGTGTGAAACATCTGTATGAACATAATCGCTTGACAGGTCTCCATAGGGCTGAAGCATGCTCAGTAAGGCCTGTGATACCGCTTGCTCCCTGATGTGCTCCTGGTGTTTTGAACCCTCACTGATACAGAGATTTCCCCCTGCTCCCATAAAGAGAGTGATACAAGGACTTTAAGAAAAGTGTATGGCATTGGACAAAATGGTCAAGAAGGAATGGCTTTCTTGTTGTTTTTGCATGGTGTCTTTTGTATTGAATATTCAAGAATTTCATTCCACATAGAGAATTAATGTATGAATCTAATTTTCAAAACACCAGGAGAATATTTGTCAGCAAGCAGGATCGCACAGCTTACCGAGCATGTTTCAGCCTTTCGGAGAACCAACTCTCCCTTCCACAGATCTCCTAATGTCTTTGTTCCCCACTGTTTTGTCCTTCCCTCTCCTGCCCCTCTTGTCTCATGCCCCCCCTTGCTGTGCATTGTATGTTAGCTCTCATACGAGCCTCAACAATGCATACAAAAAAAAAAAAAACGAAGTTACGTTTGTGCAGGTGACTTGCACTGTATTTCTGCTTCTGTTTCCTCGTCTGAGAACGGATATGGCTCTGCACTACAAGTCATCAATCTCAAAAGATATGGATACTATCCAGAATTGTCTTATCTTACCATTTTGTTTTTACTTGTACCTGTCAAGAATGTATTTCAGGTGTTTATGTTAACATTTATGTGTCTGTTCCTCTCTGTAGTTCTCATCTGTGTAAGGCATTCTCTGCCACGAGCTTTGCTCTATCTCCTTTCCTTTACTTTTTGTTATTGTTCTGTTATTTTATTTTACTTAGTTACACTAGTCTCTCCTATCGCCCTTACCTACAATCACTCAGCAGCTCCATGCTCCACATCTTTTTAACAAGAGGTAAAAAAGCAAAAAGGAAAGTGGTGCTGTTCTTCTTCTTCAAAACATTGTCCTCTTCATTTTTGTCATATTTCTATTCTTTTTCTTCTTCTTATTTACAATGCATTCATTGATGCATCTTCTACTTTCAAACCACTGCCCTATCTTCTTCTATCAAACAATTCTTTGTTGTGTCCTCTTTTCCTTTTACCTCCTTCACTTTGTTTATGCCCTACCTGCTCCCAGCTCAATAGCAGAGCTACATCAGACCTCCTGACTCAAACATACGGTCCGCGCTGACTCTACACTCAACAAACCCTCACTCCTAGTTGTGTCACTGTACATGTTCGTTCCTCTCTTCCATACAACCACTGCCCCTCAATGATTGAGCTCAACCCCATGGAGTATATTTGACTTTGTGTCCCTCTCTGTAATAATGGATTGTTTCTTTCCATGGTGTACCACCCCCCAAATATGATGACTCCATATGGGAGGCTCTCTCTGCAAGCATTGACACTCACTCTCCATTCACCCATGTGCACTCTTCTAAGTCTGTAGAGATATTAATTTCCACCATGCCAGCTGGCCTGGTGTTGACTTGCATACTTGAGTGCATGGCCAAGCAGCTAAGTCGTTCTGCAAAATGAATTGATTTACTTAGTCTGTTTCTTTTCCAACAAACACAATTCCCCAAATGGTCACCATTCATTAATGGAACTTGTCATCTCAAACTTTTTCTCAAACTTATCTTGTTCCCCCTCAGCTGGTCTAGGCTCTTCTGGCCAGGCATTGGTAAAAAGTGGGTGCTTCTTTGGCAGCTATTGGAGAACTGTTATGGTGCAAACGTGTATGGAAATTTGCTAAAGCTGATTGGTGTGGCCTACAATCCGGGCTGATGCTCTTGCTTCCCACATTGCTCCTCTTGAGCCAGTTGAAAACAAGGCCTTCCGCATCATTGGTATCTCAAAGCAGAAGGTAAATTCCCAACAACTTCCACTCTCCCATAGGTGGCAAGTTGTGGGCTCTCTATTTTGGACAAGTTTACGTCTGGCCTACTTCTGCTCTCCCCAAGTCACAACAAACCCTTAACTGCTCATCCTCACAAAGGTCAGACATTGCCTATCTGCATTATTTAATCCCCTTATTCTCGTTATTTTGGAATTGTCTCCCTGTGTCAATTGTCTCATCCTCCTCACTTCAGGCTTTCAAATGCACTCCTCATCACTATCTCATGTTCTTGCCCATGCACACACGTGATCTCTTCAACACATGCTGAATTTTTCCATTCAGTTCCTCTCTGGGCCATTATTACTCATCTTTGTGTTTTTTTCTCATTTCCTCCTTGTGTATGTCCATCCTCCAAAGGCCTTTGGTAGATTGTGAACTTGCTATCCTTTGTCTTCAGCTCCTCCATGATCCTAGATCCTTGTATATAAAATAGATTTACACACTGTACTGGAGAAAAATACAAAAGCAGCCTGTATGTATGTAATGACCAATTGTGCACATAATACACGAATCAGCTGACCAGCTGTGTAGGAAATGTTTGCAAATTTCTGCATGTAGTTTATGATAAATAATTTTATATTTGCAATCCTGGAATTAATTTGAGTCGTGAACCATATTCATCCATAGTTATCACTATAGATGAACTGAATTACAGTTCTAAAGAAATACAAAAACAGTGAATGTTTTACATCACTTCAGGCACTCTCGTTCATATCAATAATTTATGTTACTTGCATGATTTTAGTAACAATTCTGACCGTGTGAAGAGGGGAACTTATTGAATCACAGCTGTTATATGAGAGTCAAGTGTGCTGACAATGCTGGAAGTGTCAGAGTGAAGGATGAAAGCAATACCCATGATCCCACAAGAGTTCATGGCCTACAAAAGTTCAGGTAAGCGCAACTATACATTGATCATTACTCCGCACACGCAAAGCAAAAAGCGGGGTTAAGCAATTGGTTCACTTTGGCTGTCTGTTTATCTAAAAACGTCAGTTTATGATTTATGAACAACTTAATTTCAGTTGAATGTTTTATTTTGAATATGAATTGGGACATCAATCGGAAAATGAACAGGTAGTTTTATCAATGCTTTGGCTCTGAATTAGTCCTGATCGCGCATTCATAGAGAGGCGTGAGATTAATTTTTTTACTCTGTCTGTCTATCTGGCAGTTAAGCAAAATTGAAAATCATTCCAAACAGGAAACTAACTGTTTTTAGGGTCGTCATAAAGAACACAAACAACAGGCACAAAAAACTAATGTAAAGTGTTAAATAAGGTCGTGCAAAAGACGCTGCATCAATGGCAGTAAACTTACAAAAAACATAATTTGCTACAACTTTTAAATCTTCATTATATTTCAATTTCTTTTTCTACAACCATGTCCTTTTTGTCGACTATGTGGGGTAAGGTTTTCTATGAACTCTCTAGTTTTATATCAGATGGGCATGCATTATGAAATATATTTGAAAATTCAAACAGGTCAACAAGTCCAGCAGAATTAATTTGTCCTCCATGTATTATTGTCAATACAAACGAAAATATAACTTTATTAGTCATAAGTTTAATGGTAAAAGTCTGATAATTTGTAATCACTATTCAATTGCAACTAAGTGGTCTTTGTTCAAGCAATTCTCCATGACATGCTTGTTGAATGGATATGAATTCCCAGCTTCAGATACTTTTCTATTTCACAAACATACACTGACTTAAAGCAGAATAAAAGAAAAAGCAATTTTACTAAAACTATACTAAACACATGACACTTGTACAATCCTTCCCACTCCCACCACACCTCACTTCCAGATCATTCCTGCATAAAACATAGTAAGCTTTAGACAAAGCATAAAAACCAGACAAAAGCATAACTAGTCCAGAAAGCTTATCAGATGAACCAACACAATATCTCAGAAGAAGGCAAGTTGATTTTCGAAAAGAAATGAAAATAACTATCTCCTCTTAATTGGTAATTCATGTTGTGAACTCGCAGAGAGCTCACATTGATCTCTGCATTTCTTTTCTGTAGAGTGTTCCTACGAACATCACAGTACCGTGGCCACAACTTTGTGGTGTTGTTTTAAAATATTCTGAGATGCTGCTTTAACAGTCCCAAGGAAAAGGAATGTAGAGAAACTATTCCGTTCAATGTTGTAATGTTGTTTGTAAATTTGATAATGACGACCAAGGTGTCCTCAAAAAGAAAATGAAAAAAATCAGCAAAAATAATCAAATATCGATTCACAATGGTCAGAAATTAAATAAAAGAAAGGTGATATTTTCTTATCTTTCAATTGCAATTCTTAAGCTTTAGCTCCGATCTTGTTAACTGAACGATTCAAAATATCAAATCCTATACTGGCAGGATATTCGACTTCGTTGTAAAACAAACAACCTGATAGTCAGGTTCACTATGTCAGTAAATTCATTTCCGTTCAAAATCTTGGTAGTTTAGACAACCTATACATTTTCGGAAACGTTATAACATGGAGAATCCGAAAATCAATGTTTACATTTACGGACATACCGCCATGGTGGCCATTTTGGATTTTCATAGATTTAGATTTAGGTTCGATTTAGGCCATTGGATTTAGGTTCGTGAACCGGGCAGGTGATGATTGTGGAGCTCCTGGTGTTATTGCTGTAGGGAGATTTTGTGTTCAGGTCAGTGCATTCTGGAACCTCCATGGTTTGTAGTTAATTAGATAGAGGCGTGGCAAAAATTATGTATTTCTGTTTGTATAAGAGGCTGAAACGGCCAGAAGTGATCCTTCAGGGAACCCGGCAGTGTTGACACAATACTGGCACTGCCTTACTCGCGGCCAGTGTAGGGCTCACACGGACTTTGGGAAGGATTGGGCAGAGTGTGTCTCGTGAGATTCTTGGTGCAGGGCTTCGATGGACAAGAGTCATGATCAAAATTGGGTTTGTTTTTCGTGTTTGGGGCAAGCCTTGTTCAGGTGAGCAAGTGGTGGTGCAGGTGAGCATTTGCATCAGTGGTGAAGGTAATGGTGTGATGTGAAAATACAAATTTGCATACATATATATAGATGGTACATCACTGCTCATGCTGTTAAATTCGCAAACAGACGATTTGCATTTAACGTGCGTTCAGCCGCCTTCGTCGAATATGGAGTCTGCTTGGATGGCTGTCTTGATAGCATTAGTTCGTGAACATTTAAGATCTCACGATATCCTTTGGAGAGAGTGGGCAAGTTATCACAGGCATAATGCAGAGTGAGACATAGACCGGTGATCCGGGGTTGAGGTCAATCATGTGTTTTAATGAGTTTGTTTCAAAGGAAATTTTACCGCGGTATCTCAAATTGCACAATTTGAACTTGTGCGAGTTTACTTCGGGCTTGTGGATCATATAAAAGGGCCGTGTAAGAGATAATTGATAATTTAGCAGAGTTAGAAACCATTTCCAATGTAAAACGTTGGTTGGAGCCTCACGATGAAAATATAAAATATGGCAGAATGAACTGAACCCTGTACTGTATCGCAACTACCCTTTAGGGGCGCTGGCTGTCAAAGGCCATGGAGTGCCGAAGGCCGGGTTGCAGCATGCAATCTAGCCAAGGATAGAAGCATAACAATATATGCGGATTCCTGATATGTGTACAGGATGACTCACGATGTCGGGACAATTTGGAAATAGAGGGTAATGGTATGTCAAATAAGAGGCGTACATCACAAGGTATGCTAGTCAAAAAATGGTAAATTGATAGTAGAAGCGATGTGTATTGTCAAATGTTGGTGGTGTGTGCTGCCTTTTTGGCTGTTGATTGCATCATTGGTTGGGGCATGGCTGTGCCGCTGATGCGGTGCCCCTTTTGCCAGTGTACTGATGTTCATTTTTGCCACCATTGGAGGAGTGACAGGCTGAGTAAAACTCCTGGGATTGGTTCGGTGGTCAGCAGGACTCCAGGATCCCAAGCCACTACCTCTAACTGCTAATATTGGTAAAGTGTTAGAAAAAACATATGGACATATACATGATGAACAAGGTAACGATTAGTTTCTGTGCTGCTCTAACAAAGCAACCTAGCTGTGGAGGAACACCACGGCATCCAGCCCAGCGACTGGGTGAACATCAAGGTGTTCAAGCGGAGGAACGTCCTGAAGGCACATTGGACCAGACCCCACCAGGTATTATTGGTTACCCACATAGCTGTCAAGTGAGAAGGTAAGCCAATCATGGATTTACGCATCTCACTGCAAAAGAGGATACACGAAGTCGTAAAAAGAAAGAA
>CM068956.1:89781324-89800845 GCA_035128595.1 Eptatretus atami | reverse complement strand
GAGAAAGAGGGTGGGAGAAAGGGAGGAGAGAGAGAGAGGAGAGGAGGAGAGAGAGAGGAGAGAGAGGTGGAGAAGAGGAGAGCAAGAAAGAGGGGGAGATGAAGAGGGATAGAAAGAGGGAGGAAGCAGGGGGAGGAGAGAGAGAGAGGTGGGGAGGGGAGAAAGAGGGAGGAGAGAAGGAGAGAGAGAGAGACGAAGAGAGAGAGAGAGGAGAGAGAGAGAGAAGAGAGAGAGAGAGAGAGAGAGAGAGAGTTGAGGGAGAGGAGATTAAGGAGGGGGAGGAAGGAGAGAAGAGAAGGAGGAGAGAGGTGATTTTTAGGTGGGAGTGTTCAGAGCAGGGCGGGGTTGGTTTGAGAAATGACTCTTTTGACAGGGAGGTCAGATGAGGATTAAAAGTCTTGAAGTGGTTTTTTATTTGAAAGTTTTTTATTTTGCTTCTCATTTGTTTCCTAATATTTCCCTTTTCTCCCTCTCCCCATTCTCTTTGACCAAAACAAAATCAACTAGAAGCGCATACCTCCGCCACTAATGCGCTTATCCACGAGAACATATCGAGCCCAATCAATACATTTTTGTAGAATATCATGCCTCCATATTCCTTTTTGACCCTATCTCTCCATGGTGAAGAATCACTTTAAAATTCTTAGTAGACGGATCCGGATCTTCAACAAAATTTAACCAATTCGTCCTTGTCACGCACCGAACTTGTCCACAAAATTTCATCCGGATTCATCCACAACTTTTGAGTACCTGCACACAAAAACAAACAGACAGAAAGGGTGAAAAACATAACCTCCTTCACCTTCCGTGGTACACCTAATGAATAGGACTTCATGAAAGAGCTTTTTATTACTACTCTCAATGCCACTTCAATAATAAAACGAATGTGAATTTGAATTTTTTGGAAGGATAATTTCAAGATTCAGGATGGTGTCAATGTCAAGTAAAGGAAACCGATACACAGTCATACGGCAGACCACAACAGACTGTAATCCTCAAATGACACTTCAACCCAGCCATACGTAGCATTTATTTTTCCTTCTTCTTCAACATACCTATTGACAAGTTGCTGAGGAACCACTGGTGTCGAAACAAGAGCGAGAATTGCTTTGCAATCCATGTCTCCTACCAGTGCGTATTGATATGCAGGTGGAATAAAATAGTTCCTGGCCCACCATTTCGTCTTGTTGTCATGATTTTGTCAGCTCCACTTAATCTTATCGCAAACGTAATACATTCATGAAGTAAAACATGCGTGTGACCGGAGTGACAGTCCATAGCTGGATCGGGAACCGAACTCCGGCTAGACAGTGACTATGTATAACTGTGGCATCCACTGACACCTTTAATTATACTATTCATCACATAGAAACGAAACGAATGAAAATTTTTGTGCGCAATTTTGTTTAGCCAGATCTTCGCACCTGTAAACACATCCCTTGATTTGGATGGTGTATAATGGTGTGTTCAGTGCCGAAAATAATAATAAAAAAATAACCCGGTGTACATACATGAAGCAAAAACATGTGTATGGTTTATGTGCATATAGATACAGGGTGGCCATAAAGTTTGGAAACAAAATATATGTCATTACGCCATGTTGTTGGTGTTGAGGGAATGGTTGGATGATAATTTCCTGAACTGGATTGGATTACATGGCCTGTGGAGTGGGCTGCACGCTCACCAGATCTCACCCCCTTGATTCTTCATATGGGGTATGCTGAACGCAGGTTTATTCAGGAAATCAGAGACACAAATCACGGATGGCATGTGCAGGGATATGGAAATGCTGCATTAATGCACCGCGTTCATTGCAATTTTGCACAGCGCATTGAACTGTGCATTTCTCAAGAGGGACAACACATTGAACATGTCAGTAATGTCATTGAAATATTATGTATTGTAATGTAATGTCAATAAACCATTTATAATGTATATTCGCTTCTTTCCAGACTTTATGGCCACACTGTACATTTGTATTACATTGGGCATGGACGAACACAAAGGGCTTAGAACTGCCAATCTGTGGTGCTTTAGCAATGGCAGCGCATGATTTTATTGGGGTGGAGTCAGGCCAGCTGAAAACTGACCATGATAATCTATATTAATAAATGTGTGTGTGTGTGTGTGTGTGTGTGTTGGTGTGTGTGTGTGTCGTCAGTCAGTCAGTCAGTGTATCTCCTCCATAACTCCCAAACCATAAACCCAGTGGCCTGAAACTTTGCATGCATACTACTAAAACTCCAAGGGAGTGGCCTGAGTGAAAATTGTGTTTGGGTTAATTAAATACCCCTTTTGAGATAATTAACGGCCTTATTTAATTATCCTTTAGCAAGTGTCATCCTTGGTCACCCTCTGTCAGCTTGCAGGGGTTCTTATTTCGCCATTTTGTTTGGCCTATTCCAACATGCCTCGATTTGAAAGCATGATCTACTCTCACAGACTAAATCATGCATATAATCAAAATATTATGTCTGTTGAGAATCGGATCTGGTGTAATAAATAAGTGTCAAAATCTGGAGTGAAATCTGAAAATTTTAACAAAATGACGATTTTAATAACTTAGTGTATTTATTTAAGCAAAGCATTAAACTTTATTTTTTCTACTGTTTGGCTGATTATATTGAGTGAAGAAAAGATTAAGAATGTGCAGAAAGTGGAACTTCATTTGGCCCAACGCCGTGCTTGATCACTGCTTTTTGTTTTTTTCCAAGCCATGATGATATAGTCCACAAGAGTCCCTATATTTCGGTAATTATGTACAAAGTTTTCTTTTTCACCATTTAGTGCGATCTGCTTTCATGAAAAAATAGTAATATAAATACCACATCATTGCTGCAATATATTATCGTTGTTGGTGTTTCAGCAAGCGAAGAGGTACTTTTGTTGCTGCAAGTGAAGAAGGTTTTTTTTCATCTCGTCTCTAACTTTTATAACAAAGTGGGTGAAGATCCCCGGTTTTGGGTAGTAAACACATAACTGCTCTCCACATGACAATGGCAGCTCTTATTAGTGGTGGGGAGAGGGGGTTAGGTGTTCTAATCTAACATTCTAGTATTCTAACAGGTGTCTTAATTCTAATTCTAGGGTTTCTAACACCTCTAATCCGAGTCCACATTGGGACTAATAAATAATTATTTTCAACATAACCCTTCTTTGTACATGGTCACTATTCTCCATTGCTAATAAACTCTTCCAAATCTCTGAAATAATTGTTTTCTTAACACCGATCAAATGTTTATTGTGGAACTTAGACATAAGTTACATGCAGGACAAAGACATGAGTAGTCGACACATAGTACTTAATGTGAATTACAAGACCATCAGTAGGAATGGAAAATGGATATTATATGAGGGATTGGAACCTGGGGTTCTGAGTGTCGTGCACCATTTAGTTGAGATAAGAACCCAGCCAACATGTCAATATTATGAATAGGATGCCTATGTGAACTGCCTTTATCCTTCATTGGGAGTTTTACCAATGTCCAATTGTTTCCACCAACCTTTCATGTGATGACCGACTCATTTGTTCTATATTTCTCAGCTTCCCCCCCCCCCCAACACCACCCACCCAACCCTCCCACAAAAAGTCCTCAAAGCTGCTCCATCATTAGATGTGGGTTACATAGCAGGATGTGTGCTGAACATTTAGTACAACAAACAGATCAAACAACATTGTCAAGTAAACACGAGTTCTTTATGATGAAGCAAAATCTGTAAATATGGGTTTTAGAACGATTGTAAACCAACAACATTCAACAGTGTGAGAGTCTATCAGTGACGGTTGAGCAAATGGAGCTCAAGAGTCAGGCCTAATCAGTCAACTTTGAACAAATACATTATAATGCACACAATGGTGATTGAATCTAATATGACAGTCAGAGAGAAAAAATGTCTTTTTTACATCTCTGCGGTGCTTTATATTCCCACTTCAATCCTCCTCCTTTAGTCTTTTCAAACTCACTCTTCCTTCTGAACCTACAAGCTGGCAGGCAGTACACCACCAACTCAGGTCATCCTAATCTCCAACGATGACCTTCTATATCTTCATTAAACCTCGGCAAACTCACCCCTTTGGCCTTTCACTTCCTGTTCACAGTGTTTCCTCCTTTTTCTCTCTCGTCCTTTTTCGTTCAACCTCTTGCGTCCACATTTTGTCCACTGCCCCAATGTCAATGTGTTGTCTTCTACCCTCCGGTACCTCACTATTCCATGAGCCAGATTTTGTATACGAAATTACTTTCCAGATTTGATATGACTGAAACGCGATGATCTGTAGCTGTTAGAAATTGTCAGTGCAATAATTTTGTACCTGGAAATCATGTTGTGAGTGTAAACATCTGAAATCCGGTATTGGATTCAGCCTAAAGTCACTTCACAGAGGATGGTCTAATCCGAAGGATTGAGTGATAAACAATGACAATCAAGAACAGCAATGAGTGATAAAAAGTACAAGTAGCAACAGTTGTTTTTTATGCAGTCTGTGGCTGCTGGTTGCAGCGTTTCTGGAAGCACAGCTGTGTCGCCATTACCAGTAAGCTGGTACTCATTTTTTTGACCTCAGAAGAATTACAGGCTGAGTCAACCACGTAATGTTATTTCAACAATACAACAGGGGCTCGAACTCGAGACCCTGAGATCTCAAGCCAGCCACCTTAACCATTAAGCCAACACCAGGCTTGTAACATAACAGTTGAGCAACAATAATCATTTGGAAAGCATATTCTCAAGCATCCATCTAATTCAATGAGCAGAGCCATCTGTGGAGGTTCATTAGCACCCTTGAAGATAGTGAAGTGATAATATAGTTACGTTACCTTATAGCTCGCCATCCACCTGAAACCGAGTGAGTTAAATGAAATGAACTACCATTTTCCATTTTAGCACTCTCAGTAAACATTAAAAAAACTACCTGGACATGGAACCCTCCCAATTGTCATCTCAATGGCATGCTACAAGCATTGAATATAGGAGGTGGACATTATAAGGGTTGTACCATGATTCAGTGATTTGATAAGTATGTTAAAGTGTCTTCCTCTATGTCTTTTGTTGCTGCACATTTGCGAACTGTTACAGACATACTGGGTGATTTTGTTTCGATGTTGGCCACTGGACTGTGGGTGTCCTGAGAGAGGAGCAAGCCACACTAAGTCTGTTTGTTCAGTTGAAGAGAGGTGAGATGGCAGACTCAAAAGCTCTTCACACATGTCTTTGAGGCACTTGGGACCAGGCCCGCAGTGACAGTGAAAGTGAGTGTGGCGTGCACACCATACTTGGCTACCAATAAATAATACGTCACAAGAGTTTTTTCTTATTTATGACATCACGCACTACTTAACTGATGCTGTATGAGCTCGTCCAACCGGAATGAAACCAATAGCTGACTTACATGGTTTGCCAACACTGAGATAAATGCTGCCTGCACAGAATCTGGAATGGCTGCCATTAATTATCCTTTCTCTGAAAAAAATAGCATGATGAGGTCACCATGATGATGTTGTATGGCCGCTTCTAAGCAGCTTGAATCGGCCGCAATAGCCCGGTAAACGATCGGTGACTCTTGCCACTCAATGTTCTGCCCATGACCAATCGGATGGATGTAACGCAACTTCACGTAGCCATGTCAGAGTACAAGTGGCTTCAAAGTTGTGTTTGAATCAACCTAAGAGGAGCAGACTATGGCACCTTCTCGCACACATGTCCTTCCCCTCAATCCCACTGTGCTCGGAGAAACTTAGCATTTTGTGCTTTGGCAAGCAAGAGTGGGGTGGTAAATGGCTATATCCAGTGTGGGAAACTAGAAATATAAAAAAGCAACAGTGAAAGCATGCAGAGCTCAATTTTGGTCTTGTCGTTGCCATCTTTCCCTGCAGTGAATCTACGAAATGTTGTATTCCGTCTTCTCTTGTGATCAGCCCTGCGGTTAACGGCTGACTTGACAATCGACTCCAACAAGGGCTCGGATAAGTGCTGTCACCAAGCAGAAGGCCTGAACTGAATATATAATCTACTGCATCTAGCCAAACTGGCAATGGGGTGTGGGAATCTGGCGTAGAGAGTGAGGGCATGCAGTTTCTACTGGCACTTTCATTGTGCTCTTACCGTCACGTCACTTTGACTGCATCCAGTGTGAAACATCTGTATGAACATAATCGCTTGACAGGTCTCCATAGGGCTGAAGCATGCTCAGTAAGGCCTGTGATACCGCTTGCTCCCTGATGTGCTCCTGGTGTTTTGAACCCTCACTGATACAGAGATTTCCCCTGCTCCCATAAAGAGAGTGTACAAGGACTTTAAGAAAAGTGTATGGCATTGGACAAAATGGTCAAGAAGGAATGGCTTTCTTGTTGTTTTTGCATGGTGTCTTTGTATTGAATATTCAAGAATTTCATTCCACATAGAGAATTAATGTATGAATCTAATTTTCAAAACACCAGGAGAATATTTGTCAGCAAGCAGGATCGCACAGCTTACCGAGCATGTTTCAGCCTTTCGGAGAACCAACTCTCCCTTCCACAGATCTCCTAATGTCTTTGTTTCCCACTGTTTTGTCCTTCCCTCTCCTGCCCCTCTTGTCTCATGCCCCCCTTGCTGTGCATTGTATGTTAGCTCTCATACGAGCCTCAACAATGCATACAAAAAAAAAAAAAACGAAGTTACGTTTGTGCAGGTGACTTGCACTGTATTTCTGCTTCTGTTTCCTCGTCTGAGAACGGATATGGCTCTGCACTACAAGTCATCAATCTCAAAAGATATGGATACTATCCAGAATTGTCTTATCTTACCATTTTGTTTTACTTGTACCTGTCAAGAATGTATTTCAGGTGTTTATGTTAACATTTATGTGTCTGTTCCTCTCTGTAGTCTCATCTGTGTAAGGCATTCTCTGCCACGAGCTTTGCTCTATCTCCTTTCCTTTACTTTTGTTATTGTTCTGTTATTTTATTTTACTTAGTTACACTAGTCTCTCCTATCGCCCTTACCTACAATCACTCAGCAGCTCCATGCTCCACATCTTTTTAACAAGAGGTAAAAAAGCAAAAAGGAAAGTGGTGCTGTTCTTCTTCTTCAAAACATTGTCCTCTTCATTTTGTCATATTTCTATTCTTTTCTTCTTCTTATTTACAATGCATTCATTGATGCATCTTCTACTTTCAAACCACTGCCCTATCTTCTTCTATCAAACAATTCTTTGTTGTGTCCTCTTTTCCTTTTACCTCCTTCACTTTGTTTATGCCCTACCTGCTCCCAGCTCAATAGCAGAGCTACATCAGACCTCCTGACTCAAACATACGGTCCGCGCTGACTCTACACTCAACAAACCCTCACTCCTAGTTGTGTCACTGTACATGTTCGTTCCTCTCTTCCATACAACCACTGCCCCTCAATGATTGAGCTCAACCCCATGGAGTATATTGACTTTGTGTCCCTCCTGTATAATGGATTGTTTCTTTCCATGGTGTACCACCCCCCAAATATGATGACTCCATATGGGAGGCTCTCTTGCAAGCATTGACACTCACTCTCCATTCACCCATGTGCACTCTTCTAAGTCTGTAGAGATATTAATTTCCACCATGCCAGCTGGCCTGGTGTTGACTTGCATACTTGAGTGCATTGCCAAGCAGCTAAGTCGTTCTGCAAAATGAATTGATTTACTTAGTTTGTTTCTTTTCCAACAAACACAATTCCCCAAATGGTCACCATTCATTTATGGAACTTGTCATCTCAAACTTTTTCTCAAACTTATCTTGTTCCCCCAGCTGGTCTAGGCTCTTCTGGCCAGGCATTGGTAAAAAGTGGGTGCTTCTTGGCAGCTATTGGAGAACTGTTATGGTGCAAACGTGTATGGAAATTTGCTAAAGCTGATTGGTGTGGCCTACAATCCGGGCTGATGCTCTTGCTTCCCACATTGCTCCTCTTGAGCCAGTTGAAAACAAGGCCTTCCGCATCATTGGTATCTCAAAGCAGAAGGTAAATTCCCAACAACTTCCACTCTCCCATAGGTGGCAAGTTGTGGGCTCTCTATTTTGACAAGTTTACGTCTGGCCTACTTCTGCTCTCCCCAAGTCACAACAAACCCTTAACTGCTCATCCTCACAAAGGTCAGACATTGCCTATCTGCATTATTTAATCCCCTTATTCTCGTTATTTTGAATTGTCTCCCTGTGTCAATTGTCTCATCCTCCTCACTTCAGGCTTTCAAATGCACTCCTCATCACTATCTCATGTTCTTGCCCATGCACACACGTGATCTCTTCAACACATGCTGAATTTTTCCATTCAGTTTCTCTCTGGCCATTATTACTCATCTTTGTGTTTTTTCTCATTTCCTCCTTGTGTATGTCCATCCTCCAAAGGCCTTTGGTTGATTGTGAACTTGCTATCCTTTGTCTTCAGCTCCTCCATGATCCTAGATCCTTATATAAAAATAGATTTACACACTGTACTGGAGAAAAATACAAAAGCAGCCTGTATGTATGTAATGACCAATTGTGCACATAATACACGAATCAGCTGACCAGCTGTGTAGGAAATGTTTGCAAATTTCTGCATGTAGTTTATGATAAATAATTTTATATTTGCAATCCTGGAATTAATTTGAGTCTGTAACCATATTCATCCATAGTTATCACTATAGATGAACTGAATTACAGTTCTAAAGAAAATACAAAAACAGTGAATGTTTTACATCACTTCAGGCACTCTCGTTCATATCAATAATTTATGTTACTTGCATGATTTTAGTAACAATTCTGACCGTGTGAGAGGGAACTTATTGAATCACAGTGTTATATGAGAGTCAAGTGTGCTGACAATGCTGGAAGTGTCAGAGTGAAGGATGAAAGCAATACCCATGATCCCACAAGAGTTCATGGCCTACAAAAGTTCAGGTAAGCGCAACTATACATTGATCATTACTCCGCACACGCAAAGCAAAAAGCGGGGGTTAAGCAATTGGTTCACTTTGGCTGTCTGTTTATCTAAAAACGTCAGTTTATGATTTATGAACAACTTAATTTCAGTTAATGTTTTATTTTGAATATGAATTGGGACATCAATCGGCAAATGAACAGGTAGTTTTATCAATGCTTTGGCTCTGAATTAGTCCTGATCGCGCATTCATAGAGAGGCGTGAGATTAATTTTTTTACTCTGTCTGTCTATCTGGCAGTTAAGCAAAATTGAAAATCATTCCAAACAGGAAACTAACTGTTTTTAGGGTCGTCATAAAGAACACAAACAACAGGCACAAAAAACTAATGTAAAGTGTTAAATAAGGTCGTGCAAAAGACGCTGCATCAATGGCAGTAAACTTACAAAAAACATAATTTGCTACAACTTTTAAATCTTCATTATATTTCAATTTCTTTTCTACAACCATGTCCTTTTTGTCGACTATGTGGGGTAAGGTTTTCTATGAACTCTCTAGTTTTATATCAGATGGGCATGCATTATGAAATATATTTGAAAATTCAAACAGGTCAACAAGTCCAGCAGAATTAATTTGTCCTCCATGTATTATTGTCAATACAAACGAAAATATAACTTTATTAGTCATAAGTTTAATGGTAAAAGTCTGATAATTGTAATCACTATTCAATTGCAACTAAGTGGTCTTTGTTCAAGCAATTCTCCATGACATGCTTGTTGAATGGATATGAATTCCCAGCTTCAGATACTTTTCTATTTCACAAACATACACTGACTTAAAGCAGAATAAAAGAAAAAGCAATTTACTAAAACTATACTAAACACATGACACTTGTACAATCCTTCCCACTCCCACCACACCTCACTTCCAGATCATTCCTGCATAAAACATAGTAAGCTTTAGACAAAGCATAAAAACCAGACAAAAGCATAACTAGTCCAGAAAGCTTATTAGATGAACCAACACAATATCTCAGAAGAAGGCAAGTTGATTTTCGAAAAGAAATGAAAATAACTATCTCCTCTTAATTGGTAATTCATGTTGTGAACTCGCAGAGAGCTCACATTGATCTCTGCATTTCTTTTCTGTAGAGTGTTCCTACGAACATCACAGTACCGTGGCCACAACTTTGTGGTGTTGTTTTAAAATATTCTGAGATGCTGCTTTAACAGTCCCAAGGAAAAGGAATGTAGAGAAACTATTCCGTTCAATGTTGTAATGTTGTTTGTAAATTTGATAATGACGACCAAGGTGTCCTCAAAAGAAAATGAAAAAAATCAGCAAAAATAATCAAATATCGATTCACAATGGTCAGAAATTAAATAAAAGAAGGTGATATTTTCTTATCTTTCAATTGCAATTCTTAAGCTTTAGCTCCGATCTTGTTAACTGAACGATTCAAAATATCAAATCCTATACTGGCAGGATATTCGACTTCGTTGTAAAACAAACAACCTGATAGTCAGGTTCACTATGTCAGTAAATTCATTTCCGTTCAAAATCTTGGTAGTTTAGACAACCTATACATTTTCGGAAACGTTATAACATGGAGAATCCGAAAATCAATGTTTACATTTACGGACATACCGCCATGGTGGCCATTTTGGATTTTCATAGATTTAGATTTAGGTTCGATTTAGGCCATTGGATTTAGGTTCGTGAACCGGGCAGGTGATGATTGTGGAGCTCCTGGTGTTATTGCTGTAGGGAGATTTTGTGTTCAGGTCAGTGCATTCTGGAACCTCCATGGTTTGTAGTTAATTAGATAGAGGTGTGCAAAAATATGTATTTGCTTTGTTTGATAAGAGCTGAAACGGCAAAGTGCATTTCAGAACGGGTGTGCAAGTGGAGTGTGTCAAGGATTTGGCAGCAGACATGTGTGTCTCGTGAGTTCTTGGTGCAGGGCTTCGATGGGACAAGAGTCATGAATCAAAATTGGGTTTGTTTTTCGTGTTTGGGGCAAGCCTTGTTCAGGTGAGCAAGTGGTGGGTGCAGGTGAGCATTTGCATCAGTGGTGAAGGTAATGTGTGATGTGAAAATACAAATTTGCAACATAATATATAGATGGTACATCACTGCTCATGCTGTTAAATTCGCAAACAGACGATGCATTAACGTGCGTTCAGCCCCTCGATGGACGTTGATTGGATGGCCTGTCTGATAGCATTAGTTCGTGAACATTTAAGATCTCACGATATCCTTTGGAGAGAGTGGCAAGTTATCACAGGCATAATGCAGAGTGAGACATAGACCGGTGATCCGGGGTTGAGGTCAATCATGTGTTTTAATGAGTTTGTTTCAAAGGAAATTTTACCGCGGTATCTCAAATTGCACAATTTGAACTTGTGCGAGTTTACTTCGGGCTTGTGGATCATATAAAGGGCCGTGTAAGAGATAATTGATAATTTAGCAGAGTTAGAAACCATTTCCAATGTAAAACGTTGGTTGGAGCCTCACGATGAAAATATAAAATATGGCAGAATGAACTGAACCCTGTACTGTATCGCAACTACCCTTTAGGGGCGCTGGCTGTCAAAGGCCATGGAGTGCCGAAGGCCGGGTTGCAGCATGCAATCTAGCCAAGGATAGAAGCATAACAATATATGCGGATTCCTGATATGTGTACAGGATGACTCACGATGTCGGGACAATTTGGAAATAGAGGTAATGTATGTCAAATAAGAGGTACATCACAAGGTATGCTAGTCAAAAAATGGTAAATTGATAGTAGAAGCGATGTGTATTGTCAAATGTTGGTGGTGTGTGCTGCCTTTTTGCTTTGATTGCATCATTGGTTGGGGCATGGCTGTGCCGCTGATGCGGTGCCCCTTTTGCCAGTGTACTGATGTTCATTTTTGCCACCATTGGAGGAGTGACAGGCTGAGTAAAACTCCTGGGATTGGTTCGGTGGTCAGCAGGACTCCAGGATCCAAGCCACTACCTCTAACTGCTAATATTGGTAAAGTGTAGAAAAAACATATGGACATATACATGATGAACAAGGTAACGATTAGTTTCTGTGCTGCTCTAACAAAGCAACCTAGCTGTGGAGGAACACCACGGCATCCAGCCCAGCGACTGGGTGAACATCAAGGTGTTCAAGCGGAGGAACGTCCTGAAGGCACATTGACCAGACCCCACCAGGTATTATTGGTTACCCACATAGCTGTCAAGTGAGAAGGTAAGCCAATCATGGATTTACGCATCTCACTGCAAAAGAGGATACACGAAGTCGTAAAAAGAAAGAAAGGAAATCTGCAAGTGGGAAGAATGTTACTGGAGGTTCATGACAGATGTAGCAGTGCTTTTGATTAGCATGTGCATAATCATGATAATATGGACAATAACAGATAGTGAGGGCATTATGGATGGTCACAGAGAGCAGAATGTTTGGTAGGTCGACAGCATGAGAAAGGCGTGTATGGGAAAAACACTTATATGACCCTTACATATAATTATGCACCTCGTGTGACACGGGATGAAGGGGACATGGGCACTGTACGCCTGAAACGAGGCATAGTGTTACGTGAAGGGATAACTGGACAAGGATAGATATAAGGATATGAATGAATAATCTCGTGGAACCCCAGGCATCATTAAATGGTATATTTATGTGACCTAGCAGGACACATAAGAAAGGAGCTGCAAAATATCATGATTACAATCCAGGGTGGAAGATCAGGCCATGAGTATAGCATGGTTGCAGGGATTGTTTGGAGGTTGGGCAGGAACCATTCTCAGGTTCCTGCTGACAGGATTGGCTGTGGTGATTGGAATATTCATTATATTGTCTATAATCAAAGCAGACATTATGGCTGGCTTGCGAAAGTGTGTTACAGGATGGCATCCGAAGTCAACACCGAAGAAGCCCAAAACCAAGCCCAAACCTGAGATGACACTTTTAGCTGGAGCTAGGGAAAGGGACTTTCCAATAAAAGGGGAAATTTCCCCGCACCACACAAAACCACTATTGTACACCCCCTCCGCTACCCTTGTTCCCGATGTATCACCTGCTTGTAATACGTATACTTTTGTGCACCAGGCACCTGTGATTAAGGATGAGGAACTTATTCAATTGATTGCTTCAGCTAAACTTGAGGATGATGATTTGCATGTAATGTTTGGAAAGGAAGATGAAAATGTAAATGTGGATGGAGACTTAGATGCTGCAGATTCTGGCATAAATGTTAAAATGGAACTGGAAATGGATGTGCATCAGTTAAGTATGAGTTCAGACTCAGACCTTGAGCCTGAGCAGTTTTTGGATGGAGATTTTACTGAGTGACTTGTTAATCAGGGGGTTGGCATGTGATTCCATCTTTGGTGGGGCAGGTAGCTCTCTCCTGGGTTAGAGGGGTGACAGGGGGAGGCCTTTCGACCGCGCATGGGAGACGCATGCTGGAGCTACCCCGAAGGATGGAACTCCTCCCAGGAGGTGGTCTGTCCGCGCCACGGAGCTGGGTCATCTGCCGGCCTGAATTGAGAAGATGCTTGGTTGTGATTTAGTAAAACATTGTTTCTTAAAGTAACAATAGGAGGGAATGTTGGGATTTGTACCTTTTTGTATGCTTTTTGTTTCTTCCCAACTCAGATTCACTTGCAGTTAATTAAAATGTATTCCTGCTTGCTGTTCCAAAGGAACATTATGTAAAGAGATAAAGACGTATGGTCAACCTTGAGTGCTCCACAGGAACATTGTGTGACTGGATAAGGGAGTAACTTCACTTCCTCTATCTTGCTTAATACGTAGTTGTTGAAGGACATAAGCCAGTTGGTAAACAGCTGGTCCTGAGATTAAGGGAAGGGTGATTGTGTAATGAAATGTGTTGGAGATAAACCGTGTATATAAGGGAGTGACTCAGCCTTTCTGGCAGAGCGCTCTCCGGGTTACCTCAATTGCTAATTGGTGTTTCTGGTGTTTGCTGCTCTCCGTGCGGCCGCATGTTTTGATATATAATAAACAATTTTCTCTCAAGTACATCGACGTCTTCATGCCTTGGTAAAGGGTGAATCGACGACCCGACATGTATATATTTATATATATAATATATATATATATATATATATATATATATATATATATATGTATGTAATCCTGGTGGTTCAATTGCTCTTTTCCTTCCAGGCCTTCAAGCAAGCAGTGCGCTCCATCTCACCTCATCTTTCCATCCTTACGAACAATTATTTTTACCCTAATTAACGCTGCCTAATTCAACCCCCCCCCCCCACTCCTCCTCTCTCTTTTTTTAAATTTTAGTTAATTCCCGACCTGTCATATCCAACTGACCCCACTGTTCCAACATTACCATTTACCCTCTGTCACCTCACTCTTCCATGATCCTCGATTTTGCATACAAAGAAAAAGAAAGCAACCACTATCTCAAATGATAGGTCAAACACTTCACAAAAATTAATACTATATTTCTCTCTGGCATACTTTATAAAGAGAAAAGAAGAAGGAAGTAGAGAGGAATATAAGGGTTCAAAAACATCAAATTATAGCTCCTTCACCATACAATATCCAAACAGTTGACAAGTAGTCTGGCAGCTGGTACAATAGCAGTGACAGCACAGAACTTTTTGCTTTGCAAAATATTTAAAATATATATCTTACATGAAGATTATGCCAGTAACTCAGAAATTTCAGTCATTAGTATCAAAACGATGACTCAACATTGACATAAATATGAATCCAATTCCAATGGTCTTGTCAACATATTGGACAAACTACTGAGGTGATAATTATGGCATTTAGAAAAACTATTTTAAAAATGTTTACATTGCTGTGAGGCTCAAGCAGGAACTTTGTATAGTATATACATTAATGACAAGGAAATGAGTAGACATGAACGTACTTACTTTTCATTGGATCGCAAAGACATTAGTAAACAAGATAAAGAGCAATCAGAGATTGCAGACCCTTGCCAGGACTTGTTTTGTGTGGTGTGTTGTATGGTGTTTGTGTAGTTATGTGTGGTGTTTGTGTACTGGGGTGTTACGTAAATAATAAGAGACATAATTAGAACTGCCACTTTATAACTGCTGGCAGTGATGACCAGGTAGGAAGACGTCCCGCTTTGATGCAACCTCGCTTCGATCAGACACCTGACCCTGACCCATGACGTTTTTTTATTATTATTCAATTGAATGCAGAATGGGATTAAAATAAATTCAATTCAGATAAAATGGAAGACCAAATTGGTACAGTCCTGCATTGGAGTCATCAGACAGAACCAAAACAAGCAAAAAGAAAAGATGAAGTCATCAGGAGGAACTTGGATAGGATTTGCATTGCATCTGCTACTCCTCTAACCTCCAACCCTTCCAGGCACAGCCAAGTGAGCCTTATTCAAAAAAAAAAAATCCCACATCAAAAAATTAAATAATTCTGGCTGCCAGACCCTGTGTCCGATCAAGTTGAAATTTAAAACATGTATTCGCCATCACTTCCAGATCACAAATGTGAAGTTTCCATTGATTGATTAAGTGGTTCCAGAAAAAGCATTATTTAATATTTTCTTAAATCCAAGATGGCTGCGAAACCATGTGACTTATCAGTTATTCCTGAATAACCCTGTACACACATGCCTTGGGGAACATTTATGTGAAGTTTCCTCTCGATCTGTCCAGCTGTTCTGGAGAAGATTTTTATTTGTTTGAGGGTAAATCCAATATGGCTGCCAAACCATGTGACCTATGACATCATATGTGTGAACCTTTTGTTCCTCATGGATAGGCAGTCATATGTGTAAAGTTTTGCCTCAATCTGTTCAGCCATTTCAGAGAAGATTTTTGAATATTTTTTTTTAACAAAAACAATGGCTGCTGAATCACGTGACCGGTGACGTCATCAAAAATTTTGTGGACCAATTTATCCCGAGATGACCTTCAAAAATTATTTCATACTGATTGGATGTAGCGTTCTACATATGCAATGATGACGTCATAACGAAGGCACCGATGACGTCAATAAAAAAATCACATTCATTCCCCATGAGGAGTACTTGCTGCATGCCAAGTTTCAATTTTTTCCTTGGTGTGGTTTCAGAGATACAGAGGTGCAAAGTTTTTGTGTTTTTCCAACATGGCTGCCACACCACGTGACCTATAACATCATAGTTATCATTAAAACATTCTACATGAGTAGTCGCACCAATGATGAAAATTTCATCTCAATCTGAGAAGCAGTCGCAGGAAGAAAAACACGAAAGTTCTGCACGGACAAACAAATAAACAGACCCATGCAATACCCTCTCCTTCAGCGACGGTGACAATGGACAAACACATCTGGTTTATGGGATTTTTAACCTGAGTCCATGCACAATGAGCCAGGAGTTCTGATGGGAGCATTAACAGGCCAGCCGAGGCATTAAATACAGTGTTGCATCTGCTCTGGCCACATTTTTATTATTTATTTATCTTTTGCTTAGCAAATGTAGGATGCCTCTGCCTTTTCATTGGAATCACTTTATCTCAGGTTGCCCTGAAGGCATTGAGAGAGAACCTTGATTAAACAGTGACCAGTCCAGATAGGACAGGAAGATTCCCCTTTCCTGAAGGTCATTAATGAGCTTGCAGGGTTTTTGTCGAGGCTGATGACTCATGGAGGAGCTAGAACATAGAACAGATTAGGATATATAAGAACAAAAGGAACAGTAGAAAGAGAGGGGGGAAGCACACCAACAGCACAGTTGAGGGACAAAATAGAGGGAGACTTTGACCAATAAAGGGTGTGGGGAACAATGAGAGTGTGGGGAGGATGTGCAGGGTGGACAGGATGTATCCAGAAACAAACTCTCAGGAAGGAACAAAATGAAAATTTTGAAAGAGGTGGGTTTGGTGAGAGTTAATCCCCCCCCCCCCCCCGGCCACCCCTCCCCAACCCCAGCTTTAAAAGAGTTTTTTTATAGACAATCTATAGGTTTTACTGGTAACTAATTAGACAAGTACAGTATTCTTGAAGCATGGAATCCAAATCCTTAATACTGCTGCCCTTTAACAAGATTTGAAGCCACAACCTCTGGGATGCCAGTATAGTGTCCTCAACCTGAGGTCACCACCATATCTGAAAAGGGAATGAACAATATCTACAAAGGTTGAAAGTCATATCAACTTGGCACCATCTCGCTGGCTTTGGATTAACTCTGGAGCCATGAAGGAACTCAATCAGGGCCAACTCATAGGGCAATTTATCAGTCCAAAGTCATATGTCAGACCCTTCCTTCCACCTCATCACAGAAGTGGTGAAAATATTGGCTGATGTGTAAATGATTTCAGTGTGTGTACTCAAGTTCTTACTAAATCACAAGTGTGGAGAAAGAAATGTGAAACATGTCCTGAATCTGAGATCACATCAATATTTTGACAAAATATTTGAGTATAAATCATGAATTTGGAATACTAACCTTTGAATAAGTATAAACTAGAATTATTAAGTTTCATTCTAATGTGCATGCAGGTGTCCAATGAGTCCTGGACCTGCAAGAGCAAAGTTAAAGGGTAAAGGATGATTAACCTAAAAACTCCTCACTTGGAATTGCATTCAACCTCATAGGATTAAAACATAAAGAATACTTTACTCATTCGGGGCATGACAACGCGTTTGTTATCGTCATTTACTTTTCATTACTAAGGTGAAAGATTGCTGAGATTGGTTTAACTGTTATGAAGCTACAGTTTGAGAAAGTTATTTCAATAAGAAGGCAAAAACATTCGAGTGTAATCAAGCTGAAGTCAAAATTACAATAACTTTTCCAAAGAATCTGTAATTCCAAAGTTATGGATGAAGGAAGATGCTGAAAAAAAGCACGATGTTGTTAAAAAAAAAAAGCCTCTGCAAGTAATTAAAAACTGCCTGTTCTTTTGCAGTTTTTTCCATTGACATTTGTTCACCAAGCAACTTATCTCAAACTGCATAAAATGCATTTGATAATTAGAAACAAACAAAAACAGCGGAGGATAAACATGATAATAATAAGAGTTTAGAAACTGCACAATAATCGAGAAAAACTGTCCTGTGGAAAGAAGAAGCAACTCCAATTAGAAACTAACTATGTAATAGATAATAGCATTGCCTTTTCCCAGAATATTGTGTTGATCGTAATTATTTACAGGATTCATAAATGTGTTAAAATATAATTATTGTCTAACAACAAGTTCATGACCTACAGAGTCATTTGCAAGCCTGCAGCATATTTGCACCGCCTGGCAAAAAATAAGTGGAAATTACCCGAAGAGCATGGTGGGAGAACCAATACCTGACCAATCATCTTTATGATAGCCTTAGTCTAGAGCAGCATACTGAGAGCCTTAGTATAGGGCAGCACACTGACAGCTTTAGTATAGAGCAGCATACCAAGAGCCTTAGTATAGAGCAGCATACTGAGAGCCTTAGTATAGAGCAGCATATTGACAGCCTTAGTAAAGAGCAGCACACTGACAGCCTTAGTCTAGAGCAGCAAACTGACAGCCTTAGTATGGAGCAGCATACTGACAGCCTTAGTATGGAGCAGCATATTGACAGCCTTAGTAAGGAGCAGCATACTGACAGCCTTAGTATGGAGCAGCATACTGACAGCCTTAGTATGGAGCAGCATACTGAGAGCCTTAGTTTGGAGCAGCATTACTGCAGCCTTAGTCGAGAGCAGCATATTGACAGCCTTAGTGTCGAGCACCATACTGAAAGCCTTAGTCGAGAGAGCTACTACGCCTTGTTAGAGCAGCATACTGACAGCCTTAGTCTAGAGCAGCACACTGACAGCCTTAGTCTAGAGCAGCACACTGAGAGCCTTAGTCTTGAGCAGCACACTGACAGCCTTAGTCACGAGCAGTACACTGACAGCCTTGGTACAGAGCAACATCCTGACAGCCTTAGTCTAGAGCAGCATACTGACAGCCTTAGTCTAGAGCAGCACACTGACAGCCTTAGTCAAGAGCAGTACACTGACAGCCTTAAGTACAGAGCAGCATACTCAGCCTTAGTCTAGAGAAGCACACTGACAGCCTTAGTCAAGAGCAGTACACTGAAAGCCTTATTCTAGAGAAGCCCACTGACAGCCCTAAGTCAAGAGCAGTACACTGACAGCCTTAGTATAGAGCAGCATCCTGACAGCCTTAGTATAGAGCAGCATCCTGACAACCTTCGTCTAGAGCAGCATATTGACAGCCTTAGTATAGAGCAGCATATTGACAGCCTTAGTCTCGAGCAGCATGCTGACAGCCTTAGTATAGGGCAGCATATTGACAGCCTTAGTATAGAGCAGCATAATGACAGCCTTAGTATAGGACAGCATATTGACAGCCTTAGTCTCGAGCAGCATATGACAGCTTAGTATTAGAGCAGCATCCTGACAACCTTAGTGCTAGAGCAGCAAACTGACAGCCTTAGTCTAGAGCAGCATACTGACAGCCTTAGTCTCGAGCAGCAAAACTGACAGCCTTAGTTAGTATAGAGCAGCATCCTGACAACCATAGTCTAGAGCAGCAAACTGACAGCCTTAGTATAGAGCAGCATCCTGACAACCTTGGTCTGGAGCTGCAAACTGACAGCCTTAGTCGAGAGCAGCATACTGACAGCCTTAGTCTTGA
>CM068956.1:89763540-89776211 GCA_035128595.1 Eptatretus atami | reverse complement strand
ACTAAGACTGCCAATATGCTGCTCTATACTAAGGCTGTCAATATGCTGCTCTATACTAAGGCTGTCAATATGCTGCTCTATACGAAGCTGTCAATATGCTGCCCTATACTAAGGCTGTCAATGCTGCCCGATACTAAGGCTGTCAGTATGCTGCCCAAATCTAAGGCTGTCAGTATGCTGCCCTATACTAAGGCTGTCAGTATGCTGCTCTATACTAAGGCTGCAAATATGCTGCTCTATACTAAGGCTGTAAATATGCTGCTCTATACTAAGGCCTGTCAATATGCTGCTCTATACTAAGGCTGTCAGTATTCTGCTCTAACTAAGGCTGTCAGTTTGCGGCTCGAGACCAAGGTTGTCAGGATGCTGCTCTATACTAAGGCTGTCAGTATGCTGCTCTAGACGAAGGCTGTCAGTTGCTGCTCTAGTACGAAGGCTGTCAGTATGCTGCTCTAAACTAAGGCTGTCAGTATGCTGCTCTAGACTAATGCTGTCATTGCTGCTCAGATGAAGGTGTATCTCTTTGACAAGGCTGTCAGATGCTGCTCTTGACTAAGGCTGTCAATATGCTGCTGTATACTAAGGCTGTCAAGTATGCTGCTCTATACTAAGGCTGTTCAATATGCTGCTCTATACTAAGGCTGTCAGTAAGCTGCTCCATACGAAGGCTGTCAGTATGCTGCTCTTGACTAAGGCTGTCAGTGTCCACAAGTGTCAATAGCTGCTATATAAGGCTGTCATGTAGCTGCTCTCGGCTAAGGCTGTCATGTGCTGCTCTATACTAAGGCTGTCAATATGCTGCTCTAAGACTAAAGGCTGTCAGTATGCTGCTCTATACTAAGGCTTGTGCAATATGCTGCCCTATACAAGGCTGTCAACATGCTGCTCTATACTAAGGCTGTAGCATGATAGCTCAAGACTAAGGCTGTCAATATGGTGCTCTACGACTAAGGCTGTCAGTTTTGCTTGCTCTAGACCAAGGTTGTCAGGATGCTGCTCTATACTAAGGCTGTCATATGCCTGCTCGAGACTAGGATTCTATCTGCTCTATACTAAGGCTGTCATTATGCTGCTCATACTAAGGCTGTCAATAATGTTGCTCTATACTAAGGCTGTCAGTATGCTGCTCGTATACTAAGGCTGTCACATGCTGCTCTATACTAAGGCTGTCCTATGCTGCCCTATACTAAGGCTGTCAGCATGCTGCTCTAAGACTAAGGCTGTCATATGCTGCTCTATACTAAGGCTGTCAGTATTTGTGCTCTAGACTAAGGCTGTCAGTTGCTGCTTAAACACAGGTGTCAGGATGCTGCTCTATACTAAGGCTGTCAGTATGCTGCTCTGACAAGGCTGCAGTTGCTGCTCTAAACTAAGGCTGTCAGTTTGCTGCTCTAAACTAAGGCTGTCAGTATGCTGCTCTCGACTAAGGCTGTCATTATGCTGCTCTAGACAAGGCTGTCAGTTGCTGCTCTAAACTAAGGCTGTCAGTATGCTGCTCTAGAACTAAGGCTGTCAGTTTGCTGCTCTAATAAGGCTGTCAGATGCTGCTCTCTACTAGGCTGCTAATGCTGCTTGACAAGGTTGTCAGGTGCTGCTTATACTAAGGCTGCAATATGCTGCTCGTAGACTAAAGGCTGTCAATATGCTGCTCGTAGACTAAGGCTGTCAGTATGCTGCTCTATACTAAGGCTGTCACTATGCTGCTTCTATACTAAGGCTGTCATATGCTGACCTATACTAAGGCTGTCAGATGCTGCTCAGAGCTTAAGGCTGTCAATATGCTGGCTCTATACTAAGGCTGTCAGTGCGCTCTAGACAAGGCTGTCAGTTTTGCTGCTCGAAACTAAGGTCTGGTCAGGATGCTGCTCCTATACTAAGGCTGTCAGTATGCTGCTCTTGACTAAGGCTGTCATTTATGCTGCTCTAGACAAGGCTGTCAGATGCTGCTCTATAAGGCTGCAGTATGGTGCTCTAGACAACGGCTGTCAGTTTGCTGCTCTAAAACTAAGGCTGTCAGTTTGCTCTCTAAGACTAAGGCTGTCAGTATGCTGCTTAGACTAGCTCAATATGCTGCTCTATACTAAGGCTGTCATTATGCTGCTCGAGACTAAGGCTGTCAATATGCTGCTCGAAACTAAGGCTGTCAATAAGCTGCGTCTATACGAAGGCTGTCATATGCTGCTTTATACTAAGCTGTCATATGCTGCCCTATACTAAGGCTGTCAGCATGCTGCTCAAGACACTAAGGCTGTCAAATGCTGCTCTATAACTAAGGCTGTCAGTAATGCTGCTCTATACTAAGGCTACAGTGTGCTGCCTATATTAGGATCGCAGTATGCTGCTCGAAACTAAGGCTGTCAGATTGCTGCTCTAATACTAAGCGTGTCAGTATGCTGCTCTAAGCTAAGGCTGTCAGTATGCTGCTCTATACGAAGGCTGTCAGTATGCTGCTCTATAACTAAGGCTGTCAGTATGCGCTCTATACTAAGGCTGTCAGTATGCTGCTCTATAGAAGGCTGTCAATATGCCTCTATACAAGGCTGTCATGCCTATCAGGCTGTCAGTTGCTCAACTAAGGTATCAGTGATGCTGCCTATACTAGGTCTCAGTATGGCTGAAACTAGGCTGTACAGTATGCTGCATAACTAAGGCTGAGTATGCTGTCGAGACTGAAGGCTGTCAATATGCTGCTCTATACTAAGGCTGTCAGTGATGCTGCTCTAGGACTAAGGCTGTCAGTGTTGCTGCTCTGATGAAGCTGTAATAGTGCTGCTCTATACTAAGGCTGTCAGTATGCTGCTCTATAACTAAGGCTGTCAGAATATTGCTGCTATACTAAGGGCTGTCAGTATGCTGATCGAGACTAAAGCTGTCAATATGCTGCTCTATAATAAGGCTGTCAATATGCTGCTCTACACTAAGGCTGCAGTATGCTGCTCTACTAAGGCTTATTATGTGCTGCCCTATACTAGGTGTCATTATGCTGCTCGAAACTAAGGCTGTCAGGATGCTGCTCTATACTAAGGCTGTCAGTATGCTGCTCTATACTAGGCTGTCAGTAAGGCTGCTCTATAAGGCTGTCAGTATGCTGCTCTATAACTAAGGCTGTCAGTTTGCTGCTCTATACTAAGGCTGTCAGTTGTTGCTCAAAACTAAGGCTGTCAGGACTGCCTGTCTATACTAAGGCTGTCAGTATGCTGCTATACTAGGCTGTATATGCTGCTCGAGACAAGGCTGTCAATATGCTGCTCGGAAGCTGGGCTGCTCTCGGCGAGCTGTCAGTTCTGCTCTATACAAGGCTGTCAATTGATGCTCTTATACTAAGGCTGTCATATGCTGCCCTATACAAAGGCTGTCAGCAATGCTGCTCTATACTAAGGCTGTCACAATGCTGCTCAAATAACTAAGGCTGCAGAAATGCTGCTCCAGACTAGGCTGTCAGTTGCTGCTCCTAGACCAAAGGTTGTTCAGGATGCTGCTCTACAACTAAGGCTGTCAGTTTGCTGCTCTAGACTAAGCTGTTAGGAATGCTGCTCTATACTAAGGCTGTCAGTAATGCTGCTCGTATACTAAGGCTGTCAATATGCTGCCTATACTAAGGCTGTCAATATGCTGCTCGAGACTTAAGGCTGTCAATATGCTGCTCTGTACTATGGCTGTCAATATGCTGCTCTATAACAAAGGCTGTCAATATGCTGCCTATAACTAAGGCTGTCAATGCTGCCCTATACTAAGGCTGTCAGCTGCTGCTCAAGACTATAGGCTGTCAATTGCTGCTCCTATACCTAAGGCCTGTCAGCATTGCTGCTCACAGACTAAGGCTGTGTATGCTGCTCTAACTAAGGCTCTCAGTTTGCTGCTCTAACTAAGGTTTGTCAGTATGCGCCATACCGAGGCTGTCATATGCTGCTCTAGACAAAGGCTGACGTCTTGCTGTTCTGCTAACTAAGGCTGTCAGTTTGCTGCCTCGCAAGGACTAAGGCATGTCAGTATGCTGCTCTAGACTAATGGCTGTCAATATGCTGCTCTATACTAGGACTGTCCAATATGCTGCTCGAACTAAGGCTGTCAATATGCTGCTGTCGAACTAGCTGTGTCAAGTATGCTGCCTATACTAGCTGTGTGCTGCTCAATATAGCCTGCTCTATACTAAGGCTGTCAATATGCTGCTCCTATACTAATCGCTGCAGCGATGCTGCTCAAGAACTAAGGCTGTCAATATGCTGCTCTATACTAAGGCTTCAGTATGCTGCTCTATACTAAGGCTGTCATGTGCTGCCCTATACAAAAGGCTGTCAGCATGCTGCTCTATACTAAGGCTGTCAGCATGCTGCTCAAGACTAAGGCTGTCAGAATGCTGCTCCAGACTAAGGCTTCAGTTTGCTGCTCTAGACAGGTGTCAGGATGCTGCTCTACTACTAAGGCTGTCAGTTCTGCTCTAGACTAAGCTGTCAGGATGCTACTCTATACTAAGGCTGTCAATGCTGCTGCGAGACTAAGGATGTCAATATGCTGCTCTATACTAAGGCTGTCATATGCTGCTCGAGACTAAGGCTGTCAATATGCTGCTCATACTAAGGCTGTCAATATGCTGCTCTATACTAGGCTGTCAGTATGCTGCTCCTAGACTAAGGCTGTCAGTGTGCTATAGGCTAATATGCTGCTCTACACTAAGGCTGTCAGTATGCTGCTCATACTAAGGCTGTAACAATATTCTGCTATACTAAGGCTGTCAGTTATGCTGATCGAGACTAAGCTGTCAATATGCTGCTCTATAAGTACTAGGCTGTCAATTCATGCTGCTACTACACTAAGGCTGTCAGTATGCTGCTACCATACTAAGGCTATCAGTGTGCTGCCCTATACTAAGGATCTCAGTAATGCTGCTCGAACTAAGGCTGTCAGGATGCTGCTCTATACTAAGGCTGTCAGTAAAGCTGCCATATAGCTAAGGCTGTCATATGCTGCTCTATACTAAGGCGTCAGTAGCTGCTCTATAACTAAGGTGTCATAAGCTGCTCTATACTAAGGCTGTCGTATGCTGCTCTATACTAAGGCTGTTCAGTGCTTTGGCTGCTGCTCATACTAAGGCTGTCAGTAGTGCTCAAAACTAGGCTGTCAGTGCGCTGCTCTATACTAAGGCTGTCAGTATGCTGCATTCTAGGCTGTCATATGCTGCTTTCGAGACTAAGGCTGTCAATATGCTGTCTATAATAAGGCTGTCAATATGCTGCTCTACACTAAGGCTGTCAGTATGCTGCTCCATACTAAGGCTTCAGTGTGCTGCCCTATCTAGGGATCTCAGTATGCTGCTTCGAAATTAAGGCTGTCAGATGCTGCTCTATACTAAGGCTGTCAGTAGCTGCCATATACTAAGGCTGTCAGTATGCTGCTCAACTAAGGCTGTCAAGTATGCTGCTCTATACTAAGGCTGTCAATATGCTGCTCTATACTAAGGCTGTCAATATGCTGCTCTTATCTAAGCTGTCAATATGCTGCCTATACTAAGGCTTGTCAGCATGCTGTCAAGACTAAGGCTGTCAATATGCTGCCTCTACAAGGCTGTCAGCTGCTGTCTATACTAAGGCTGTCGTGCTGCTCAAGACTAAGGCTGTCAGTTGATGCTCTCGAAAGGCTGTCAGCTTGCTGCTCTAACAAGGTTGTCAGGATGCTGCTCTATACTAAGGCTGTCAGTTTGCTGCTCTCTATACTAGGTTGTCAGGATGCTGCTCTATACTAAGGCTGTCAATATGCTGCTCTGAGATAAGGTGTCAAATATGCTGCTCTATACTAAGGCTGTCAATATGTGCTCGAGACTAAGGCGTCAATATGCTGCTCTATACTAAGGCTGTCAATATGCTGCCTATACTAAGGCTGTCAAATGCTGCTCTATACTAAGGCTGTCAATATGCTGCCGCTATACTAGGCTGTCAGCATGCTGCTCAAGACTAAGGCTGTCAATATGCTGCTCTATACTAAGGCTGTCAGTATGCTGCTCTCGACTAAGGCTGTCAGTTTGCTGCTCTAGACCAAGGTGCAGGATGCGCTCTATACTAAGGCTGTCAGTTTGCTGGCTTCTAAACTAAGGCTGTCATTTTGCTGCTCTAACTCAGGCTAGTGCGCTCTAGACTAAGGCTGTCAGTATGCTGCTCTAGACTAAGGCTGTCAGTTTTGCTGCTCTAGACTAAGGCTGTCAGTAGCTGCTCTCTATCAGGCTGTCAGTATGCTGCTTTGACTAAGGTTGTCAGGAAGCTGCTCTATACTCAAGGCTGTCAATATGCTGCTCGAGACCTAAGGCTGTCAATAATGCTGCTCTATACTAAGGCTGTCAATATGCTGCTCGAGCTAAGGCTGTCAATATGCTGCCTATACAAGGCTGTCATATGCTGCTCGAACTAGGCTGTCATATGCTGCCAACTAAGGCTGCAATGCTGCTTATACTAAGGCTGTCAATATGCTGCCTACTACTAAGGCTGGCAGCATGCTGCTCAAGACTAGGCTGTCAATATGCTGTCTATCAACTATGCTGTCAGTAGCTGCCTAGACTAAGGCTGTCAGTTTGCTGCTCTAACTAAGTTGTCAGGATGCTTCTATACTAAGGCTGTCGATGCTGCTCTATACTAAGGCTGTCAGTGTACTGCTCTGACTAAGGCTATCAGTGTGCTGCTCTACGACTAAGGCTGTCAGTGTACTGCTCTTGAACTAACGCTGTCAGTTGCTTCTCTCGACTAAGGCTGTCAGTGTACTGCTCTTACTAGGTGTCAGTGTGCTTCTCTAACTAAGCTGTTCAGTGTCTGCTCTTGACTAAGGCTGTCAGTTGCTCTCTAGACTAAGGCTGTCAGTATGTTGCGCTGCTAACTAAGGCTTTCAAATGCTGCTCTAGACAAAGGCTGACAGTTTGCTGCTCTAAACTAAGCTGTCATTATGCTCCTCTATACTAGGCTGTCAGTTTTTGCCTCCTCTAACTAAGGCTGTCAGTATGCTGCTCTAGACTAAGGCTGTACAATATGCTGCTCTGAGACTAAGGCTGTCAGTGTACTGCTCTTGACTATGGTGTCAGTGTGCTTCTCAGACTAAGGCTGTCAGTGTACTGCTCTTGACTAAGGCTGTCCAGTGTCTGCTTTGACTAAGGCTGTCAGTGTGCTTCTCTAACTAGGCTGTCAATATTGCTTCTCTAGATTAAGGCCTGTCAGTATGCTGCTCTAGACTAAGGCTGTCAGAAGCTGCTCTATACTAAGGCTGTCAGTGTCTGCTTCTTTGACTGAGGCTGTCAGTGTACGTGGCTCATGACTAAGGCTGTCAGTGTGCTGCTTCAGACTAAGGCTGTGTAGTGCTGCACTGTACTAAGGCTTGTCAGGATTTGCTCTATACTAGGCTTCAGTGACTGCTCGTGACTAAGGCTGTCAGTGTGCTGCTCTATTGAACTAAGGCTGTCATGTGTGCTTTCTTGACTAAGGCTGTAGTATGCTGCTCTCAGACTAAGGCTGTCAGTATGCTGCTCTTACTAAGGCTGTCAGTATGCTGCTCTAGGCTAAGGCTGTCAGTGTCTGCTCTTTCTAAGGTGTCAATATGCTGCTCTACACAAAGGCTGTCATATGCTGCTCTACACTAGAAGGCTGTCAGTATGCTGCTCTACACTAAGGTGTCAGGTTGCTGCCTCTTCATAAGGCTGTAATATGCTGCTCTACCACTATAGCGTCATATGCTGCTCCATACTAAGGCTAGTCAATGTGCTGCCCTATCTAAGGATCTCAGTATGCTGCCTCTGAACTAAGGCTGTCAGTGATGCTGCTCTATACTAAGGTGTCAGTAGCTGCATATACTAAGGCTGTCATAATGCTGCTCTATACTAAGGCTTCAGTAGCTGCTCTATACTAAGGCTGTCATATATGCTGCTTCTTATAAGGCCTTCAGTTTGCTGCTATATACTAAGGGCTGTCAGTATGTTGTCTCAACTAAGGCTGTCAGGACGCTGCCTCTATACTTAAGGCATGTCAATATGCTGCCTACCTAAGGCTGTCAATATGCTGCTCTACACTAGGCTGTCAGTATGCTGCTCCAATACTAAGGCTATCAATGTGCTGCTTATACTAAGGATCCTCAGTATGCCTGCTCGAAACTAAGGCTGTCCAAGGATGCCTGCTCTATACTAAAGGCTGTCAGTAGCTGCCATACTACTAAGGCTGTAATATGGCTTGCCCTATACAAGGCTGTCAGCATGCTGCTCTAACTAGGCGTGTCAGTATGCTGCTCAAACTAAGGCTGTCAATATGCTGCTCTATCTAAGGCTGTCAATATGCTGCTCTATACTAAGGCTGTCATATCTGCTCTTACTAAGGCTGTAAATATGCTGCTCTACACTAAGGCTGTCAGTATGCTGTCTAAACTAGGCTGTAATATTCTGCATATACTAAGGCTGTCCAGTATGCTGACAACTAAAGCTGTCATAGCTGCTTCATAATAAGGCTGTCATATGCTGCTCTACACTAAGGCTGTCAGTATGCTGCCTCATACTAAGGCTTCAGTGTGCTGCCTATACTAAGGATCTAGTATGCTGCTCGAACTAAGGCTGTCAAGGATGCTGCTCTATACTAAGGCTGTCAGTATGCTGCCATATACTAAGGCTGTCAGTATGCTGCTCTACTACTAAGGCCTGTCAATATGCTGATCGAGACTAAAGCTGTCAATATGCTGCTCTATATAAGGCTGTCAATATGCTGCTCTACACTAAGCTGTCAGTATGCTGCCATACTAGGTATCAGTGTGCTGCCTAATACTAAGGATCTTCAGTATGCTGCTCGACAAGGCTGTCAATATGCTGCTCGAACTAAGGCTGTCAATATGCTGCTCTATACTAAGGCTGTCAATGCTGCTCTATACTAAGGCTGTCATATGCTGCTCTATACTAAGGCTGTCAATAGCTGCCCTATACAAGGCTGTCAGCATGCTGCTCAAGACTAAGGCTGTCAATATGCTGCTCTATACTAAGGCTGTCAGCATGTGCTCGAGACTAGGTGTCAGTATGCTGCTCTATGACTAAGGCTCTCAGTTGCTGCTCTAGCAAGGTTGTCAGGATTTGCTGCCTATACTAAGGCTGTCAGTATGCTGCTCTAAGACAAAGCTGTCAGTTTGCTGGCTCTAGAACTAAGGCTGTCAGTTTGCTCTCTAAACTAAGGCTGTCAGTATGCTGATCTAGCTAAGGCTGTCAATATGCTGGCTCTAATACTAAGGTGTCAATATGCTGCTCGAGACTAAGGCTGTCACTAGCTGCTCGAAACTAAGGCTGTCAATATGCTGCGTATACGAAGGCTGCAATTGGCTCTATACTAAGGCTTGTCAATATGCTGCTATAGGAAGGCTGTAAGCATGCTGCTCAAGACTAAGGCTGTCAATATGCTGATCTATACTAAGGCTGTCAGTATGCTGCTCTAGACTAAGGCTGTCAGTTTGCTGCTCTAAACTAAGGTTGTCAGGATGCTGCTCTATACTAAGGCTGTAAGGATGCTGCTCTATACTAAGGCTGTCAGTGTACTGCTCTATGACTAAGGCTGTCAGTGATAACTGCTCTTACTAGCTGTCAGTGCTGCTCGTGACTAAGGCTGTCAATGATGCTGCCCTAACACTAAGGCTGTCAATAATGCTGCTCTACAATAAGGCTGTCATATGCTGCTCCATACTAGGCTTCAAGTTGTGCTGCCCAATACTAGGTTCAAGTATGCTGCTCGAAACTAAGGCTGTCAGATGCTGCTCCATACTAAGGCTTCATGTGTGCCCTATACTAGGATCTCAGTATGCTGCTCGAAACTAAGGCTGTCAGGATGCTGCTCTATACTAAGGCTGTCAGTGTGGCTGCCATATACTAAGGCTGTCAGTTGCTGCTCTATACTAAGGCTGTTCATATGCTGCCTATACTAAGGTGTCAGTATGCTGCTCTATACTAAGGCTGTCAGTATGTTGCTCGAAACTAAGGCGGTCAGGACGCTGCTCTATACTAAGGCTGTCAGTATGCCTGCCATATACTAAGGCTGTCAGTATGCTGCTCCGACTAAAGGCTGTCAATATGCTGCTCCATACTAAGGCTGTCAGTGTGCTGCTCTGCCTAAGGCTGTCAGTGTGCTGCTCTATACTAAGGCTGTCAATATGCTGCTCTATACTAAGGCTGTCAGAATGCTGCTCTATACTAAGGCTGTCAATATGCTGCCCTATACAAGGCTGTCAGCATGCTGCTCTATACTAAGGCTGTCAGCATGCTGCTCAAGACTAAGGCTGTCAGTTGGTGATGCTCTCGACTCAGGCTGTCAGCTTGCTGCTCTAGACCAAGGTTGTCAGGATGCTGCTCTATACTAAGGCTGTCAGTTTGCTGCTCTATACTAAGGTTGTCAGGATGCTGCTCTATATAAGGCTGTCAATATGCTGCTCGAGACTAAGGATATCATATGCTGCTCTATACTAAGGCTGTCAATATGCTGCTCGAGACTAAGGCTGTCAATACGCTGCTCTATTACTAGGCTGTCAATATGCTGCTCTATACTAGGCTGTCACATGCTGCTTATACTAGGCTGTCAATATGCTGCCCTATACATAGGCTGTCAGCATGCTGCTCAAGACTAAGGCTGTCAATAGCTGCTCTACTAAGGCTGTCAGTGCTGTCTAGACTAAGGCTGTCAGTTTGCTGCTCTAGACGCAAGGTTTCAGGATGCTGCTCTTACTAAGGTGTCAGTATGCTGCTCTAGACTAAGGCTGTCAGTTTTTGCTCGCTCTATAACTAAGGCTGTCAGTTTGCTGCTCTAAAACTCAGGCTGTCAGTATGCTGCTCTAGACTAAGGCTGTCAGTTTGCTGCTCTAGACTAAGGCTGTCAGTATGCTGCTCTCGACTAAGGCTGTCAGTATGCTCGCTTTGACTAAGGTTGTCAGGAAGCTGCTCTATACTAAGGCTGTCATATGCCTGCTCTATACTAAGGCTGTCATTGCTGTGCTCGAGACTAAGGGTCAATATGCTTGCCTCTATACTAAGGCTGTCAAGCTGGCTTTATACTAGGCTGGTCCATATAGCTGCCCTATCTACTAGGCTGTCCAGCATGCTGCTCAAGACTAAGGCCTGTCAATATGCTGATCTATTACAAGGCTGTCAGTATGCTTGCTCGACTAAGGCTTTCAGTTTGTGCTCTAAACTAAGGTTGTCAAGGATGCTCTCTATACCCTTGATAAGCTGCTTCGTAGCGCTCTAACGGCTGTCAGGTACGCTTCTTTGATCAAGGCTGTCAGTGTGCTGCTTCTCGGTAAGGCTGTCAGTGTAACTGGCTCTTGACTAAGCTGTCGGTGTGCTTCTCTCGACAAGGCTGTCATGTACGCTCTTGACTAAGGCTGGTCAGTGTGCTTCTCTAGACTAAGGTGTCAGTGGTACTGCTCTGCCTAAAGGTGTCAGTGTTGCTTTCTCTAGACTAAGGCTGTCAGTATGTTGCTCTACGAATAAGGCTTCAGAATGCTGCTCTTGACTAAGGCTGTCAGTGTGCTGCTCTAGACTAAGCTGTTCAGTGTACTTGTACTCTGCTCGATAGGCCTGTCAGTGTGTTCTTCTCCTGACAAGGCTGTTGTGTAGTACTTGCTTCTTGACTATGGCTGTTCAGTGTTTTCTCGACGACTAAGGCTGTCAGTGAGTACTGCTCTTTGACCTAAGGCTGTCAGTGTAAAAACACTGCTTTTTTGACTAAGGCTTAGCTAGATGTGTTTCTCTAGACTAAGGCTGTCATATGCTTCTCTAGATTAAGGCTGTCAGAATGCGCTCTCGACAAAGCTGTCAGGAAGCTGCTCTATACTTAGTATAGAGCAGCATACTGACAGCCTTAGTTATAGAGCAGCATCCTGACAGCCTTAGTATACAGCGGCATGCTGACAGCCTCAGTATAGAGCAGCATATTGTCATTCCAATTTTCTGGATGACAAGGGATGCAATATTTTCCTGATTAATAGAGTAATATTCTAATACATAAGTAAATTCATTTCAAAATATCTCAAAAAGTCTGATGTCATAGATTGAGGTGTCTGAGGATGACATTGAAAACCCCGTTTCATTCTTCGCAAACCGATCACAAACCTCATGAGCATGATATATCGTGTTGTTGCTGCCTCGGGAGCATAGACCACCTTCCGAGGAATACTAGGGTTAAGGAAATGTACATGCTCTGACACAATACTCCAATATCCATAGGATGCAATGAGGCCCTCCATGTGATTCTCACTTTGGGATAATGTTTCGTGGACCGTTTTATTTTTCCATCTCTCCTTACCTGCACAGTATAAACAATACAGAAAGTGTCAATAACCTCACAGAAATGTTGTCAATTATTTTCTCTCACATCCGTACTAAACTTTGTGTTGTAATTTATCTGATGGGTGGCATATTTACATTGCAATAGAGTTTCATCCAAATGCCCTTCGAGTTAAGATAACCGAAGATGCGCATTTTTGTGTCAGAAACAAGATGAGGTTGATGGGGACACGTTTATCAAATGGCACTCTGCAAAGTTCTGACTATAATCGCCGTACCTTTATAATCTATCATGACTGGATCAGAATATTGGAATGCCCTTCAAGTAGCATCACAGGTGAACCAGCCACCCCCTCCCCCACCCCCACCCAAAGCACCGTTGTTTATGGGCAAGGCCAATACC
>CM068956.1:89739327-89753453 GCA_035128595.1 Eptatretus atami | reverse complement strand
TTCTCTCCCTCCCCCCCCTTTAGTATTACCATTAGCGAATTGGTATTTGCTGGTATACAATATATGAACACTATCAACTATGTGCAGTTGGCAACATCAGTAGTTTCATCAATTTGCAGACTTAACGTGCCGAGCACAGAATGTAAAATTTCATGCTTTACTTGTTCTAACTTATATCTTCAAACATTTCACATCTCCTGCATTTCATATTATCATTCAACATCGATCAAACTCAGCTTTTGCCCTTGTTATTTCCCAGCATACATGGCATAATATCTTTCCATGATGGTAGGAAAAGCTCCTCCTCCTGTATGATGACACTTTTTGGCACGAGCAAGTCAGAGTAACATAGCTTAAGAGCTTCCACACCTGAGAACATTAGTTGTTGAAAACATCTATCTGTATCAAGACTGACTTTCTTTGTCACTTCTTCTCCATCTATGTAAAGAATGGTTTATATTTGTGTTATAACCAACAGTTTAGGACATCACCAGGAAAATCCATTGGCTTTCCAAAAAGGATTTGGATACATTATATTGGACTGGTAAGAATTGTCCATACACCTATAAATATATCCCTTGTGAAGATGTATCAACAATCTAGCGTATGCTGATGATACTGCTCTGTTGGCAGAAAGTAAAGAATACTAGACGAAACTGCTGCAGGCAATCGTGAAGAAAGAAAGTGAAAAAGACGGTCTTTATTTAAACCTAAAAAAGACTGAAATCTTGTCAAACTGAGAAGATCGACGTGTTCAGATTGGGAGATAATCACGTGAAAATAGTGGAAAATTTCATCTTCCTGGGTTCTAAGACTGCAAGTGAGTGGAAAATGTGAAGAAGAAACTAATAGATGTATTAGCATTGGGGAGAACAGCAGTGTCGGGATTGACAAAGATCTGGCAAAACCAACCAAGAGGAGGCTAATGAATAATCTGGTATTTCGAGTTGCAATGGATGGATGGATGTGAGTCATGGACAGTGAATAAGAAAGAAACATTGACAGCTTTGAAATGTGATGATGGATATGAATGTTAAAAATTATATGGACTGCAAGAAGAGCAAATAAATCAATGCTGAAAGAAATCAGACCACCATGCACATAAGAAGAGCTGATGTTTAAACAGAAGCTGTCATATTTGGACACATCATGCATGAAAAAAACCAAAGTTTGGGGAAGTAAACTGTACTGTGTGTGGTTGAGGGAAGAAAAGGAAGAGGCAGACCCTATATGTGCTGGAAAGATGTGGTAAAGGCTGCAACGAAGCTGTGGTGCGTATGGCAGCTTAGCTGCCGGGGTAGCTATCATTTCTTGAAGCGGACTGTGTCGCTGATGCAGTGCCCCTCTACCAGTACACACACTGGAACTGGTACTCATTTCCCGACCTCGGAAGGATGACAGTGAGTCAACCCTGGTGTATTAATTCAGCGCCGACGGGCTTGAACTCAGGACCCTAGGATCCCAAGCCACCACCTAACCACTGAGCCAACACCAGGGAAGCTGTGTTTGCCTGAGCTTCGGCCAGCAGTGGGATATTTCGAGAAATCTGATTATGACCATCACCAGAGGTCTACCATGACCGAATGGAACTGGACAACTAGAAATCCCTAATTAAACGGCGACTAAATATATGGAATTTCGCTATGACGTAATGTAAAAATTAGTGAACCAATTTGGTGTAGGTTATGTTCAATTCGCTTTTACAGAGTTTTGAATATGCAAATTAGGGAATAACCAATCCGCTGTCATGATTGGTTTTTCCCTCCAATTACAGGTGAAAGATGTTATTGGGTCCTGTTATTTATATGTTAGCTGCTATTGGCATTGCATGTTAACATGCTTGGGAACCTCAGTGATGCACATTTCTGTCTACGCTGTCACTGATGATTTGCCATCAAGTGATGAAATCGGTCTGGCAGCTGATGGGGGTGTGTAGCATTAGGATTCTGATGTATGTATTACTGGTAAATGTCTGCAGCTGTAGAAGAATCTGGGTAGGATTTGAAACAGAACAGGGCTTACCTTGTGAAGCTTTTCATGGTTGCTTTATGTAGCTTTCTTCAGCTAGAAGAGTATGGGGGGTATGTATATACATATACTGTATATATATATATATATATATATATATATATATATTATTATATATATATATATATATATATATGTTGCATATATACATGCATATACATCGTGGATGTTCCCTCTTCGGGTGCGACTCGCCTAAAAAATTGAGAATTAAATTATCTTCCTGGTATTGGCTGCAGTACAATCCTACGGAGATGTTGGGGGGCTGCAGCTCCACTGAGCTCATGCCTAATAAGCGGAGCTGATGCAACTGTTTAGCCAGAAGAGCCTTCATTAAAATTTTTAGTTCTTCCTGGCTACCCCCAGAACTTGTTTTTTGTAACACAGACAGGTTAAAGTGTGGCAGGCATTTCCTGTGGGTCAGGATGCATGCAGCAACAGCAGGTGTGGCACAAAATGAATTGTATTTTATAATACAGATAACCCCCGGTTTGAGAACGAGTTACATTCATGGACCCTGTTCTCAAAGCAAAATGGTTCTCAAACCGGAACACACTCGAATTTCATTGAAACCAACATATTCAACACCATATTAACAGGTAAAACAATGTAAATAGTCATGAGGGAGAATTAAAAGCCATAAAGAGTGTAGTAAAGTTATGATTAAAGTATATATAAAGTAAGTACAGTACAGCATAATAATACATACATATGGACATAAAACAGTACAAAAGCACTTAAATAAATCAAAATGTACATCAATCAGCCAGTCATGTGGATGAAAATGGCATTCTTTGTCGCGGATGTTCCCAAACCGAGGTGACTATTAATGCATGAAATTTGAAAATTTGGTGTGATCACCTTTTTCATGCAAAACAGCAGATATCTATTTTGGAATGCCTTCCTGAAATGTATGAAAAATTCCATTGCGAGGTTATCCCATGCATTCTGCAATGTTTCCCGCAATTCGGCTTTTGATGTTGGTTGTTTTTTCTTCCTGGTTCAAATAATCCCAGACAGCTTATTTGATGTTAATGTCAGGACTTTGAGGAGCCATTCTAATATTTGTTAAGATGATGACATTCCCTTCCCTTCTGAAGATGTTTTAATGCCTTTGCAATGTGTTTGGGGTTGTCATCGTGCTGGAAAACAAAGTTGTCACCAATTAGCCTCCTTCCTGACGGATACCATGGTGGATTAGGATCTGGTTTTACTTGACAGCATTCATTGGTCCTTCAATTCTCACCAAATCACTAATGCTAGCAGCAAAAAAACATCCCCAAACCTTAACAGAGCCTCCACCATGTTTCACAGTCAGCTGGAGATATTTTAGTCAGCTGTTAAGACATTAGCACTAATTTTTCCATCCGATGCTCCTTTGAAACTGCAGATATTGAGAACAGCACTGACTCTTTCAAAAAGCCAAAGATGTTGTAATTAATACGATCATCAGGAATGACCTGATTGCTCAAACAATATTGCTGATTTGACATGAATTCAGTTTGAATTGTTGAAAAAATTAAAATTGCAGAAATATTAATTTACTTTCATCAATTATGTTAGCCATTTACAATTTATGATAGGCTACAAACGTAGTGGTTTTCCCTTCAACACCAGCCGTTGGGTTATTGTCCACAGAATGTCATTTCAATCACGGCATGAACATGTTTGTGTAGAGGCTTCTTTAAAACCTGAAATATATTCTGTTTTTATTTATAAAAAGTGACTTTTTCGCAATTATTCAAGTGAGAATCTCTTTGCAAATCAACTATTTGATAAATTTTTAACCACTTACCACCATATAACATTCTTACCATACCAATAATATACCCCACTGCAACCACTTCCTGTCCTCAATACATGTTTATACCAAACGCATTCCTCAAAATTTTGCTGATAAACTATCAACCAGGACCTGAAAAGGCATTATATTACGTTTCTGTGAATCCTCTATCAACGCTAAAAAAATTTCATCCACAACAAACTTCTGAGGATGAAAACATGTTCACAACTTCCTTTATAATCATAATGACATATTGGCAATGTCCCAGTGCAATGACAAAGCAAACATAATGTGCCTTCTCATGCAGCACAACTCACCATCAGGGACTCAGATATATAGGATGCAGTTAAGTTTGCAGCCAAAAGACCAATAAGTTAAAACCATGGTCAGCAGTTTGTCGTGTGTGACCGATCATCTCCGATTGAAGTGTTCTGAGGTCGTTGCGTGCTTCATCTGTCTTGCAGCTATTTTTTTTTTTTACTATGAATGGTGTTTTGTGTGAACATTTCCCCAGAAAGAATTACAGTGTGGTGTTCATTGATGTATAACGGTACATTCCCTTTTTTTGATAATCCAATTAATATCCAGCATATCATAAATGTGGGTCACTGAAACACGTAATCCATGAAAAATTTATCAAGATGATCATACATTATGATAATGATAAAGAAATGTTCTTGAACTTGATTATAACCACATATAATGTTAGCATTTGACATTGCAAATCAGAAAAAAAGAACATTCAAATAGCTTCTCTGATCATGCAATGCAACAACAGAGACCCCTATACCATCATGGTACGATGTGTCATCGACCTCCAATCCTCCACAAATGAACAAAAGAGGTTTGTTATCAGGTCGTAGAGCCCACAAGGCAAAAACCATGGTCACTCTCTGGCCAGTGCTGCAGTGTCCTATCACACAAAGCAATCTTTCTTGGTAAAATGCCCTGAAGCTGGAAGCAGCCCATATTTCCCACATTATAAGGCCCCAAATGAAGAGAAAACTTTTTTTGTTGAGGTCTCTTCATTCATCCCTCAAAATGTTTCGAAATGAAAAAAAAAATTGACGTACAGTATTTTGATTTTTTGTTGAAAAATATGAATGAGAAGTTGAGACTCGTTTTGTGATAAATATTTTACAAAACTCCTGCACATAATAATACTGTTCTCTAGAAACTACAACACCACAATGCTATCTGGGTTAACAACACCATTCAACAATGCATGATTTCACATCATCTCCGACAGAAAACATTTCTATATGTTATAATTATCAACAATCTACATATCTATATACCTCATATGCAAAAATTGTGAACATTTATTTTGTGAATAAGTCCACCCCCTTCCCTTTGAACATATCTGTGTGTGGTGTGTGTTGTGTGTGTGTGTGTGTGTGGTGTGTGTGTGGGATATATATATATATATATATATATATAACCACACACACACACACACACACACACACACACATAAAATATTTACAGGTTCTAAGGCTCATGTAGGAGCTGTTCCATGCAGACAAAGACATGACATGAGACAACATTGGACAACTTGACCGGACAAATGCAGCCGGTGACCTTGGGCAAAATGACGTAAATTCCCCCAACACACTCTAGGTGCCGGTGACACCATCGTGTGACATTGCTTTTCTCTCCACAGTCAGCAGGGCATTTAAAGATGGAATCTCCCCCTCCCTCCACCCCCAACCCCATAGCAATGCCAATCCATGGGGGTTATTCATACTCTATTCTCTAAATACTGAGAATCAAATGAGGAAGCAGCACATAACATTCTTCAAGTCTTTGGTATTACTCGGGCCAGACTCAAACTCAAAACATCGACTTCCCAGAATCAGAGCAGACACTCAAACCACAATCTTGCTGAGTGTTTAATCATACATTTCCTGCATTCATTCCCTCAGCTTTCTCATTTATCTTTACAATGTATTTTACCTTTTCTGCAACCTCCTCACAAATTCCATATACTCCATCTTGATCCTACCCCTCCCCCGCTTTAGAAGTTGCCTTAAGTTGCCCAAAACAAGGTCAATTATGATGGCGTGCAACATCCTTTACGTTATAGTCAACAGTGGGATAGTACTTCAGCCAAGTGATAAGAACACGGGACTGATATCTCGGAGATTCTGCTTTGAAATCAAATTGAATGCAGCAGTATGAAGGATTTGGATTTGAAAGCTTTGGGAAGAATTACTTTCTAACTCATGAATTGTTCATACAAAACAACCAAGCCAGCTCACTAGTGACTCAGGAACAAGGTAATCTGCCTACACTATCTTGTCTGACCGATTCAATGTGGAGTCAGTCCACACTTTGTGGCCAGACATTGGAAACAATATTTTGAAGTCAACCAAAGGTCTTTAAACCCCAACAATGCACCTCGGCTTGAGAAAAAATACAGCATTGGGAAATGAGGGGGGAAATGTGGAAATAAATAATCCTACATGAAACAAATTTAATAAAATGGAAATTTAAAAATGTTTATAAAAAAAGTGCTTATTTAACGTACATATAAAAACTATTTTGTTCCTGTTGATCAGTAGGAGGTCAAGCTAAACAAACAAAGACAACCCCCCCCCAAAAAAAACCTGGCCATCTTATCTCTAGGCCATCCATTGAGCTAGGAAGCTTAAATTTGGGGACAAAAGTGAAGATGTGCTTTGGAAAAAACATGATTTTATATTTTTTTATTAATCAATTAATTGATTAATTACTTAATTATTATCGATTATTTAATTTATTTATTTATTTATTTATTTTATTTCTCATCTGGGCAAGATCTCAGGCAACTTTTCAGCTAGGAAGCTGATATTTAGACATGACGGTGACCAAGTGATTTGGCAGTAAAAGGTATTTTTGATTTATTGATGTCAATTAATTATTTTCTTTCTTGCTTTCCGGACGATATCACAGCCATCCTTTGAGCTAGGAAGCTGAAATATGGGGACAAAAGTGAAGATGTGCTTTGGCAAATTTTTAAAAATTTTTTGATTAATCAATTAATTGATTAATTCCTTAATTATTATCTATTTATTAATTATTTATTTATTTTATTTCTCATTGGGGCAATATCTCAGGCACCTTTTGAGCTAGGAACATGATATTTGGAAATGACAGTGAGCAAGTGATTTGGCTATAAAGGGTATTTTTGATTTATCATTTGTACATACTTACCTCAGAAGTATACCACTCCCTCCCAATTCTGTCTCCACGTTCTGCAATGCAAGGCGCCTCGTGCGCTGGAGGATCAATTAATTTATTTGGGATGGGCTCGGTGTACTTTAAATGTACCGCTACTTGTAAGAAATTTTTTAAAACATTAAAAAAAAACAACTCTGAAATGAGGTCAAGATGTATGACTCAGATTTGATTTGTCAAGATTCAGATATGTCACTGCTCAATATATATATATTGCACACAACCACAAACAGGATGTCTGCAAAATGGCGCTGCTGGTGCAGGGCCAAGGCCCAGCCTCTTGGCAGGGCTTTGGAGTGCTCATGAGTGCTTTCTAAGGCTACAGCTAATCCTGGTCAGGTCTCTAGCCAGCTCGCTGCACTTTGTCACAAGGTGTGGAAATTCCTGCTCGGCGGATTTGGAAATATGAATCCATTGCTAGTGAGAGTAAAAGTCTTAATTGACTCACTCCAACATCAAACTGCTCATAACATACAGGAGTGGCAGAATGAAAAACAAATATTGTGAGACAGTGATGAAAAAAGAAGAAATAAAAAGAAGCGAATGAACAAAATCACAAAAATAAATGAGAAATTATTTTAATAAACTTGGCGATACTTGTCATGATAGCAACCTCAAAAATATTTTTTATCAGTGACCATGTGTTTGAAAAACTTTGTTAAAACTTTTTTTGTGCTGTTTGACGATTTCTTTTAAGTATCTACACTTCACACAGGAGCATGATCACAAATTACATGCAGGATAAGGATAATAACAGACATCAATGCACTTCGATGTGAATTGGATGAACATTGACAAGGTTGGAAACATCGATATAGAAATGTGGGCTAAAGAAGCAAACCTGTATTCTTTTTCATTAACTTTGGGATTACTATCATAATAGAACCTAGAATGACTAAAACATCTGACTAAACATAAAAATGACTAAAACTAAAAACATCTGTGACTTAAGACTCACTAGAACCGCAATTGTTACGGTAATCTTTTTGTAACCCCCTGTGACCATTAGGTGTCATTTCAGGTGGAGATCCATGATAGTGGGTACTGGGGATTGATAGGTTCTTTCATCTATCTTGATGGCTCGTTCTTTTCCTTTGAATTGATGGCTTGTTTTGTTGCAGGCTTTCTCCACTTGAATTATCTTTTCTATGTGAGTGAGAAATTCCACTCTGAGGAAACTGAAGATGTCTTAAGACAACACCAAAACTACTTCCCCATTATCATTATTTTTTTGGACTTGCCTCTATTTTTTTGCGATATTGTTTTTTCTGGATTATTTTCCATTCAAAAGCTTTGCAGCCTTTTCTTCTCTGCTAAATCCCTTCCTTTCTTGGTGCTTTGCAATAGATGCATTTGTATGTATCTCAGTATGGAATCTGGGAAGGAAATAATTGATTGTTTTATATTTAACAAGGTTTGCAGGATAACTTGGAGATATGTGCATATGCCTCTCAGCTGCCGAGCCTGGGTTTGAATCTTAGCCCAGCTATAAACTGTCATCCCTGTGTTTCACAGGCAGGGTGAGTCATCAGTGTGTGTGCCGTCCCTCAGATGGACATGAAAGTGGGTGTCCCGTCTACCGGCATTAGTTGGTGGACATTAAAGATCCCATGATCTCCTTCACAAAGAGTAGGTGAGCTGTCGCTGCCACCCTGAACAAATTACAAATTTCGGAGGTTAGAAACCAGAACATCAGAGAGCTCATTTTTTTTTTATAGATGAGGAGCAATATTGGGCCCAAAGCACTACCTTGAAGAAATCTAGCCCACACTGGGCTGGCCTACACTGGGAGAGGGGAGGAGAGGATTCCACTGATGACATGTTGACTACATGAGTGGAGGAAGTCATAAATCCAGGAATAAAGGTGGTCTTCCATGCTACCGTCAGATGGCTTGGCAAGCAAAACAGGATGCCAGACCGTCGAATTCTTGAGAAATGTTCTAGGAGATGGTCCTCACATATTCTTTGAGATTTATGGCCTGAGCCTATGCAGAATACATCAACCAGGACAGAATACATTCAGGACAAAAACTGGACCACCTCACTCCAATTCTCAAGATACTTCACTGACTTCCAGGAGATCATTGCATAGATTTCAAAATTATGTTAATAACCTTTATAACCATATAAAAATGGTTCCTGACTATATCTGACCTTATTACACCTCCATCTCCTCCCCTCCATCTCCTCCCCTCCACCACAAGGAAGATACAATTCAGTACCGGGAATTTTCTGGTTGTTTCCCACATCAAGTTGAAGACGTTTGGTGATCGAGTATTCTTCAGTTATGCTCCGAGACTTTGGAACTTCCTGTCTTTGAAAATCTGCATTGCCATACCATTCAGTTTTAAGGTCTCTTTTAAAGTCTTATCTTTTTATAGTTTCTTTCTCTTAAATGCTTCCCTTGTTAGTGCCATTCTGAATTGTATTATTTTTGTAAAATTCTCAAAGATTTTGTAATATAGATTTAATCTTCAAGAGTCCCACTTCATGAGTCATAGAGAAAGGCCGCCTTTATGAGTTATTCCAATGACAAGGCTGCCCTCATGAGTCATACCAAAGACTAAAAATGGTTCGTGCTGCTTCCTTGCTTGACGTTTGCATTGAAAAGGATAAGATCACGGACAATCCCCAGAGGTTGGCATCCATGGGGAGGAGGAAATTCCTCATTTGGAAATTCCGCAATGAGTCTGGTGAGAAATGTGGTGCCATTGTTGTGACATCACTCGTACCCAGAGTGCTCTGGGACATGATGGCACTTCCCCCAAGCTCAGTGGTTGTGTTTGTCTCATCTAAAAATAAGTGGTTGTGTTTGTTTCCTGTGTAATATGTCAAGTATTAGGCTGTATGTCCATGTGTGTGAGGTGTGTGTGAGGCAGCTCCACTATGAGCATTAGATCCTGTAAAAAAGACAAAAAAAAACAAATTGGGAAGCAATATGTAAGAAATAAATTGAGTGATTAATGGCCATATATTTTGACGAAAATTACTTCCTTCTGAAAAAAAATTATAACTAGAAGGGCACTCAGTAGAGCCCATACCTCCGCCCAGATCCAGATTCGGATCTTCACCAAAATCAAATCAATTCGTCCTTGTCATACACACAACCTGTCCACCAACTTTCAGCTGAATCCATCTACAACTTTTTGAGATATTGTGCTATATACATTTTTGGCCCTATTTCTCAATGGTGAGTAATCACTTGAAAAATTCTAGCATCCAGAACTTCACCAGAATCTAATTAAATCGTCCTTGTCACACACCAACCCTGCCCACCAAATTTAATCCAAATCCATCCAAAACATTTTGAGATATCCTGCACACAAACAAACAAACAAACAAACAGACAGACAGGGGTGAAAACATCAACTCCATCCACCTTTGGTGGGCAATAATTATTAAACAATGTTGGTTTTGCAACTATTAATTATGTAAAATGTCATTAAAATGATGCTGTTTTTTACTTGCTTTGAGTTTCACAAGAAAGGACTTAAAGGAACAACAGCTGTCATGTATTATCAGCTATTACCTCTATCACCGAAGGTGGGTGGAGGTTATGTTTACACCCTGTCTGTTTTTTTTTGTTTTGTCTTTGTGCATGATGTCTCAAAAAGTTATGAACGGATTCGAACAAAATTTGGTGGACAGGTTGGGTGTGTGACAAGGACGAATTAATTCCATTTTGGTGACGATCTATATCCGTATCCGAGAATTTAAGTGATTCTTCACCATTGAGAGGTCGGGTCAAAAACTATATGTCAGCACGATATCTCAAAATATTATAGACGGATTCGGACAAACCTTTGTGGGCAGGTTGGGTGTATGAAAAGGACAAATTGATTCAATTTTGGTGACAATCCGGATCCGGATTCGGATACAAGGATGTGTTAATATTTAAGTGAATTTTCACCATTTTGAGATTGGGCCAAAAACGATATATAGCAAATTCCAAAACGTTGTGGAAGGATTATTACAAAACTTCAGGGATGAGTTGAATCGTTGACAAGAACAAGCTGATTAGATTTTGGTTATCATCCAGATTCAGATCCGACCCATAAGTGGAATACAAAACCTAAAGTGTTCAGCCTGGCGGAGGTATGTGCTCCACCGAGTGCTGTTGTGGTTACAACTGTATCTAGCTGATTATAATTAATCACTACCAACGTTTTCTACATCTCAATATATTCCTCCGCATTCACACGACAATGCCTTTTTAGTGTTTCAGATCACTTTTAATAAAATAAAAATAAAAATATATTTTCACCAACAGCATTAAAAGAAGAAAAAGACGTCGTGCAGAGCATGATACTTGCAAAATCCACCCCCGTCTCCAATGGTTGCCATGGATACATCAAATTATCCATTTCATTAAGATTAAAATTGACAACTTCCATCAAAGCTCAGGTCAATCGGATGAAAATTGATTATTTTTCAGATTGAAATTGATGATTACAGTAGTTTGATGGTGATTGACCTTTGACCTCAAATAGTTGGTTTCCAAATTCAGTGATGGACTATTCAAATTCTGTTCAACCTTCAAGTCAATTGGATGAAAATTGACGATTTTTCAGATAAAAATTGATGATTTTAGAAGTTTGACCTTGAGTTGACCTTTTGACCTCAGAAATAGCTGGATTCCCAATTCAGTGACACAATATGCAAATCTTGTTCATATTTCAAGTCAATTGAATGAAAAATGACGATTTTAGAAATTTGACCTCAAGATGACCTTTGACCTCAAAATCAATAGACTTCTCAGTTGAGACTACCTTTACAACTTGGTAAAGTTTCATGATGATTGGTTTAGAATTGTGACCTGCAGGCGATTGACAAACAGACAAACAGACACAGACAGACAGACAGAATAACAAAATCGACTGACCAATATACTTGAAAAATCTTCGATTTTGCAAGTAATAATAATTTTAAAAAAGATCCGTCCATTGGATAAAACAAAAGCAAGACCATTCTTGAAAGCTGCCGTTTGATATTTAATATGCTTTAATGGTCTTTCATTTTCCACTTTAACCTTTACTCGCAAAATAAAAAAAACCATCAGGCTGAGTCTTTTCCAGCACTGGTCCTCATAGCACAGAAAATAAAATCATCCATTGTTGAGCTTTCTCTTCCTCTTTGTGTCATTTTCATAAAATTATTATTTGTAATTCATTTGGTATCCTCATGGAAGGATACCAATACAACATTGAACAACAATTCAAAATTGACCCTCTCAGTTTCAAGCCAGGAAGTGTATTGCCCATCATTAGTACAAGTTTTTGTTCTTAATGAGAGGTAAGAAAATTATTAATAAATCACAAATGACTTCAAGATGTTGATCTTTCTTAACTCTGTCATCATAAATATTCCACCCCACTCATTATAACGCACACCTCCTCTTTCTGAGTCAACAAAGCATAAATGTCATGAAGTGTATAAAAACAGAAGCTTGGGCAATCTCTTGACATCTCTTGTGCCTTTAGTATAGTGTGACACCCCGATATGCATGCCAAGCCATCCACAAGTGAAATCAAAAGTAACCTCCAGTCATACCTGATTAAATGACTGTCGTTAAGTTCACAAGCAAGTTACCCTTTATTTGTGATATCCCTATCCAACAACATAGGGTCTTGGACTCGATGTTACACATCAGTAAACAGTTATACTGATATGATGGTTCAGAGGTAATGGACTTAGTCTAGGTTCAGCTGCCTAATCTGGGTTTGAGTCCCAACCCTATTTTAAACTGTTCTATTGGTGCTTTGCAAGCAGGGTATTGCATTACCATGTGCGCTGCATCACATCACAAAGTAGGCAATTTATTGCCGAAATTCTAGCCTAATTCTGGCCAAATTCCAAAAATTCCTCCGTGACGCTACGGGACGCACTCCGTCAGCTGCACAGCTGCACTCCCGAGCAGTGATGCTAACCCATTAATGTGCTGCATATGAGAGAAGAAGATCCTGTTAGCTCTTGTGAAGATTTCTCTTTTATCCCAGCAACAGACTAGCACTGGCAATACCAGTAATGGCTAACCCGGATCATATCAAGAACTGGTCAGAAATGTGGAACATAAATTCAACAGAGCTAAATTTGATGTGCATAGTCTGTATCTTTAAACAAAAAATGCAACATTTTGTGATACCCCTTTGCCAAAATTTCAGACGATTGAGCTTCTGGATACGGTACTACATTAGTCACAACAATTAACCACGTCATCTCAAACCCAGACACAAAAACTATACACTGACTGGGAATTCATCTCCTTTCTTGACTTTCTTGACACTGATACACAAAAAGCATTTCTTGCTTGACACTCCCCAGATGCCAACGGCATACAAAACATTTGCACACTTTGCCACGAAAGACATTATACCACCTTAAGCAAAATTTCCCATTCACCTGGCATTACTTGAGGCAGCAAAATCAAAAGCTTTGGCAATTGATTGAACCACTCATTAAGGACAAGGAGGTTCGAGAATATAACCACATGTTTTTGATAATACAGTGCCCAGACTTTCTACTGACATTCCGTATTATTTACATTTGCATGTCTATCAGGACATCCATTGAGGAAGCTGAAGAAAAATTACCATAAAGTGTAATGTGCTGCTTGTGTGCTTTATGAAATTGACCCAGGATTCCCATTGAAGAATAACATGCACAAGAAGGAAGAAAACCAAAGAGTGTTAATTGAATGAAACAAAGAGATACATCCAGAAAGGGTTTTTCATTTAACCAAGTGAAAAGCCTTGCTGTGAATGAATGTCGACTTGGGCAAAGTAGCAGAAGGTTGTTTGGCTAGGATAGTGGATAGCTAAAAGAACTGGAGGACAGATGAATGGAGAGATAGCTTTACAGCTCCTGATAAAAGTTTGCTGCCATTCTGCCGACTTGTTTATTGAAGCTCTCCCGCACTCTGTGACACATTGGCAAGGTGCTATAAAGCTGCTCGGAAGGAAGTTGTCCTTTGAATGCATGGCTAGGCATGCAGAAGTTTCTGGAATGCTTTTAGACATATGAGGTATTCAACAAAAATGGCACTTGCACATTGGTGTACTACACTTACAATTAAAAAACTTTTGGAGGAAAAAAAAAAAAA
>CM068956.1:89717797-89739309 GCA_035128595.1 Eptatretus atami | reverse complement strand
TTGTTTTGTTTTGTCTTTAAATTTTCAGACAATTCATAATGTTATCCTTTCATTTATCTGACATTTTTCAACGGTTCAGTTGTCCAACATTAGAAAAACTTTATACATGTGATGGACTAAGTGCTAACACCCAGTAAGAGAAATTTCATAAAAGGTTGTTGTTTTATCTGCAGCTTGTGGCTGCTGTCTGTCTGGAAGAGCAACTGTGCCGCTGATATAGTGCCCCTGTAACGAGTAAGCTGGTACTCATTTTGCCGACCTCAGAATGATCACACGCTGAGTCAACCTACGTGGTGTTATTTAAACGGTTATAAACAGGGGCTCAAATTCAAGACCTGAAGATCTTAAGCCAGTCACCTTAACCATTAAGCCAACACCAGGCTTTCATAAAAGGTGAATGACACTTTAAATTATCACTTTCACAAAGACAAATTAGAGAAGACGAACAGTATTCTGATAAATAGCATTCTGCATTTGTTCAGCTATGTCCATTTGGGTGTTTGGTTGTATTAGCATTCAGTTCCGGCCACTTGCCTGTTAGTAGGGTAAAATGACAGTTCTGAGACACTTTACCTTAGACACCCCCAACCCTCCTGTGATGTAATCATATAACCTTCATAACTACATAACCATGTGGGCAATTATTTATTTATTCATAGTTCTAAAAAAAATAAACAGAGAGTGTGTAAAAGGACCTTTATGGTTATGTAACCATATAGTCATTTGAATTAACAAGTCAGAATATTTGTTTTTATGAATGAAAAAGGACACTTTCAAATCAATGATTAACTTCTCTCCATCTACTTGAACTTGTAATAACCTCAATGATTCACTTCCCCATGCCCAAGGAGGCATAATCAATAATTAATCATAGTTGCTTATCAATCCAAAAAAAGACACATTTATCCCATAGTTCAATTGTAATTTGTTCAGCCCAAAGTTTGATTGTAATTTCTTTTTTAAATATTCGTATCCCCCTCCAGTTCTTGTCCCTTTCAAATCCAAAAGGAACATTCACTTCTCACCAAGATCGGGATGAGATTAATATGGAATAGGCAAAGCCTAGAAGCGAACGTAGAATTCTTCTTACATTCGATGCTGCAATTTTCCAGTTACTTCGGCTTGGATTCGGGATCAGCGATCAAAATAATGTAAATCACGATTTAAAATTATTTTTTGATGATGCGGGAGATATCTTTATTATAAAATTAGGTAGACTTAAAACTGCTAGAGTATTTACTCTCTAGTTTTGTTGTTAATTTTTTAGTTCATAAAAGGTGTGATTGGGTATACTATAGATCAAATTAATTATTTGCGCATTTCTATAACCGTGATAACACCACTCCATATTACCTCAACATTACCTTCACAACAACAACTACACCCCATAGAACAGGATCTCATCTGAAAAAAAAAAATTCCTCAACATTACCTTCACAACGACAACTACACCGCCTAGAACAGGATCTCATCTGAAAAAAAAATTCCTCAACATTACCTTCACAACAACAACTACACCACCTGAACAGGATCTCATCTGAAAAAAAAATTCCTCAACATTACCTTCACAACACAACTACACCGCCTAGAACAGGATCTCATCTGAAAAAAAAAAATTCCTCAACATTACCTTCCCAACAACAACTACACGCCTAGAACAGGATCTCATCTAAAAAAAAATTACCTCAACATTACCTTCACAACAACAACTACACCGCCTAGAACAGGATCTCATCTAAAAAAAAAAATATTACCTCAACATTACCTTCACAACAACAACTACACCGCCTAGAACAGGATCTCATCTGAAAGAAAAAAAAATCCTCAACATTACCTTCACAACGACAACTACACGCCAGAACAGGATCTCATCAAAAAATAAAATACTAGAAGCGAACGTGAATTCTTCTTACATTCGCTTCTGACTTTACCTATAACTTGTTCACAACTGTATACGCAATTTCCGGTTACTTCGGCCTGGATCGGGATCAGCGATCAAATAATGTAAATCACGATTAAAAATTATTTTTTGATGAAGCGGGAGATATCTTTTAAAATCAGTGGAGGAAATACACACCATGTCTGATATTTTGGTCTTTCATGTCTCCGACGATGCCTTTATCTCCCGGCATGCATCATTCCCCATGACAAAAACCGGAAGCAATAAAAAACGGAGAAGCAAAAAAAAACCGGAAGCAAAAAAAAACCGGAAGCATAAAAAAACCGGAAGCAAAAGGGTCATAGCCAACGACACGGATTCCAAATTGCCAGGTATTGTTTGTGTTGTTGTTGTTTCCTATTCTCTCATGTGCACGCGTTAAGTAATATTCACAAGATAGAAAATAAACTCAATCGTGTTTATACACCGCACAGCGTTTAAAAAAACCCGGAAGCAAAAGGGTCATAGCCAACGACACGGATTCCGAATTGCCAGGGTATTGTGTTGTTGTTGTTGTTGTTGTGTTGTGTTGTGTGTGTTTCCTATTCTCTCATGTGCACACATTAAGATATATGGAATAGGCAAAGCCTAGAAGCGAACGTAGAATTCTTCTTACATTCGCTTCTTAAATATATCAAATTAAAGTCTTTTTGCTATGAAAAATAAATATTACCTTAACATTACCTTCACAACAACAACTACACCGCCTAGAACAGGATCTCATCTGAAAAAAAATTAAAAATCCTCAACATTACCTTCACAACAACAACTACACCGCCTAGAACAGGATCTCATCTAAAAAAAAAAATTAACTCAACATTATACCTTAACATTACCTTCCACAACGACCTACACCGCCTAGAACAGGATCTCATCTAAAAAAAAAATAAATTTATCTCAACATTATACCTTAACATTACCTTCACAACGAAAACTACACCGCCTAGAACAGGATCTCATCTGAAAAAAAAAAAATCCTCAACTTACCTTCACAACGACAACTACACCGCCCTAGACAGGATCTTCATCTAAAAAATAAAATACTAGAAGCGAATGTAGTATTCTTCTTACATTCGCTTCTGACTTTACCTATAACTTGTTGATAACTGTATACGATTCCGGTTACTTCGGCCTGGATTCGGGATCAGCGATCAAATAATGTAAATCACGATTAAAAATTATTTTTTGATGATGCGGGAGATATTTTATTAAAATCAGTGGAGAAATATACACCATGTCTGATATTATTTGGGTCTTTCATGTCTCCGCGATGCCTTTATCTCCGGGATGTATCATTCCCCATAGCAAAAACCGGAAACAAAAAAAAACGGAAGCAAAAAAAACGGAAGCAAAAGGGTCATAGCCAACGACACGGATTCCAAATTGCCAGGGGTATTGTGTTGTTGTTGTTGTGTTCCTATTCTCTCATGTGCACGCGTTAAGTATGAAGCTCACTGCGTTCGCTATTAACATGATGTCTGAGGACTTGTCTGAAGACGAGTTATTTGCTAACCTTTGATGGGGGTGGATTATTTTGACATGGAGGGGATGATTTTGGACTTCTGTGGAAAGACAAATATGTCCTCCTTACTTCATTGCTTTTATACTATTAATATTGTTGACACCCAGTCCCCAACTCCTCCTATGATAATGTAGTCATAATAATATGGAATAGGCAAAGCCTAGAAGCGAACGTAGATTCTTCTTACATTCGATGCTGCAATTTCCGGTTACTTCGGCCTGGATTCGGGATCAGCATCAAATAATGTAAATCACGATTAAAAATTATTTTTTGATGATGCAGGAGATATCTTTATTACCTCAACATTACCTTCACAACACCAACTACACCGCCTAGAACAGGATCTCATCTGAAAGAAAAAAATTTTCCTCAACATTACTTCACAATGACAACTACACCGCTAGAACAGGATCTCATCTAAAAAATTAATATTACCTCAACATTACCTTCACAACAACAACTACACCACCGAGAACAGGATCTCATCTAAAAAATTAATATAACCTCAACATTACCTTCACAACAACTACACCGCCAAGAACAGGATCTCATCTGAAAGAAAAAAAATTCCTAACATACCTTCACAATGACTACACCGCCAAGAACAGGATCTCATCTAAAAAATTAATATTACCTCAACATTACCTCACAACAACTACACCACCTAGAACAGGATGTCATCTGAAAAAAAAAAATTTTTCCTCAACATTACTTTCACAACGACAACTACACCGCCAAGAACAGAATCTCATCTGAAAAAATTGTTTTTTTCCTCAACATTACCTTCACAACACAACTACACCGCCAAGAACAGGATCTCATCTAAAAAAATTAATACTAGATTGAACGTAGAATTCTTCTTACATTCGCTTCTGACTTTACATATAACTTGTTCACAACTGTATATGCAATTTCCGGTTACTTCGGCCTGGAATCGGGATCAGCGATCAAATAATGTAAATCACGATTAAAAAATTATTTGATGAAGCGGAGATATCTTTATTAAAATCAGTGGAGGAAAAATATACACCATGTCTGATATTTGGGTCTTTCATGTCTCCGACGATGCCTTTATCCCCGGCATGCATCATTCCCCATGACAAAAACCGGAAACAAAAAACAAAAAAAACGAAGCAAAAGGGTCATAGCCAACGACACGGATTCCAAATTGCCAGGGTATTGTGTTGTTGTTGTTGTTGTTTCCTATATCTCATGTGCACGCGTTAAGTAATAGTCACAAGATAGAAATAAAACTCAATCGTGTTTATACACCGCACAGCGTTTAAAAAAACCGGAAGCAAAAGGTCATAGCCAACGACACGGATTCCAAATTGCCAGGGGTATTGTGTTGTTTTGTTTCCTATTCTCTCATGTGCACGCGTTAAGTAGAAGCTCACTGCGTTCGCTATAACCACATGGTCTTTTATTTACCTATGGTATTCAGTTGTAAAACAACCAAAAAAATTGTTTACAAAGTCAAAGCTCGTGGAAGAGCTCATGAAAGTCAAAGCTGAACATATCAGGATGCAACAGAACAAAAGGAATAGTCTAAAGAAGGGGGGGGGGACACCAACAGAAGGGTTAAGGAAAAGAGACTTGCAAGAACCAAGGGTGGATATGGGTGTACTGGAGAGGGGGGAGTGTAACAGGAGGGGGTGGGCTGGGCAAGAGGGGACAAAGGGTGGATGTGGATGTTCCAGAATTTTACTATCACCCATTTTATTTCCCAACAAAGGTGGAGTGCACCAGTTTGGTTTGATTCTACTAATTTACTTCACTGGAAAAAATGTTTTTTTTTGGGGGGGGGGGGTGGATCAGAGGTAAATACCTCATGGATACTTGTTAAACATAATTTGGTCTCTCTTATTTGATTGATTATATCACTTTTGAAAAAACTTAAATTGAACTCGTTTTGTATTTTGAAATTCTTGAGCATATATTGAAATAGGCTAAAATTTCTTCTCCATTCATATCATATAATTTGTAAGTCCAGGGAACTGCGACTAAATTATCAACAAGTATAAAAACCTCAGTTGCCCAGCTTTTGGTATTCTCTTTTTCAAAACGTGATTGCCATCAGTAAATTCTAATAATATCAACTTTTAATTTTCATACATTAATCTCCTTTTCAAATTCTACATTTAGAAATGTTTGATGCTTGTGGTTTTGTTGAGGCATGGACTGTATTGTTGTAATCATCTATAATATCTAGAATAAAAGAAACCTATTTCTAATGACCAAGTTTATCAAATTTTTATACAGTATCTCTTTCAACGTATGATTAACAACACTCAATTACAAAGGCTCTCTGTTTGTTATAAGTTCTGTATCCTGTAATACAGGTATCCCCCGCTTAACAAAGGTGTTACGTACCTTTATAACCCTTCGTTATGCAAACCTTCATTACGCGGGAGCTCATTTTCCATTATTTATTATGGGATAATTACAATTCGTTTCCTAACTATAATATTTGGTCTATAATTATGGTTTTAGTTGCAAGTGACTTTATAATATTATTTCCCAAATAATAGAGACAGTAACACGATAATAAAGTTAATTCAGTTGCAACACTTGCCAAAACAATCTTGAGTCCAAGTTTCCATACAAGAAGGAGGTGGCAGGAGGTGGTGGAGGATATGGTTATTTTTAACCCTTCATTCTGAAAAGTTAATTATATATTCACAAGCCTTCTGAAAAGTTAATCCCCCCATTGAAAAGTTAATCACCTCATTGAAAAGTTAATGGTGGAAAAACATACATGACCATGGAAGTGACATTGCACAATATAATAACCATGCCACCGTGACAGTTCCTTCGTTGTAGCGAATGAGCACCTTTGTTAAACGACGAATATTCCTAAATGAAACCATTCATTGTGGCGAACCTTCGCCACGTGAACCTTCATTAAGGGGGGGGGAGGGGGGATACCTGTACTGTTATTTTAAAGGAAATTCATAAATGTTCTGCCATAAAACTCTTTCGTCATCAGTCCATAATTAATGACTTCCTTTTGCTTTTATCCAATAATATGTTTGAAAGCTCCCACAAGACTAACACCCATTTTATTTTTCAACGAACAACCCGTGCAAATCAAACTACCTGACCTTAAATCAATGATTTGAAACAACCCACTTTACTGTAAATCAATGATGGTTAATGTATATTTGTTTCCCCAATCATTTTTAAGTTAAATTAAGTCACTTGACAATATGTGATCAACCACTTTGAAATAAACATTCCTTATTTTAAACTTGGTAACTATGGGTTTACGTAATTCATCGGCTAATTGGTTTTTTTGTTTGTTTGCTCTTCAGTCTTTGCATTTGCATTAAAGTTATCATCAGAGCTTAAAAGTGTTTTGGATTCCTCAGCTTAAATTAGCATTTATCAGTTTTTATCCAAGAAACTAAGCCACATTTTCTCTTAAGGTTGGATTTCATCTCAAGGACAAATTATATCATATTTTCTGATCGACTTCATGTTTGTCATCCAGCATTGTGCTATTTCCAGTCAATATTATGTTTCATACAAACACATTCAATTGTGTTTTTTAGGTCTGCTCCAAGGCTTAGGGTTTCCATCTTCATATCATCTGTTATCTAAGTTTGGTCCAGGGCCATAGAAAGAATATCTAGAGAGATACAATTCTCCAAGAATCCCAGTAGTTGAAAAGTTAATTCCTGATAAATAAAGAAATAGGGGCAATTCCACTGGGCTCACCTGGTAGAACCAGGGAACCATTGGGAGGCGTGGATGACCCACAAAATATGTAACAGAGACGAAAGTAAATACCTATTTTGAGAGGCAAACCTCTGAGTTTTTTAAAGCCGTGAACAAACTTTAGTACATCATGGTTGTTGAAAGTTGTGGTCAAGATTCATCTAAATTGTGTGTTTAGTTTCAGAGAAGAAAGCAAATACCTATTTTGGGGGGAAACCCCCGTAATCTCCCTTCGACCCTGATTTTTTTTTAATGGCGTGAACAAACTTTTGTATATCACAGGTGATGAAGGTTGTGGTCATGTTTCATCAAAATTGTGTGTGTAGTTTCAGAGAAGAAAGCAAATGCCTATTTTAGGGGGTCAAACCTGGACCCACTTTGACCTACGTTAGTCCCTCTTAGAACCCGACTTTATAAATTCCGTGAACAACTTTAGTATATCACGGGTGATGATGACAGTTGTGGTCATTTCGTCAAAATCGTGTGTGTTGTTTTGGGGAAGAAGATCCGAGTGTTTACATACAGCTTCACTGACTGACTCACTCACTGCGTGACTGACGTACACCAATGCGATGCTAATACCTCCCGTTAACAATTTTTGCTCCAGGTGAGCTAAAAACACTTGTAGATCACCTCCAGTTTTACGGATAACACTTTCAGAGATAAATTGACACTTATTGTTCTCAAACTCTGAACATGCCTCCTTTAATGTAACTCAATTATTTTTACTTTTTAGGAATGAGATCTTTTTACAATCAGTTATATTTTTACACTTAATAGAATACATTTTATTTATTTATTTAAGAGAAATTTTAAAATCCAACTTTAACTTTCCAAGAGCTTGAGTAAGTCTTATTGTCTTTCAGTATAAATAGTCGTATCTTGATTTGTAAAACACAAAGTATCATCAAAAAAAAGTCTTCAGCCTCTTATCTATTTATTCAGGGTTAAAATCATATCTACATCTATTCCTTTTGTTGTAGAAACTACCTTTTCAAAATATTAATTCTTCAACTTTTCAAATTTATAATAATTTCTTCATCCAAAGTACTCATTTTAATCATTACATCTTTCTTTGAAAACTCTCGGTCTAATTCCTCTCTTTGATTTGATTTCTTCTTCATTTAATACTTTCTTTATTACCTCCACCACCGAAGGTGAAGGAGGTTATGTTTTCACCACTTTCTGTCTGTCTGTCTGTCTGTTTGCCTGTGTACAGGATATCTCAAAAAGTTGTGGACGGATCCGGATAAAATTTTGTGGACAGATTCGGTGTGTGACAAGGACGAATTGATTAGATTTTGGTGAAGATCTAAATCTGGATCCCACTACGAGAATTTTTGAAGTGATTCTTCACCATTGAGAGAATAGGGCCAAAAACGATATATAGCACGATATCTCAAAAAGTTGTGGACGGATTTGGATGAAACTTGGCGAACGTATTGGGTGTGTGACAAGGAAGAATTGATTCCATTTTTGTGAAGATCCGGATTCGGATCTGGATACAAGAATTATTTAATTTTTAAAGTGATTCTTCACCACTGAGAGACAGGGCCAAAAACGATATAGTACTGTTTAGCATGATATTTCAAAAACGTATTGGGCCTGATATGTTCTTGTGGATCAGGAATTACGTGGCAGAGGTATGCGCTCTACCGAGTGCCCTTCTAGTTTATTACTTGTAAAATTATCCTTTTCCCAACAAAATGTCATTGCAGAAAAGTAGCCACAGCATTGCTCGTCATCATCATCATTGCAAATATATAACCACGTTTGTATCCTTTTCGGTATCCATCTCTGTCATATTCATCTACGCTTCTTTAAAATAGCTTGGAACAATAATAATGTGATTTCTCACATTGCCAAAACACACTCTGATTTTTAAGCAGTGAAGCCGCTTCAATAATAGCTGTGTTCTTCCGTCCACCCATCTGTACTATAAAAATGAAGAAGAAGAATCCTTCTCATCCACCATGTTTAATTCTAAAGGGATCAAAAGAGTAATTCTGGAGGGTTCTAAAGTGTAATTCTTGGGGTTCAAAAGGGTTCTAAAGTGTAATTCTAAAGGGTTCTAAAGTGTAATTCTAGATGTTTCCAAAAATTGTAATTCTAGAGGTTCTAAAGTGTAATTTTAGAGGTTCTAAAGTGAAATTCTGGAGATTCTAAAGTGTAATTCTAGATGTTTCCAAAGTGTAATTCTAGAGGTTCTAAGGTTTTAAAGTGTAAATTCTAGAGGTTCTAAAGGTTTCCAAAGTGTAATTCTAGAGGTTCTAAAGGTTCTCTAAAGTGTAATTCTAGAGGTTCTAAAGTGTAATTTAGAGGTTCTAAGTTTCCAAATGTAATTCTAGAGGTTCTAAAGGTTTCTAAAGTGTAATTCTAGAGGTTCTAAAGTGTAATTCTAGAGGTTCTAAAGGTTTCTAAAGTGTAATTCTAGAGGTTCTAAAGGTTTCCAAAGTGTAATTCTAGAGGTTCTAAAGGTTTCTAAAGTGTAATTCTAGAGGTTCTAAAGTGTAATTTTAGAGGGTTCTAAAGTGAAATTCTGGAGGATTCTAAAGTGTAATTCTAGATGTTTCTAAAGTGTAATTCAAAAGGGTTTCTATCGGGGAATTTAAAGGGTTCTAAAGTGTAAATACTAAATGGTTCTAAAGTGTAATTCTAGATGTTTCTAAAGTGTAATCCAAAGGGGTTTCTATCGGGGAATTTAAAGGGTTCTAAAGTGTAAATACTAAATGGTTCTAAAGTGTAATTCTCGATGTTTCTAAAGTGTAATTCAAAAGGGTTCTATCAGGGAATTTAAAGGGTCTAAAGTGTAAATTCTAAATGGTTCTAAAGTGTAATTCTCGATGTTTCGAAAGGGTAATTCAAAAGGGTTCTATAGGGGTATTCTAAAGGGTTTTACAGGGGAATTCTAAAGGGTTTATAGGGGAATTATAAAGGGTTCTAAAGTGAAAATACTAAATGGTTCTAAGGTGTAATTCTAAATGGTTCTAAAGTGTAATTCTAGAGGGTTCTAAAGTGTAATTCAAAACGGGCATTATAAAGGGTTCTAAAATGTCATTCTCGAGGGTTCTAAAGAGTAATTCTAGAGGTTTCTTGGTGTTGAGATTGGTCTCTTTCATTGGTGATTTTTGCAGCTGCTGAAATACCATCCATCAAAGCTCTTGCAGCAATTAAACCAGTAAAAAAAGGAATTTGAAATAATAGAAATTCACCGCTCGTCTCCTTTATTAGTCTCACCCAGAGAGGGTTGTGAGACTATTGCAACCCCCGTGTGTGTGTGTGTGTGTGTGTGTGTGTGTGTGTGTCCACGTCTATATATTTTTGATTGAAAATAAAAACATAAAATATCTTCTTCTCCAGAACCACTTAACAAATTTATGTGAAACTTCAAACATATGATCGACTAGCCATGGGGAATAGAATTTGAATTTTTTTTCATATTCATCTTCATTGACACAATTTAAGCTTAACGTGCACAAAAGTGGTCGTTAAATATCCGAATAATTAATCAATAATCAAAAAAGCTCAGGATAATGGCAATGTATGTGACATAATAGTGTGCATGGATGATACGGGTTTACGAACCATAATAGCAGTGGGCCGTAATAGCAGTGTTCAGTTAACGAAGGTATTTTAGTTCAGAAAGAGCATACAAGGCGAAACTATGTGCTTTACCGAGTGCCGTTCTCGTTTAATATGTATTCAACATAGATTTAGTCATATATATATATATATATATATATATATATATATGTATATATGTGAGCCATTATCATTTAAGATTTTCACCTGTCTTTTGGTGAGCAAAACATCGATTCTTACAACTCCTTTTCGTTGAATTGCATTAACGTTAACTACATATGGCTTTACATTTTGAATGTAATGGCAAATTTAATTTATTAAGATTATTTTGATTCACATAAACTCCCATTGGCACTTTTGTTTGCTCTTCGTTTCATCTTTTATATTTATCAATAGTTTATGTAATGCTAATCATCAACCATTTTCTACATGAACTTGTTTTCCATTTCTTCCAAAAGCATACAATAAGCATCAACTTCTTCACTCTCTTCTCTTTCAATGTATGGAGAAGTATCACTCTATTTGACTTTATAGTTTCCTTTTGAGCACTGGTGGTGTTGTGCATTAACCAGACTTGATCGTGTAATGGTTAGAGTTAGAGTGTCTGCTCTGAGTCTGAGAGGTCAGTGGTTTGAACTCTGGCTGAGTCACACCAAAGACTTTAAAAATGGTGCATGCTGCTTCCTTGCTTGATGCTCAGAATTTAAAAGGATATATGTACAGACAAACAACATTGGGACGGCAATGGCAAACCACCCAGTATAATCCTTGCCAAGAAACTGCTTCGGCAGCACCGATGCTCTGTAAAAGAGCATCTGTTAATGTAATGCTCTGTAAAAGAGCATGGTACCGATTTAGCTTTGTATTTTTGAGCACTGACATCAAATGCATATATTGTATACAGGCTTTTGAATCCAACAATATCTAAAATAGGTTATTTATTACGTTGCTTTCACAAACCTTATGAAAAAACTTGTAAGCTTCTGCATAAACATTTATTTTCCAATTGATTTCCAATTTGTCTCACGGGTAAAATGTTCCATCGAAAGAAACTCTAAGCTGTTTAACCATAGCATTATCAATCCATGTATTGTTCTGAGCAGTCACAGTCTCTCCCTCTGGTTTCTTTAAAATTAGCTATAAATATCGTGGCTTTCTTTCAAGCACTCCTAGATTCCATGTATAACTGATACCGTTTAATTTAACGTGCTGACACCATCTTTTCAGGTTTTATACATCTCGAGGTTTTTTCGAGTTAAGTCTATGATTCAACATATCGAAGACTTAACTCCAAAAAACCAAATATTAGGGTCAGAGTTTCAAAAGTACTAAATTTTTTCTCCTAAATAAATACAAGTATAGCAAATCCTTGCTATTCACAGGGGTTAAATTCCTAGAAAACACTGCAAATTGCAAAACCATGACTAACAAGTAAAAAAGATATAAAATGTCTTTGCCCCCAATGTTTTAGTAATTTTGCTGTCTGGAGTTAAAGCGCTAGCCCATATTTATGTACAAATAAAATGGCTGCCAGTCTACCAGTCGGCCATCTTTGATCAGATTGCAAAATAAAGTGAAGTGCATGTGTATGCCAGCATGTACTGTGCTTGTGCCAAGTTTGAACAAAATTGGACTGTGCATGTCTGAGAATTGGTTGGAGACACATTTAAGTAACAAAATGACCACCAGTCGACCATCTTTGATCTGTTCTAGAAAATAAATGATGTGCATATGTTAGTTATCATTCATTATCTGTGTGCCAAGTTTGAACAGGATTGGTAAAAGCAAGTCTGATAAATGGTTGAGGACGTATTCAATACTGTGGTTTTTTTTTACAACTAAAATGGCCACCAGTCAGCCATCATGGATCTGTTCTCGAAGAAAAATGACATGCATATGAAAGCCATCATTCGTTATCTGTGTGCCCAGTTTGAATAACATTGGTAAACGCATGTCCGAGTTATGGTTGAGGACGTGTTCAACATTGGGGTTTTTACAACTAGAATGGCCGCCAGTCGGCTATCTTTGATCGCATCGTGAAATAAAATGTGCATATGTATACCTTCATGTGTTGTCTTTTTGCTGATTACGAATAAAATCGGTCCATAACATCTCCGAGATATGGTTGTGGATGCATGCACGCATGCCCAGGCACAAAAATCGAGACCAAATACAAAAGCCCCGTTTCGGACTTTCGAAGTCCGAAGTTCGAAGTTTTCCGAAGTCTGAAGTTCGAAGTCAGACTTTCGAAGTTTCGAAGTCCAAAGGGGACTAATCAGACTAAGGGCCAATGGGAAAATGGAGGTTACGTGCATGGACCATACGGAAAAATAAATATATTACTGAATAAACATATGACAGACTGTATTACTGAACTTACCGTTAATGATGATGATGAGTTTAACAACTTATTGATTTATTCAAAAAAAAATGATTAGGTAAACTTACCATGGATTATATGAAAATAATTTTAGGCTTAGGAACAACGTATAGGCTCTCCACAAAGTCTTGTTCTGGTTTAAAAATTTTATTACAACCAAATCAAGAGGTACAATGATGAAGTTTTTTGCATTTTCTCACATGATTCATAAAGTGTCTTGTGTTCTTCAGTACACCTCAACATGTGCACCTTTTAGTTGCACGTAGCACAACCAAGCGATAATCCACTTCAATCCACATGTTGGCCAACATATCCCTCATCACATTGCTGATGCAATTGGTTATCTTTGCACGAAATGTTTCAATGTCAGCAACAGAGGTTTAGAAAACATGTTTGTGGACAGATCGACAGCAATAGCCTATTAGATATACTATATGGAGTAGTGTCAAATTCCAAAATTATGATGTTTCTTAAAAGCAAATATATCGCAGCACACCCTCGGTTCAAATTGGTACCTTGGTTCAGTCCACACAATGAGTCCCAATCCTCAGTTCAAATTGGTACTTTGGTTCAAGTTTTCTTCACAACAGAGAAAAAGAAAACAATCAGGAGTGATCGCAGCACCCACCCTGTTGCCTATACACTGCCTGGGTTCAATTTTTTTTCTGATTGAAAAAAATTACAATTTTGCTGTAGATTTGGATTAATTTGAAGATTAATATCAACTTTTACTTAATATTTTTGTCTCTCTGAGAAGCATTTCCGTGTTTGAGGGTGGGACATACAGATAGACAAGACAGATAGCCTTAGCCTTTGATACATTTATCATGTAGAGATATTAAATTCCTAATCCACCTCTCCGAGGTGAATGCTGATAGATATAATTTCTCCATTGAAGGAAATGAAATGATTATCTTGGTCAAAAATTCAAAAATCCACTCTATATAATGTTTTTTTTGCTGAAACAGGAAGACAAACAGGATTTTTCAGTTGCATATTCAATTTATACCTGATTGACGTTGAGTATGCACTGAATGAAAATATTGTATTTGGTTAAACCGCCATTATAAACGCCAATATTTAAACCGCCATTATAAACTCCATTAATTAGGTCGCAGTTGATGAGTATTGAATTTATTGAACAACTCTCTCCACCCTCCAACCACCCCTTCCTTAAGGATATCCCTCCTCACACAATCCTCCCAACTCAACCACAGTCGACTTCTTTTCCTCTTATCTTGCTCCCTCAATCTATCCACTCTCTTTGCCATTCTCTCTTCCCGCATCCGCACCAATTATCCAGCCCATCTCAGCCGGCATTTCACCAACCTCCCGTCAAGCTCATCTATACACCAATCTCCTTCCTCAGTTCATCCATCCTCCTTCTATCCACCCTCTTCACTCCCAGAGGAAAGTGGACACAGTGACGCGCTGCTCCGGTGCATGCTCCCATACCTGACCTGACCTTCCTTCCCACAATCCTCCTGACCCAGTTGTTGTCACAAACCTGCAACCTCTGTTGTTGTCTCTCTGTCAGTGCCACCATTTCCAGACCATAAAGGTAGGCCGGAGTTACACACGACATCAGAGCCTTTCCTTTCAACTTTCTTGACTTCTTTCTGTCTGCCATTATTCCCTTCACCCCTCCTCCATGCATTCGCACCCACCTGAACCCTCCTCTGCCTCGGACTTACCATCCCCGGCCACTGTTCCTCCCAGATACTCAAACATTTTTCCCTTCTGATCTCCCCCCCCCCCCCCCGGACCTGATATTCATTTCTTTTCTCTGCTGCCCGACCCACATCACCTCAGTCTCGCCCATGATGCTCATCTTCAGGCCATGCTTCCCAAGTGCCTTCTTCCACCTCCCCCAGTAATTCCTGCATCTCCTATCCACTCTCCACCACAACAGCCAGTTCATCCATATACAACATCCTCCCCATTACTACCCCTCAAGCTCACCTTCATGCTTATCAGCTAAATCACCATGACAAACATGCGTGGGCTGATAGTGCTTCCCTGCCTCAAACCGATGTTCATGCTGAACTCGTCAGATATCCCAGGACTAACCAAAACCCTTCCCTTCATTTCCTCATACATGCCTTCCACTAACCTGGCACTCCCATCCATCTCAGTGTTGCCATGACTATCTCTCTCAGGACAGTTGTAGGCCTTCTCCAGGTCCACAAATCCCAATGTCATCTCACCTTGCATCTTCAACCTCCTCGCCACCAGCTGTCTCAGGGCGAACATCCCATCAGTTGTCCCCCTATCCTTTCTAAACCCCTGCTTTTCTTCTATGATCTCCATCTCCACCCTCTTCCTTATCCTCCTGTCCAGAATCCTTTCCAACACCTTCAGTCAGGTCAGGTATGGGAGCATGTGCCAGAACAGCGCGTCGCTGCGTCCACTTTCCGCGGTACTCCAGGGCCTCCGTCTGGCCATCCCCAGGCAGATGCCAGGCCCATCCCCATCTCCTTGAGATGATGGTCAACCTGCTGCAACCACGAGGCACGTGGTCGGCCCACTGGCCTCCTCCACTCACAAGACTCCCCCGCTGAGAGAATCTGGTGAGCAGGATCAGCGTCAGGAAAACGAGCCACATGTCCATACAGCCGCAACTGACGCTCACGGACTATGCAGTAACAAATCTCATCCGATCTCTCTCAGCAACCGCTCGTTGGACACAAAATCCGACCAGCGATAGCCAAGGATTCTCCGAAGAGACCTGGTACCAAAGGAATTAAGTCTCCGTCTCAGATCCTTGGTCAGAGTCCAAGTCTCGCATCCATAGAGCAAGACTGGAAGTATCAAGGACCTGAAGACTCGGACTTTCGTCCTCCCGCACAGGTACCGGCAGCACCACACCCCATGATCCAGTGAATCCATGACTCCCCAGGCCCGACCCAGACGTCTATTGACCTCTGACTCACAGCCAGCAGAGACATGAATATCACTGCCAAGGTAAGTGAATCTCTCCACGACCTCTACATCCTCACCACAAAGACACAGACAGGACAGCAGCATCCAAGATGTCACCGAAAGCCTGGATCTTAGTTTTGACCCAAGAACCCGTAATCTCAGCGGCCTCGACTCCTCATTCAGCACCTCGAGGCCCCCAAAAGGATATCTAAAGTCTCCGCAAAGATGACTGCATCATCTGCAAAATCAAGGTCCGAGATCTTGACATTCCCAAACGATGCACCGCAGCTTGATCTCTCCGACATCTCCCTAAAATCCAGTCCATACAAGTGCTGAAAAGTGTGGGGGCCAGTACACACCCCTGACGAACTCCAGTAACAACTGGAAATAAGTCAGAGATGGTACCACCACACTTCACAGCATCTCAGTACCAGAGTAGAGTTCAGACATCAGATCGATCAGTTTTGGTGGCACCCCACGAAGACCAAGAATCCTCCAGAGGGCATCCCGATTCACTGAATCGAACGCTTTACAGAGATCAACATAGGCTGCAAGCAGCCCCTGCCGAAACTCTCGTCTGCGTTCGGTGAGGACACGAAGAGCAAGGATACGGTCAATCGTTGACCTCTTTAGTGTAAAGCCTGACTGCTCTGGACGCTGGTGCTCAAGCAAATGGTGGCGAACCCTATCAAGAATTATCCGAGCAAAGACCTTGCCCGGCACTGAGAGCAGCGTCACCCTCGGTAGTTGTTGCAGTCTTGGCGATCACCCTTCCCTTTCCAGAGAGGAACAACAAGGCCCCTCTTCCAATCAGTTGGGATGATGCCTGTGTTCCAGGCAGAGCACAAAACTGCATGCAACGACACGAGTGCAGCATTTCCACCAGCCTTGAGAAGTTCAGCATGGATGCCACAGATCCCGGGAGCTTTGCCCCGTTTCAACCGGTTCACCGCAGCCCGTGTTTCCACAAGCGAAGGTGGACCACAGTTGATTTGAGGGTCAGCAACAGGGATTATAACACCCTTGATGTCCAACTCGACAGCTGGGCATCAGCCTGGTACAACCGCTCAAAGTAACCAGCCCAGCGGGCCTTCACTTCAGACTCCTCTGTCAAGAGCCTACCACTCTCTGCTCTAACTGCAGTGCTCCGAGGGATGGGCTTGGAAGAACGCAATGCGCGAATTCCCCTGTAAGCGGGACGAGAATCACCTGTCCACAGTTGATGCTCTACCCCCTCACAGATTCATCGCACATAGGCTCCTTGTCCCCCTCAGTGCACGTACAGTTTTACGCCTCAGCTCCTGAACAGCTCAGCTTTGCCATTCAGCCTGGCCCTGTGACTCTGGTCAATGGTATCCAGTGTCCCTTGAGAGACAAAATTCTTCTTTGCCCTGCGGTGAGTTCCAAGACATCCACCGGCAACATCAAGGATGGTGGTCTTGAAGGCACTCCACAACTCTTCAGGACCCCCAAAGCACCCAGACCCCCCAAGTGTCCACTCAGCCTGTTCGCAAACTCCTCAGATACTCTCTCATCCCTGAGCTTGCCAACATCCAGCCTAGGCTGGGATGGTACCATTCTCCAGGATTTAAGGTGCAGGTTTAGAGTTGCTACAACAAGCCTGTGGTCAGTATTGAGGAACTGAGCACTCCGGTAGACCTGCAGTTCTGGATCATCCTCCAGCGACCGTCAATGAGGACATGGTCAATCTCCTTTGCCGCACCGCCAGCGTTGGAATACCAAGTCCAGCGATGAGCTTGTGGGCGCTGAAACCATGAACCAGCCACCCTAAGTCCATGACTTCTTGCAAAGTCAAGGAACTTAGTGCTATTCTGGTTCATAGTTCCTGACCCATGGGACCAACACACATCTCATAACCATCCCTATCAGTTCCAGTCGATGCATTGAAATCCCCCAAGACTAGAAGTGTATTCGTCTGGGCACTGATCAACCACAGACTCGAGCATGGCGTAGAATGCGTCCTTCACGGTGAGATCACTCGCCTCAGTCGGAGCATAAACAGAGACCAGGGAAATGACACTAAGGAGTGACGAATCCTTAATCTCATAATACGCTCGTTGACTGGTGTTACCTCAATTATCATTGGGTCAGCTTAGTTGTCCCCTATCCTTTCTAAACCCCTGCTTTTCTTCTATGATCTCCATCTCCACCCTCTCCTTATCCTCCTGTCCAGAATCCTTTCCAACACCTTCATTACATGACTTAGGAGCATAAAGCCCCTGTATTTGCCCGGAACATCGCCCTTCCCTTCCATATTGGCACAATTAACCCTGTCCTCTAATCCTCCAGAATTGAACCCTCTCTCATTCATATATTCAACAGCCTCTTCATCCAACTGACTTTGACTTCTTCTGCTGCAATTATCATCTCTGTACACTCCTCATCAATGCTGGCACTCTTCCCTTCTTTCTCTTCTTCAAGACCATCCACACTTCCTCCTCTGTGATCTCCACCAACTGCACTTTCCCCTCTACATAACACCGCGCTCAAGCTCGCTATTGCTTCCTTCTCAGCTCAACAACTCTCTGAGATATCCTTCCCCCACCTTCAATACTGCTCCCTCTCTGTCTCTCTGTCACTAGTCCCCCCCCCCACCATAATTAATCACCCCCCCCCCTCATTCATGTCCTTACCATCCTCATCCCTGTCAGGTGCCAATTTATATATCATCTTTCTCCCACCATCCTCTTCCAACTTGTTGTACACCTCCTCTTCCATACATTTCCTCACCTTATCCACAGCTCTCCTTACTGCTTCCTTCTGCCCAGACACGTGCAGCAACCCCACATCCGGCTGCCTCCCCTATCCTTAATCTTCTCTGTCCTCCTTCAAACCTCTTTCTTTTCACCAACTGCCTTCGCTACCTCCTCTGTCCACCATACCTGGTTTCTATCCGTCGCCGATGCACCCTTTCCTGATGTCCTTCCACACAAAACTTCTGCAATTCCCCTAAACACCTCTCCATACTTCTTCCAATCCTCCTCTAAACCTTCTACTTATTCGCCAAGTTACTCATACATAGCCCTCAACTTCTCCTTGTACTCTATAAGGAGTTTCCCCTCCACTTCCCACATAATAATCTTCCAACCCCTGCTCTTAACCTCCCTCTTTCTTCATCCATACCACAAACATCACAGTCTTGTGCTTGGTGGTAACATGCCCTCCCACCACCCTTACAATCCTTAACATCCACAACTGTCGCTTCTTTACCACCACCAAATCCAATTCTGTTCTGTGTTTTCCACTCCTATGGGTAATCTTGTTGCTTTCCTGCTTTTGAAAGAATGAACCAGCTATGGTCATCCCATTCCTTGCCACCAGCTTCACCAGCTCTCGACCCTCTCTATTCCTCGTAGAGAGATTTGAAGGCACTCACAACTCTTCAGGACCCCCCAAAGCACCCAGACCCCCAAGTGTCCACTCAGCCTGTTCGCAACTCCTCAGATACTCTCTCATCCCTGAGCTTGCCAACATCCAGCCTAGGCTGGGATGGTACCATTCTCCAGGATTTAAGGTGCAGGTTTAGAGTTGCTACAACAAGCCTTGGGTCAGTATTGAGGAACTGAGCACTCCGGTAGACCCTGCAGTTCTGGACTATCCTCCAGCGACCGTCAATGAGGACATGGTCAATCTCCTTTGCCGCACGCCAGCGTTGGAATACCAAGTCCAGCGATGAGCTTGTGGGCGCTGAAACCATGAACCAGCCACCCTAAGTCCATGACTTCTTGCAAAGTCAAGGAACTTAGTGCTATTCTGGTTCATAGTTCCTGACCCATGGGACCAACACACATCTCATAACCATCCCTATCGATTCCAGTCGATGCATTGAAATCCCCAAGACTAGAAGTGTATCTCGTCTGGGCACTGATCAACCACAGACTCGAGCATGGCGTAGAATGCGTCCTTCACGGTGAGATCACTCGCCTCATCGGAGCATAAACAGAGACCAGGGAAATGACACCTAAGGAGTGACGAATCCTTAATCTCATAATACGCTCGTTGACTGGTGTTACCTCAATTATCATTGGGTCAGCTTAGTTGTCCCCTATCCTTTCTAAACCCCTGCTTTTCTTCTATGATCTCCATCTCCACCCTCTCCTTATCCTCCTGTCCAGAATCCTTTCCAACACCTTCATTACATGACTTAGGAGCATAAAGCCCCTGTATTTGCCCGGAACATCGCCCTTCCCTTCCATATTGGCACAATTAACCCTGTTCTAATCCTCCAGAATTGAACCCTCTCTCATCATATATTCAACAGCCTCTTCATCACACTGACTTTGACTTCTTCTGCTGCAATTATCATCTCTGTACACTCCTCATCAATGCCTGGCACTCTTCCCTTCTTTCCTCCTCTTCAAGACCATCCACACTTCCTCCTCTGTGATCTCCACCAACTGCACTTTCCCCTCTACATAACACGCAGCTCAAGCTCGCTATTGCTTCCTTCTCAGCTCAACAACTCTCTGAGATATCCTTCCCCCACCTTCATACTGCTCCCCTCTCTGTCTCTCTGTCACTAGTCCCCCCCCCACCATAATTAATCACCCCCCCCCTCATTCATGTCCTTACCATCCTCATCCCTGTCAGGTGCCAATTTATATATCATCTTTCTCCCACCATCCTCTTCCAACTTGTTGTACACCTCCTCTTCCATACATTTCCTCACCTTATCCACAGCTCTCCTTACTGCTTCCTTCTGCCCAGACACGTGCAGCAACCCCACATCCGGCTGCCTCCCCTATCTTAATCTTCTCTGTCCTCTTTCAAACCTCTTCTTTTCACCAACTGCCTTCGCTACCTCCTCTGTCCACCATACCTGGTTTCTATCCGTCGCCGATGCACCTTTCCTGATGTCCTTCCACACAAAACTTCTGCAATTCCCCTAAACACCTCTCCATACTTCTTCCAATCCTCCTCTAAACCTTCTACTTATTCCCAAGTTACTCATACATAGCCCTCAACTTCTCCTTGTACTCTATAAGGAGTTTCCCCTCCACTTCCCACATAATAATCTTCCAACCCCTGCTCTTAACCTCCCTCTTTCTTCATCCATACCACAAACATCACAGTCTTGTGCTTGGTGGTAACATGCCCTCCCACCACCGCCTTACAATCCTTAACACTCCACAACTGTCGCTTCTTTACCACCACCAAATCCAATTCTGTTCTGTGTTTTCCACTCCTATGGGTAATCTTGTTGCTTTCCTGCTTTTGAAAGAATGAACCAGCTATGGTCATCCCATTCTTGCCACCAGCTTCACCAGCTCTCGACCCTCTCTATTCCTCGTTCCCAACCAATTTACCAAAATATTCCTCTTCACGAGGCTCCACTACTCCAACATGTGCGTTAAAGTCCCCTGCAATGCACAGCATCACCTCCAGCTCAACCATTCCCATCATCCTCTCCAGTGCGTCCCTGAATT
>CM068956.1:89692810-89706651 GCA_035128595.1 Eptatretus atami | reverse complement strand
CTGAACTACGTCTACCACAATCAACGGCAATTGCGGGCAGAGCTGTATCAAGGACTATCTGATGCAGTCACCGCTGGGCATACTGACGGTGCCTCAATCGGTCGCCGAGTTGTCCTTCCATCGTCATTTACCGGAAGCCCACAAAAATATGCATCAACTGTATCAGGATTCGATGGCTATCGTTCGGTGATACTTGAAACCTGAGCTCTTCTTAACATTTACGTGCAACCCCAAATGGGAAGAAATCCATAATGCGTTATTCCCTAATCAGGTTGCCGCTGATCGACCAGACATTGAAGCCAGAGTTTTCAATCAAAAGAAGAAGGCTTTCCCACACGATATTGTGGTTGATCAAATATTCGGAAAGCTTCTCGCCTACGTCTGCATAGTGGAATTTCAGAAACAAGGGCTGCCTCACCTTCACACGTTCGTGATTCTCCACCAAGAAAGTAAGCCTCAATCACCGGACCATTATGACAAATTCGTCACGGCAGAAATTCCCGACCCATCGCAGACTCAATTGCATCACGTGATCATACAGAACATGATACACGGACAATGCGGCACGGCTAATCCTCGATCGCCTTGCATGGAACAAGGCATATGCACTAAACAATTCCCCAAGCAATTCTGCGAAATGACGCAAAGCACGCACGATGGCTACCCGTTATACAGAAGAAGGGATTCCGGACCTCAGGTACAAAAAAAAACGGAAGTGAACGTTGATAAAACGCTGGGTCGTTCCTTATAACCCGTACCTGTCCTCCAAGTATAACGCCCACATCAATGTTGAAGTCTGCTCGACGGTCATGGCAGTCAAGTATCTCTACAAATATGTCTTTAAGGACCAGATCGTATTATGCCCGCTGTATGTGAAGACGATAACAACAAACTGACAACGACGTGAATGAGATCAAGGTTTGTGGGTGTGAGGTACGTTTCCGCATGCGAAGGCTGCTGGCGTTTATTCCACTACGATCTACATGCACAATCACCGTTTATTCAACGTTTGGATATCCATACTCCGAACCAAAATAGAATCGTCTATGTTCCCTGGACAGGCTGCAGTCGCTTTAGACCCCACCAAAGAAACACCCTCACACATGGTTTATCTGAAACTGCGACGACCCCGAAGCCCGTTCTGTTCCATACCACGAGTTCCCAGAACACTTCCGTGGACAGCACATGTGCAAACGGTCACCTCGGAAACGGGTAACACAATTGGACGTTTATACAGGGCGTGTATCTGAGGCGAACGATTCTATCTTCGTTTACTACTGCATTATCACCTGGATGTACATCATTCGAAGATCTACGGCGACTCCCTGACGGCACCATTGCGGACACATTCAAAGCGACAGCATTGGTCGAGGTTTCTTGGAAGACGACCGCGAATGGCATGACTGCTTCGAAGAGGCCCCATGTCAGGTTTCCAGACTCAAACTGCGCACTGTCTTCATCACTATTCTCTTATTCTGCCACCTGCCAACCTGCAAATTATTCTCCTCATTCAGACATATGTCTTAGCGAGGACTTACTAACAATGCTAACCGGGCTGGCATCACATTGACCAACAACAAAATAAAGAAAAGACCCGAGGAGCCATCGAGGAACTCCTGCGCTAACATGGAAAATCATTGCAAGATTACCCTGACATTCCCCAATTCAGCCACGCGACGATGCCGAACATGATCCATCCTCTTTTCTCATGACTGATTACGATGTTCAAGCAAAAAAACAACAAGGCGGATCACAACTGCAGACTCCTCAATCAAGATCAAAGGGTGGTATATGAAGCGGTGATGGAAAATGTGACAATGAAGAATGGGCAGTGTTCTTTGTCGATGGCCCTGGGGGCACTGGAAAAACGTTTCTTTACAACACCATCGTACACAGCGTTCGTTCCATGAAGCTCACCACACGCGCAGTAGCATCTTCCGGGATAGTGGCTGAGTTGTTGGACGGAGGTCGAACTGCTCATTCTCAGTTCAAAATACCTAACCGATGCAGCCACACAGCACGTGCAATATTCCAAAGAACTCTGCTTGGCTACACTCATCAAAGGAACGTCTGTCATAATCTGGGACGAAGCTCCAATGATGCACAAGCAGGTCTTGAATGCTTGCATCGCTCATTGTGCGACATTCTGGAGAGGGAAAAGTCTTTCGGAGGCTTTATCATCCCATTGGGTGGTAATTTAGACAAGTGTTACCAGTCATCAGACATGGACGTGAGGCGGACATTGTCAAAAGTAACCTGAAGAGATCGTCCTCTGGCAGGAGGTTCAATTATCTCACCTCACCATTAACGTGCGAGCTCTGATGGCCCGTCTCACCAAAACCAATCTGTCAATAATTTCAGACTTCCTTGCTGTCGATTGGAGATGGCAGAAAACCTACAAATCCAGATTGAGGAAGTGCAAAATACGCCTATCGTCAGAAATCTGCATGATCCCGTTATTGGTGGCATCAACGAGCTCATCAGGTCTGTTTTCCACGACTTGACTACAGCAGAGCAATACTGTGTCCGACAAACGAAGATGTTGACATGATCAACAATAAAGTCTTACAAACCTTCCCGGCTGGCGAAACGCAGACATATCTCAGTGCTGACAGCGTATCTGATCCAGGACAGACGTACCTCTGTCCGACGGAGTTCTTAAACTCATTAACACCAGCGGACTTACCACCTCTGTCTTCAAGTGTCCACCCCAATAATAATGCTCAGAAATTTGGACCTGCGTAATGGATTACTGAACGGAATGAGACTGCGCATAATCAGCCTAGGAAGCCGGCTGATCGCGGCCGAGATCATGACCGGCAAAACGACAGGCAAATACATCTTAATTCCAGAATAACTCTTACCCCATCGGACTCTGGATTGCCTTTTGATGCACGACGATGCCATTTCCCAATACGACCAGCTGATATGATGACCATCAACAAGAGCCGGGACAAGTCTCACTTTCGTGGCCATTCATCTCACCAATCCTGTCTTCTCCACACGGTCAGTTGTATGTGGCATTATCGCGTGCGCATCGATGGAGTGTATCAAAATACTGCCACAACTGAGTCAACCCAACGACGGCTTCTACTACACAGATAACATCGTTTACAGTGGACTGGGTTAACATATAGAAAGTATACTCTGCTTTTTCGATCAAAGGCACTCATTTAGTGATATACTACAGCGTCACATCCGTGTTTATGCGCGCTTTGTGCGGTTATTTCTAGTATATGATATATATATATTTATATATTATATATATATATTTATATATACACATAGACGGATGGACAAGATATATGCACATACAAAACGTGCCAGGGTTGATGATGATTTGAGGGGGGGGGAATGGGACCTTGTGACCACCCTATAGGGTATAGTACATTTCTCTATGTGTGAAGTGATTTTGCGATTTCTTGGTTTCGCGTGTCCGCACTTGACAGTTGCAATTCCACGGGGTTTCCGCAAATCTCACGGGATTGTGAGTTGTACAGGCGACCGTGATGGGCCATTTTAAATAGTTCTATCATACTACTACATATTTATTTCACGTAGCCTTGTAGCTAGTGAAAGGGAATATTAAATGATTCCCGACCCCATTCCTTAGTGGGTGTTTATAGGGAGGTGTTTTAGACCCACAAAAATTGACCAGGCAACACCGGGTACCCCTGCTGAAACTAAATATTTATATAGAACTATATCATCAAGAATTTTGCTATTGAAGCATGAGAAGGAAAATGAGTCCGAAGCGAATAAAGGAACAATAATGGAACTGGGAAGAGGCAGGTTCAGGGGAAGATAAATGGAAAGTGAAAGATAAATGGATATGTCAGGGAGCAAAATTTATAAAATGAAAAATAAAACAATCTCTTCCTGGGGTCATTATCTCTGCACCAGGGAGTAACAAAAGCTTAATCATCTGAGTAGAGTTAGAGTGAGAAAGTTCAAAGTATGTGATATCATATTCAACATTACAACCAGAATGCTAGCCTTGTCAATGTGAGTTTTGAAGAGCTTAGCAGCTGAACACTGAGGGATTGAGGATGGTGAGTTGAAAGATATGAGAAACAGAAAAGCTAAAGAGCTTTGGTGTTGAGTTGAGAGACCTTGAGTTTGAGGATGGAGAGATACGACGAAGAGGAACCAGAATGTTCGGTTTGGGATATTGGAGAGATGACACATAAATGTGGATTTGAGGGAAGGTAGGTTCTTGAAGAGACAAAGTGTTGTGGAGCCCAAGCTCGTGTTTAGTGTTAACTCTACAGAACTATAAATATGCAAAGCTCAGATGTAATCATAATGTTGAGGTGAGAACTGGAATCCGATTAAAGAAAGAGAATTTGAAAGTTGCATGTGGACTGGGACCTGGATGCTGAGAATAAGTGATGAGAGCTGGAGAGGTGCGAGATTGGGAACTGTGAGTGGGAGGGAGCCAGGAAAGCATCCATGGGATATGCTGTGTGCACATTAGTGTGGGTCGATGAAACCAGCAAGAGTGAAGCAGCGCAGGCGCCAGGCGCATGGCATTATGCCAGCCGTGCTGTAAGCTTCAGCCTCGTATGTCTGTTGCACCAAAGCTGAAGGCAGGAAAACAACTAATCCACGACATAAGAATCCTACGCGTGTCCAATTCCTCACCTTGTGTATTTGACAGGAAAAGTTCATCAACAAAAATTTTGCTTTGAAGTTTAATTTACACATTCTCAAAGAGGTGGTACGATGTGTTTTGTTTACAGTGGGTTAAAGCATCTATCAGTCTCACTATAGAACCAGATCGACATTTTCCACACTCCCACCTATAATCTTCCACCCCACTCCTGATCCTACTCCTTTCCTCAGAACTCCCAATTTCCCTCCCTCCATCCACAGTTTCCACCGTCAACCGATGGCTTGCTGCTGGGAGTGGCCAACATGCTCCTTTAGGTGTGATGTTCCTTGTGGACTAAAGGTGACTAGACCGACCAACTGGATGATTGACTAGAGAGAATAGAAAATCAAGGCTAGACCTATAACGCTGGACTGATGGGCCAAACTGATTTGGATTAACCTGCCTCAGAGAGCTACATGAGGTTAATCCCAGGAAGGATAAAGAAAATAAAGGTCGTGTGATGAGGACGAGTGTGGTGAGGTTAAAGGAGCCCAGATATGGCGTAACGGGTAAGAAAGCAGATGGGCGAAAGAGAATGACAGTGGGATTACGGGTATGATCAGAGAATCCGGAGCATTTATAGAGAATATATGGAGCTTCATGAGCTGTCAAGGGGTCAATTTTAAATATTACGACATCCAACAACCTCAGCTGATGATCCAACAGATCAAGTCATTCTCCTTTTATCATTTCTGGATGTTATTGCAATGAGCAATAAGGTGGGTTAAGCTGTACAGATGAGAACATTCGAGAGCACCGAGTTGGACACACAGGTGATGCACACGTAAGGGAATGGACACAGACAATAGGGATGGCAGACTTTGAAGTCCAAAGGTGTGAACGAGACAGGCAGAGGAGGGGGGGGGGTGAAGATGACGAGCGATGAGTAACTATTCAATAGAGCTTTGTTGTCAAATGCTGAACACACGTGCACAGTTTCCTGTGAGCCGCGCACAACGGGGGAGTCGACACAATCGCAAACAATCACCATCAATTGTAAATCCTGCAAAGAAAAAAATGCTCAACCTCAGGTATGGCTGGACATTTCCACCCAATGTGTCATGTTCACGACTCGACGTTCGTGGACATCCGTGTATACTACTATAATGTCAAGTACGGTCAAAACGGACGGTCACGTACTTCGTGCAATTGTCGACGCCTTTAACGCACGCACGGACGTGTGTGAACGTGACCGTACGATTGTCCGCGGACATGCGTGCGGGTGCCATGCATGGCTGCTCTACGCACGACGGTGTGTGTGCAGTGTGCATGGCAGGGACGCACCTTCCTGCGCGAGGAGTGCGGCCACGAGAGGCAGGTAGGCGATCACGTACAGCTCCATGGTGAGACTGATGTCAAGCAAACTCTCCTCTTTCTCGCTCCTTCCCAATAGGATTCCTCGTATAATCGTCTTCTCTGGCTTCAGATCTCGTCACTTTCTCACGACCTTCCTCCCTCTTTCTATCTCTCTCTCTCTCTCTCTCTCTCTCTCTCTTCTCTCTCTCTCTTCTCTCTCCTCTCTCCTTTCTCCAAGGAAAATAAATGAAAAGCCCTCTCGATTTCGAAAAACCCTGTCGGTGCGTCCGTGGATCTATGGATCTCTTTCTCTCGACCCCAATTCAGTGCAAGGACGAGGAAGCAGGGGATGAACGATCGCTCGGAATGAGGTGGAGAGCGGGAGGGGGTTGTGGTTGTCGAGTGGGAGGCGGGTTGGGTAAGAGAACGCAAAGGAGCGTTGAGAGGGCGGTGGAGAAAAATTGGGAGGTGGGAGATGAAGCAATATCGAAGTGTTGGGTGCGATAAATGTGAGAACAAAACAAGAGTTAAAAATATTGAACGAAAATGGTGTGGGGTTGGGGGGGGGGGGAACATGTCTGGGGAAATTATAGGCAACTGGGGGGAAATGCGAAAAACGAAATAATAAAGAGAACAATTAAAGCGCAGCATGTAATCAAATATAAAGGGTGCGGGGGAAAAAATCCATTGAAAGAGTGAGTAAAAGTTGCACAAAGCGAAGAAATAAAGAGGAAAAGGAAAGCGACAACAATGGGACAATATAATTAACAGGATGCTTAATAGGTCATGCAGTTTTGAATGTGCGGGCGGTGAACAAATTTTTCCTGATTACCTACTAGAGGGAGTTTTAAGATATGCATTTGCACCTTTCAAATTCTTTGAGACATATTAACAGCAACAAAGTCCTTGTGCTTTTTATACTTCAAATACAGTGGATATAATTGTATTCGGAGTATAGCTAAGTATAGTGAAAGTTCCGAATTGACAACATCCTCTGATAGAGGCAAGGGAAGAAAGAGAAAGGTCTCCAGTGCACGCGAGCACCATGGACGACTGGGCAACAGGGTGGTGTGCTAAATAGTCCACAAGTTTACACCTGGGCCTGGTAGGATAGCTTTCGAGCAAGGGTATACTGCGGGGTTTGCCATTGCATTCCTGTGTTGCCTTGTCCATGCTCATAGTCTTTTAAATGCAAAGCATCAAGCAAGGAAATAGCCTGTATTTTGGTAATGACTCTGCCGGGGTTTGAACACGCGACCTCCCAGACTCGGAGCGGACACTCTATTACCGTTACGCCAATGGTCTGGTGGTAAATAAATAGGAGAGTAAAAATGGATGATAATAATCTAGCAGAGAAAGAGCCACTGATACTTCATTCACAACAAAAATCATTACGAGACAAAGGGCTTCACAACAAACCCCTCCTCCACCTCTATAGGCATCCGCGACGAGGGTTCACACTAGGGAGTGTGACGTGGGGTGGACGTGTCGCGGGGAAGAAAAGGAATCCAGCTTCACTGGATGTTGAGTGGAGAAACCAATAATTTGCATGCAGCCGTGTTCGTTGATTTCCTAAAACAGACTTCAAACAGTCGAAATATTTGTTCTTTTTGGGGAGCTGTTCCACTTGGAGCTTCGTTTTCCTCCAGGATTCAACTTGAATATCTATCTTGTTCTATTCACCTTAGCATTCCCTCCTAGCACCTCTACAATTTTACCAAGATATTTTATTGTTTCTTGTGTGTGACACCAGCTCAGCCTTCGTAAGTCTCATAAGCCTAAACTATCAGCAATTCTTCAACCTCCTCGCCCTGCCATTCTGCGATCCTTCCACATCCACCATTTCATGCTCTCGCGATAAAGCAGAAGGAGGGAATTTGACTGGAAAAGCAGTTTGACTGAAATCCCTTCAGTTCCATCCAGTTCGGCATCTGCGAACACCTGGTGGGATGAGGATCCCTCCCAACCCTATTAATTCTGAGCGTCAAGCAAGGAAGTTGATGGTTTAGGGTTGCTGAGTACGAGAAAAAATCGCCCTTGCTCAGTTTTGACACACAGCTTCTGTGGGAACTTCGTTAAAATGATGATTCTTTGTTACGTCTTGTCCACATATAAAACTATCAACAAAACAGAATCAATAATCATTGCAATGGGAATTCAAATGATTTTCAATCATTCCAAGAAATTGAAGAGATCCCATCCTCCAAAGATAAACTGTCACCCATTATTGATGGTGCAAAAAGGATTGTTGAATAACTTCATCGTGGTTTTATTAGGGAAGATGTTTTTACACTGTAGAGTCGACATTTTGTCATATTTGAAAGCACGCTCCACACAACGCCCTCGATTACAACCATTTTGACCGTCGTTGTTGCTCGATCTCAAGCATTTTGGAGAAGATGCTGTGGAATGGCCTTTGTAGCATTTGTGATCCCTGTTGAAGTTAAAATGATGCCGGTAGATTTTTCACGGACACCAACAATTTAAGGTAGAACAAAAATCTCGTGCTGTGAGGTCAAGGAAACAAGGAGGCCATTCAATCGACGGGCAACAGACAATCCACTGTCTTTAAAAAAAAAAAAAAGCCTCATGAGGAAGTTTTAAAGTAGCAGTCAATAAGGAAGGTGGGGTGGGAGTTAGGGAGGGGTTGGAACATTTTAATGTAATTTCCGAATGTCATTGCGATTCAAGCGTTTGAACCATGGTATGCAGCACTCTCTGGGTTCGGAGACCGTATAGTGGTGAGATTATGGCAGGTGGCTACATCGACTATTGGTCTGGTTGCTTCTGATGGTTACCATGCCCAAGGAGTTGCCTGTAGCTGTGTCCAATAAGCTGACTCCAAATGATAATTGAGGTAACACCGGTCAACGAGCGTAATTATGAGACGAACCATTCGTAACTCCTTGGGTGTCGCTTCCCTGGTCTCTGAAAATGCTCTGACTGAGGCGAGTGATCTCACATGAAGGCTGAATTCTGTGCCACGCTCAAGTCTGTGGTTGATCAGTGCCCCAGGAAAGAGTGCTCTTCTTGTCTTTGGGGATGTCAATGCATCGACTGGAACTGATGGGGATAGTTAAGAGACTTGTGTTCGTCCATGAGTCTGGAACTGTGACCAGAATAGCACAAGTTCCTTGACTTTGCAAGAGTCATGGACTTCGGGTGGCTGGTTCATGGTTTCAGAGCACACAGGCTATCGCTGGACTTGGTATTTCCAACGCTGTGGTGTGGCAAAGAGATTGACGCATGTGCTCATTGATGGTCACTGGATGATGATCCAGAAATGCAGGGTCGACCAAGAGTGGCTCAGTTCCTCAATACCGACCCAGAGGCTTGTGGTAGCACTCTGAAGTTGCAGCTTAAATCCAGGAGAATGGCACCATCCTATCCTCAGCTGCATTTTGGCAAGCGCAAGGTGAGAGGGTAGTGAATTCAGAGAATCGGGAATGCCTCTGGAGGATTCTTGGTCATTGTGGGGTGCCACCAAAACAGATCAATATGATGTCTGAACGAAACTCTTGGACTGAGAGTGCTGTGAGATGTGGTGATACATCTACGACTTATTTCCAGTCATTACTGGAGTTTATTCATGGATGTGTACTGCCCCATACTTTTTAAGCGCTTGCCTGGACTGGATTCTGGGGAGGATGTCAGAGAGATCATGCTGTGGTGCATCGTTTGGGAATTTCAAGATCTCTGACCTTCATTTCGCAGATGATGCAGTCATCTTGTGGAGACCTCTGGATATCCTTGGGGGCCCTCAAGGTGCTCAATGAGGAGTAATAGCTGCTGGATTACAGGTTTCCTGGGTCAAAAACTAAGATCCAGGCTTTCAATGACATCTTGGATGCTGCTATCTTGAGTGTACTTCTTTGTGGTGAGGATGTTGAAGTCACTGAGAGATTCACTAACCTTGGCAGTGATGTGCATGTCTCTGCTGGCTTGTGAGCTAGAGGTCATTCGATGTCTGGGTGGCTCCTGGGGAGTCATTGATTCACTGGATCATCGGGTGTAGCACTGACGGAACCTGTGCAGGTGGATGAAAGTCCGAGTCTTCAGGTCCTCGTGCTTCCAGTCTCTCTCTACAGATGAGAGTCTTGGACTCTGACCAGGGATCTGAGATGGAGACTTAATTCTCTTGGTACCAGGTCTCTTCGGAGAATCCTTGGCTATCGCTGGTCAGACTTTGTGTCCAGTGAGCAGTTGCTGAAGAGACTCAAATGAGAGTTGTTGCCTGCATAGTCCTTGAGCATCAGCTAAGGCTGTACGGAGATGTGGCTCATTTTAGTGACACTGATCCTGTTCACCAGATTCTCTCAGCAAGTGAGCCTCGTGAGTGGAGGAGGCCAACGAGCCGACCGGACGTGCCTCGTGGTTGCAGCAGGTTGATCGGCATCTCAAAGAGATGAGGAGGGCAGGCATCTGCAAGGGGGGTGGGCTACATGAAGCCTCTGAAGTACCAGTGGAAAGTGGATGCAGCGAATTGCTGCCCCAGCTCATGCTCCAACGAATTATATCCAGCGCATGCTTTCATTAATTCATTTTATTTTATGAACTGTTGCGTGTGTGGTAAAACGAGGCTTTGAATTAAAGGAATTCTTATGGGATGCAGCGACAGCATGGCCAACCGTTCCTCATCAACCATTTAATTGGAGTTCTTGCATGAGTGCTGAAGCCACTTGCCCGAGTACCCATTGTCGATTGCGGGTACATGCTACGTCATGGCTGAGCGAAATCATTCACTCTGCGGACGCTTTTTGCTGTCGCCACGTCATTCAGAGAGCGAGTGGCTCGTGCTTGCCCTATCGCCGCCTCATCGCCCTGAGCGAGTCGCTCGTGCTCCTCGCCTGAGATCACGCTGTGCGGGCCCGAAGATCGCTCGTGCTCCGCCGCCCTGAGCGAGTGCCGTGCTGCGTCGCTGACGTCGCCTGCTCGTAGCGAGTCGGCTCGTGCTCCGTCGCCCTGAGCGAGTCGCTCGTGCTCCGTCGCCCTGAGCGAGTCGCTCGTGCTTCCGTCGCCCTGAGCAGTCGCTCGGGTGCTCCGTCGCCCTGAGCGAGTCGCTCGTGCTCCGTCGCCCTGAGCGAGTCGCTCGTGCTCCGTCGCACTGAGCGAGTCGCATCGTGCTCCGTCGCCTGAGCGAGTCGGCTTCGTGCTCGTCGCCCTGAGCGAGTCGCTACGTGCTCGCGTCGCCCTGCAGCGAGTCGCTCGTGCTCACGTCGCCATGAGCGAGGTCCGCTCGTAGCTCCGTCGCCCTGAGCGAGTCGCTCGTGCTCCGTCGCCCGGCGATCCGGCCCTGCCTGAGCGAGTCGCTCGTGCTCCGTCGCCCTGAGCGAGTCGCTCGTGCTCCGTCGCCGCTGAGGGAGTCGCTCGGTGCTCCGTGCGCCTGAGCGAGTCGCTTCGTGCTCCGTCGCCCTGAAGCGAGTTCGCTCAGTGCTCCGTCGCCTGGGGAGTCGCTCGTCTCCGTCGCCCATAGGAGAAAAAAGAGAAGAGGATCGCTCGGTGCTCCGTCGCCAGAGCGATCGCTCGTGCCTGCCGTCGCCCTGAGCGAGTCGCCGTCGCTCCGATCGCCTGACGCGAGTCCGCTCGTTCTCCGTGGCCCTGAGCGAGTGGTTCGTGCTCCGTGCCCGAGCGAGTGGTTCGTGCTCCGTGGCCCTGACGAGTCGCTCGTCGCTCCGTCGCCCTGAGCGAGTCGCTCGTGCCGTCGCCCTGAGCGAGTCGCTCGTGTTCCGTCGCCCTGAGCGAGTCGCTCGTGCTCCGTCGGCCCTGAGCGAGTCCGCTCGTGCTCCGTCGCCCTGAGCGATGTTCCGCTCGGGTGCTCGCGTCGCCCTGAGCGAGTCGCTCGGGGGGCTCCGTCGGCCCTGAACGAGTCGCTCGTGCTCCGTCGCCTGAGCGATTCGCCTCGTGCTCCGTCGGCCTGAGCGATTCGCTCGTGCTCCGTCGCCTGAGCGATTCCGCTCGTGCTCCGTCGCCCTGAGCGAGTCGCCTGTGTCCGTCGCGCCTGACGAGTCGCTACGTGCTCCCGTCGCCCTGAGCGAGTCGCTCGTTCTCCGTCGCCCTGGAGCGAGTGGTCGTGTTCACGTCGCCTCTGACGAGTGTTCGTGTTCCGTCGCCCTGAGCGAGTGGTTCGTGCTCCGTGGCCCTGAGCGAGTGGTTCGTGCTCCGTGCCTGAGCGAGTGGTTCGTGCTCCGTGGCCCTGAGCGATGTGGTTCGTGCTCCGTGGCCGCTGAGCGAGTGGTTCGTCTCCTCGCCCTGAGCCGAGTCGCTGTGCTCCGTCGCCCCTGAGCGAGTCCGCTCGTGTCACGTCGCCCTGAGCGAGTCCGCTCTGTGCTCCGTCGCCCTGAGCGAGTCGCTCGGCTCCGTCTGCCCTGAGCGAGTCGCTCGTGCACCTTCGCCCTGAGCGAGTCGCTGGTGCTCCGTCGCCCTGAGCGAGTCACTCGTGCTCCGGCGACCTGAAGCGAGTCGGCTGGTGTCGTCGCCCTGAGCGAGTCGCTCGTGCTCCGTCGACACTGAGCGAGTCGCTCGGTGCTCCGTCGCCTCTGAGCGAGTCGCTCGTTCTTCCTGAGCGTCCGTCGCCCGTGCTGAGCGGTCGGCTCGTGCCAAGTCGCTGTCTCGCGCCTGAGCGAGTCGCTCGTGCTCGGTCGCCCCTGAGCGAGTCGCTCGGTCTCGTCGCCTACTCCGTCGGCCCCTGCGAGCGAGTCGCTCGGTGCTCGGCTCGCCCTAGCGAGTCGCTCGTGCTCCGTCGCCTGAGCGAGTCGCTCGTGCTCGCGTCGCCCTGAAGCGAGTCGCTCGTCTCCGTCGCCCTGAGCAGTACGCTCGTGCTCCGTCGCCCTGAGCGAGTCGCTCGTGCTCACGTCGCCACTGACGAGTCCGCTCGTGCTCGTCGCCCTGAGCGAGTCGCTCGTGCTCCGTCGCCCGTGAGCGAGTCGCTCGTGCTCCGCGCCCTGAGAGTCGCTCGTGCTCGTCGCCCCTGGCGAGTCGCTCGTGCTCCAGTCGCCCTGAGCGAGTCGCGGCTCCGTACTGGCGTCGCTCTGCTCGTGCCCTGAGCGAGTCGCTCGTGCTCCGTCGCCTAGGCGAGTCGCTCGTGCTCCAGTCGCCCTGAAGCGAGTGTCGGTCTCCGTCGCCCTGTGCGAGTGTCGGTTCCGTCGCCTGAGCGAGTGTTCGGTTCCGTCGCCTGAGCGAGTGGTTTCGTGTTCCGTCGCCCTGAGCGAAGTGGGTTCGTGCTCCGTCGTCCCTGACGAGTGGTTCGTGTCTCCGTCGGCCCTGAGCGAGTGGTTCGTGCTCCCGTGGGCCCTGAGGCGAGGTGTTCGGCTCACGTCCCTGAGCGAGTGACGTGCTCCGTGCCCTGCAGCGCGAAGTTGGGGGGTTTTTTCCCGGGCCAAAGTCGCCTGAGCGATCGCTTCGCTCGTTCGCCTGGCGAGTGCTCGTCTCATCGCAGGAGTCGCTCGTGCTCAGTCGGCCCTGAAGCGAGTCGCTCAGTGCTCCGTCGCCCTGAGCGAGTCGCTTCGTGCCCGTCGCCCTGAGCGAGTCGGCTCGTGCTCCCGTGCCCTGAGCGAGTCGCTCGTGCTCCGTCGCCCTTGAGCGAGTCGCTCGCTCCGTGCCCGCTGAGCGAGGTCGCTCGTGCTCCGTCGCCCTGAGCGAGTCGCCTCGTGCCCGTCGCCTGAGCGAGTCGCTCGTGCTCCGTCGCCCTGAGCGGTCGCTCGGGTGCTCCGTCGCCCTGAGCGAGTCGCTCGTCTCATCGCCCTGTGCGAGTCGCTCGGTGCTCCGTCGCCCTGTGCGAGTTCGCCTCGTGCTCCGTCGCCCTGAGCGAGTGGTTTGGTTCTCCGTCGCCTGAGCGAGTGGTGTTTGTTCTCCGTCGCCCTGAGCGAGTGGTTCGTGTCGCGTCGCCCTGAGC
>CM068956.1:89679788-89692785 GCA_035128595.1 Eptatretus atami | reverse complement strand
TATAACGCCCACATCAATGTTGAAGTCTGCTCGACGGTCATGGCAGTCAAGTATCTCTACAAATATGTCTTTAAAGGACCAGATCGTATTATGCCCGCTGTATGTGAAGACGATCAACAACAAACTGACAACGACGTGAATGAGATCAACCGGTTTGTGGGTGTGAGGTACGTTTCCGCATGCGAAGGCTGCTGGCGTTTATTCCACTACGATCTACATGAACAATCACCGTTTATTCAACGTTTGGATATCCATACTCCGAACCAAAATAGAATCGTCTATGTTCCTGGACAGGCTGCAGTCGCTTTAGACCCCACCAAAGAAACAACCCTCACCACATGGTTTATCTGAAACTGCGACGACCCCGAAGCCCGTTCTGTTCCATACCACGAGTTCCCAGAACACTTCCCGTGGAACAGCACTATGTGCAAACGGTCACCTCGGAAACGGGGTAACACAATTGGACGTTTATACAGGGCCAGTGTATCTGAAGGCGAACGATTCTATCTTCGTTTACTACTGCATTATTCACCTGGATGTACATCATTCGAAGATCTACGGCGACTCCCTGACGGCACCATTGCGGACACATTCAAAGCGACAGCATTGGTCGAGGTTTCTTGGAAGACGACCGCGAATGGCATGACTGCTTCGAAGAGGCCGCCATGTCAGGTTTCCAGACTCAAACTGCGCACTGTCTTCATCACTATTCTCTTATTCTGCCAACCTGCCAACCTGCAAAATTATTCTCCTCATTCAGACATATGTCTTAGCGAGGACTTACTCAACAATGCTAACCGGGCTGGCATCACATTGACCAACAACAAAATAAAGAACAAGACCGAGGAGCCATCGAGGAACTCCTGCGCTACCATGGAAAATCATTGCAAGATTACCCTGACATTCCCCAATTCAGCCACGCGACGATGCCGAACATGATCCATCCTCTTTTCTCCATGACTGATTACGATGTTCAAGCAAAAAACAACAAGGCGGATCACAACTGCAGACTCCTCAATCAAGATCAAAGGGTGGTATATGAAGCGGTGATGGAAAATGTGACAATGAAGAATGGGCAGTGTTCTTGTCGATGGCCCTGGGGGCACTGGAAAAACGTTTCTTTACAACACCATCGTACACAGCGTTCGTTCCATGAGCTCACCACACGCCAGTAGCATCTTCCGGGATAGTGGCTGAGTTGTTGGACGGAGGTCGAACTGCTCATTCTCAGTTCAAAATACCTAACCGATGCAGCCACACAGCACGTGCAATATTCCAAAGAACTCTGCTTGGCTACACTCATCAAAGGAACGTCTGTCATAATCTGGGACGAAGCTCCAATGATGCACAAGCAGGTCTTGAATGCTTGCATCGCTCATTGTGCGACATTCTGGAGAGGGAAAAGTCTTTCGGAGGCTTTATCATCCCATTGGGTGGTAATTTAGACAAGTGTTACAGTCATCAGACATGGACGTGAGGCGGACATTGTCAAAAGTAACCTGAAGAGATCGTCCTCTGGCAGGAGGTTCAATTATCTCACCTCACCATTAACGTGCGAGCTCTGATGGCCCGTCTCACCAAAACCAATCTGTCAATAATTTTCAGACTTCCTTGCTGTCGATTGGAGATGGCAGAAAACCTACAAATCCAGATTGAGGAAGTGCAAAATACGCCTATCGTCAGAAATCTGCATGATCCCGTTATTGGTGGCATCAAACGAGCTCATCAGGTCTGTTTTCCACGACTTGACTACAGCAGAGCAATACTGTGTCCGACAAACGAAGATGTTGACATGATCAACAATAAAGTCTTACAAACCTTCCCGGCTGGCGAAACGCAGAACATATCTCAGTGCTGACAGCGTATCTGATCCAGGACAGACGTACCTCTGTCCGACGGAGTTCTTAAACTCATTAACACCAGCGGACTTACCACCTCTGTCTTCAAGTGTCCCACCCAATAATAATGCTCAGAAATTTGGACCTGCGTAATGGATTACTGAACGGAATGAGACTGCGCATAATCAGCCTAGGAAGCCGGCTGATCGCGGCCGAGATCATGACCGGCAAAACGACAGGCAAATACATCTTAATTCCAGAATAACTCTTACCCCATCGGACTCTGGATTGCCTTTTGATGCACGACGATGCCATTTCCCAATACGACCAGCTGATATGATGACCATCAACAAGAGCCAGGACAAGTCTCACTTTCGTGGCCATTCATCTCACCAATCCTGTCTTCTCCAACGGTCAGTTGTATGTGGCATTATCGCGTGCGCATCGATGGAGTGTATCAAAATACTGCCACAACTGAGTCAACCCAACGACGGCTTCTACTACACAGATAACATCGTTTACAGTGGACTGGGTTAACATATGAAAGTATACTCTGCTTTTTCGATCAAAGGCACTCATTTAGTGATATACTACAGCGTCACATCGTGTTTATGCCGCGCTTTGTGCGGTTATTTCTAGTATATGATATATATATATTTATATATATATATATATATATTTATATATACACATAGACGGATGGACAAGATATATGCACATACAAAACGTGCAGGGTTGATGATGATTTGAGGGGGGGGGAATGGGACCTTGTGACCACCTATAGGGTATAGTACATTTCTCTATGTGTGAAGTGATTTTGCGATTTTTGGTTTCGCGTGTCCGCCACTTGACAGTTGCAATTCCACGGGGTTTCCGCAAATCTCACGGGATTGTGAGTTGTACAGGCGACCGTGATGGGCCATTTTAAAATAGTTTATCATACTACTACATATTTATTTCACGTAGCCTTGTAGCTATGTGAAAGGGAATATTAAATGATTCCCGACCCCATTCCTTAGTGGGTGTTTATAGGGAGGTGTTTTAGACCCACAAAAATTGACCAGGCAACACCGGGTACCCCTGCTGAAACTAAATATTTATATAGAACTATATCATCAAGAATTTTGCTATTGAAGCATGAGAAGGAAAATGAGTCGAAGCGAATAAAGGAACAATAATGGAACTGGGAAGAGGCAGGTTCAGGGAAGATAAATGGAAAGTGAAAGATAAATGGATATGTCAAGGGAGCAAAATTTAATAAAATGAAAAATAAAACAATCTCTTCCTGGGGTCATTATCTCTGCACCAGGGAGTAACAAAAGCTTAATCATCTGAGTAGAGTTAGAGTGAGAAAGTTCAAAGTATGTGATATCATATTCAACATTACAACCAGAATGCTAGCCTTGTCAATGTGAGTTTTGAAGAGCTTAGCAGCTGAACACTGAGGGATTGAGGATGGTGAGTTGAAAGATATGAGAAACAGAAAAGCTAAAGAGCTTTGGTGTTGAGTTGAGAGACCTTGAGTTTGAGGATGGAGAGATACGACGAAGAGGAACCAGAATGTTCGGTTTGGGATATTGGAGAGATGACATCAAAATGTGGATTTGAGGGAAGGTAGGTTCTTGAAGAGACAAAGTGTTGTGAGCCCAAGCTCGTGTTTAGTGTTAACTCTACAGAACTATAAATATGCAAAGCTCAGATGTAATCATAATGTGAGGTGAGAACTGGAATCCGATTAAAGAAAGAGAAATTTGAAAGTTTGCATGTGGACTGGGACCTGGATGCTGAGAATAAGTGATGAGAGCTGGAGAGGTGCGAGATTGGGAACTGTGAGTGGGAGGGAGCCAGGAAAGCATCCATGGGATATGCTGTGTGCACATTAGTGTGGGTCGATGAAACCAGCAAGAGTGAAGCAGCGCAGGCGCCAGGCGCATGGCATTATGCCAGCCGTGCTGTAAGCTTCAGCCTCGTATGTCTGTTGCACAAAGCTGAAGGCAGGAAAACAACTAATCCACGACATAAGAATCCTACCGTGTCCAATTCCTCACCTTGTGTATTTGACAGGAAAAGTTCATCAACAAAATATTTGCTTTGAAGTTTAATTTACACATCTCAAAGAGGTGGTACGATGTTGTTTTTGTTTACAGTGGGTTAAAGCATCTATCAGTCTCACTAATAGAACCAGATCGACATTTCCACACTCCCACCTATAATCTTCCACCCCACCCTGATCCTACTCCTTTCCTCAGAACTCCCAATTTCCCTCCCTCCATCCACAGTTTCCACCGTCAACCGCATGGCTTGCTGCTGGGAGTGGCCAACATGCTCCTTTAGGTGTGATGTTCCTTGTGGACTAAAGGTGACTAGACCGAACCAAACTGGATTGATTGACTAGAGAGAATAGAACAATCAAGGCTAGACTATAAACGCTGGGACTGATGGGCCAAACTGATTGGATTAACCTGCCTCAGAGAGCTACATGAGGTTAATCCCAGGAAGGATAAAGAAAAATAAAGGTCGTGTGGATGAGGACGAGTGTGGTGAGGTTAAAGGAGCCCAGATATGGCGTACGGGTAAGAAAGCAACGATGGGCGAAAGAGAATGACAGTGGGATTACGGGTATGATCAGAGAATACCGGAGCATTTATAGAGAATATATGGAGCTTCATGAGCTGTCAAGGGGTCAATTTTAAATATTACGACATCCAACAACCTCAGCTGATGATCCAACAGATCCAAGTCATTCTCCTTTTATCATTTCTGGATGTTATTGCAATGAGCAATAAGGTAGGGTTAAGCTGTACAGATGAGAACCATTCGAGAGCACCGAGTTGGACACACAGGTGATGCACACGTAAGGGAATGGACACAGACAATAGGGATGGCAGGACTTTGAAGTCCAAAGGTGTGAACGAGGACAGGCAGAGGAGGGGGGGGGGTGAAGATGACGAGCGATGAAGTAACTATTCAATAGAGCTTTGTGTCAAAATGCTGAACACACGTGCACAGTTTCCTGTGAGCCGCGCACAACGGGGGAGTCGACACAATCGCAAACAATCAACCAGTCAATTGTAAATCCTGCAAAGAAAAAATGCTCAACTCAGCGTATGGCTGGACATTTCCACCCAATGTGTCATGTTCACGACTCGACGTTCGTGGACATCCGTGTATACCTACTATAATGTGCAAGTACGGTCAACAACGGACGGTCACGTACTTCGTGCAATTGTCGACGCCTTTACGCACGCACGGACGTGTGTGAACGTGACCGTACGATTGTCCGCGGACATGCGTGCGGGGTGCCATGCATGGCTGCTCTACGCACCGACGGTGTGTGGCAGTGTGCATGGCAGGGACGCACCTTCCTGCGCGAGGAGTGCGGCCACGAGAGGCAGGTAGGCGATCACGTACAGCTCCATGGTGAGACTGATGTCAAGCAAACTCTCCTCTTTCTCGCTCCTTCCCAATAGGATTCCTCGTATATCGTCTTCTCTGGCTTCAGATCTCGTCACTTTCTCACGACCTCTCCCTCTTCTATCTCTCTCTCTCTCTCTCTCTCTCTCTCTCTCTCTCTCTCTCTCTCTCTCTCTCTCCTTTCTCCAAGGAAAATAAATGAAAAGCCCTCTCGATTTCGAAAAACCCTGTCGGTGCGTCCGTGGATCTATGGATCTCTTTTCTCGACCCCAATTCAGTGCAAGGACGAGAAGCAGGGGATGAACGATCGCTCGGAATGAGGTGGAGAGCGGGAGGGGGTTGTGGTTGTCGGAGTGGGAGGCGGGTTGGTAAGAGAACGCAAAGGAGCGTTGAGAGGGCGTGGAGAAAATTGGGAGGTGGGAGATGAAGCAATATCGAAGTTTGGGTGCGATAAATGTGAGAACAAAACAAAGAGTTAAAAATATTGAACGAAAATGGTGTGGGGTGGGGGGGGGGGAACATGTCTGGGGAAATTATAGGCAACTGGGGGGAATGCGAAAAACGAAATAATAAAGAGAACAATTAAAGCGCAGCATGTAATAAATATAAAGGGTGCGGGGGAAAAAATCCATTGAAAGAGTGAGTAAAAGTGCACAAAGCGAAGAAATAAAGAGGAAAAGGAAAGCGACAACAATGGGACAATATTAATTAACAGGATGCTTAATAGGTCATGCTAGTTTTGAATGTGCGGGCGGTGAACAAATTTTTCCTGATTACCTACTAGAGGGAGTTTTAAGATATGCATTTGCACCTTTCAAATTCTGAGACATATTAACAGCAACAAAGTCCTTGTGCTTTTTATACTTCAAATACAGTGGATATAATTGTATTCGGAGTATAGCTAAGTATAGGTGAAAGTTCCGAATTGACAACATCCTCTGATAGAGGCAAGGGAAGAAAGAGAAAGGTCTCCAGTGCACGCGAGCACCATGGACGACTGGGCAACAGGGTGGTGTGCTAAATAGTCACAAGTTTACACCTGGGCTGGTAGGATAGCTTCGAGCAAGGGTTATACTGCGGGGTTTGCCATTGCATTCCCTGTGTTGCTTGTCCATGCTCATAGTCTTTTAAATGCAAAGCATCAAGCAAGGAAATAGCCTGTACTTTGGTAATGACTCTGCGGGGTTTGAACCACCGACCTCCCAGACTCGGAGCGGACACTCTATTACCGTTACGCCAATGAGTCTGGTGGTAAATAAATAGGAGAGTAAAAATGGATGATAATAATCTAGCAGAGAAAGAGCCACTGATACTTCATTCACAACAAAAATCATTACGAGACAAAGGGCTTCACACAAACCCCTCCTCCACCTCTATAGGCATCCGCGACGGAGGGTTCACACCTAGGGAGTGTGACGTGGGGTGGACGTGTCGCGGGGAAGAAAAGGAATCCAGCTTTCACTGGATGTTGAGTGGAGAACCCAATAATTTGCATGCAGCCGTGTTCGGTTGATTTCCTAAAACAGACTTCAAACAGTCGAAATATTTGTTCTTTTTGGGGGAGCTGTTCCACTTGGAGCTTCGTTTTCCTCCAGGATTCACACTTGAATATCTTAATCTTGTTCTATTCACCTTAGCATTCCCTCCTAGCACCTCTACAATTTTACCAAGTATTTTATTGTTTCTTGTGTGTGACACCAGCTCAGCCTTCGGTAGTCTCATAAGCCTAAACTTCAGCAATTCTTCAACCTCCTCGCCCTGCCATTCTGCGATCCTTCCACATCCACCATTTCATGCTTCGGATAAGCAGAAGGAAGGGAATTTGACTGGAAAAGCAGTTTGACTGAAATCCCTTCAGTTCCATCCAGTTCGGCATCTGCGGAACACCTGGTGGGATGAGGATTCCCTCCCAACCCTATTAATTCTGAGCGTCAAGCAAGGAAGTTGATGGTTTAGGGTTGCTGAGTACGAGAAAAATCGCCCTTGCTCAGTTTTGACACACAGCTTCTGTGGGAACTTCGTTAAAATGATGATTCTTTGTTACGTCTTGTCCACATATAAAACTATCAACAAAACAGAATCAATAATCATTGCAATGGGAATTCAAATGATTTTCAATCATTCCAAGAAATTGAAGAGATCCCATCCTCCAAAGATAAACTGTCACCCATTATTGATGGTGCAAAAAGGATTGTTGAATAACTTCATCGTGGTTTTATTAGGGAAGATGTTTTTTACACTGTGAGTCGACATTTTGTCATATTTGAAGCACCTCCACACAACTGCCCTCGATTACAACCATTTTGACCGTCGTTGTTGCTCGATCTCACAGCATTTTGGAGAAGATGCTGTGGAATGGCCTTTGTAGCATTTGTGATCCCTGTTGAAGTTAAAATGATGCCGGTAGATTTTTCACGGACACCAACAATTTAAGGTAGAACAAAAATCTCGTGCTGTGAGGTCAAGGAAACAAGGAGGCCATTCAATCGACGGGCAACAGACAATCCACTGTCTTTAAAAAAAAAAAAAAGCCTCATGAGGAAGTTTAAAGTAGCAGTCAGATAAGGAAGGTGGGGTGGGAGTTAGGGAGGGGTTGGAACATTTTAATGTAATTTCCGAATGTCATTGCGAGTTCAAGCGTTTGAACATGGTATGCAGCACTCTCTGGGTTCGGAGACCGTATAGTGGTGAGATTATGGCAGGTGGCTACATCGACTATTGGTCTGGTTGCTTCTGATGGTTACCATGCCCAAGGAGTTGCTGTAGGCTGTGTCCAATAAGCTGACTCCAATGATAATTGAGGTAACACCGGTCAACGAGCGTATTATGAGACGAACCATTCGTAACTCCTTGGGTGTCGCTTCCCTGGTCTCTGAAAATGCTCTGACTGAGGCGAGTGATCTCAACATGAAGGCTGAATTCTGTGCCACGCTCAAGTCTGTGGTTGATCAGTGCCCCAGAAAGAGTGCTCTTCTTGTCTTTGGGGATGTCAATGCATCGACTGAACTGATGGGGATAGTTAAGAGACTTGTGTTCGTCCATGAGTCTGGAACTGTGACCAGAATAGCACCAAGTTCCTTGACTTTGCAAGAGTCATGGACTTCGGGTGGCTGGTTCATGGTTTCAGAGCACACAGGCTATCGCTGGACTTGGTATTTCCAACGCTGGTGGTGTGGCAAAGGAGATTGACGCATGTGCTCATTGATGGTCACTGGATGATGATCCAGAATGCAGGGTCGACCAAGAGTGGCTCAGTTCCTCAATACCGACCAGAGGCTTGTGGTAGCAACTCTGAAGTTGCAGCTTAAATCCAGGAGAATGGCACCATCCTATCCTCAGCTGCATTTTGGCAAGCGCAAGGTGAGAGGGTAGTGAATTCAGAGAATCGGGAATGCCCTCTGGAGGATTCTGGTCATTGTGGGGTGCCACCAAAACAGATCAATATGATGTCTGAACGAAACTCTTGGACTGAGAGTGCTGTGAGATGTGGTGATACATCTACGACTTATTTCCAGTCATTACTGGAGTTTATTCATGGATGTGTACTGCCCCATACTTTTTAAGCGCTTGCCTGGACTGGATTCTGGGGAGGATGTCAGAGAGATCATGCTGTGGTGCATCGTTTGGGAATTTCAAGATCTCTGACCTTCATTTCGCAGATGATGCAGTCATCTTTGTGGAGACTCTTGGATATCCTTGGGGGCCCTCAAGGTGCTCAATGAGGAGTAATAGCTGCTGGGATTACAGGTTTCCTGGGTCAAAACTAAGATCCAGGCTTTCAATGACATCTTGGATGCTGCTATCTTGAGTGTACTTCTTTGTGGTGAGGATGTTTGAAGTCACTGAGAGATTCACTAACCTTGGCAGTGATGTGCATGTCTCTGCTGGCTGTGAGCTAGAGGTCATTCGATGTCTGGGTGGCTCCTGGGGAGTCATTGATTCACTGGATCATCGGGTGTAGCACTGACGGAACCTGTGCAGGTGGATGAAAGTCCGAGTCTTCAGGTCCTCGTGCTTCCAGTCTTCTCTACAGATGAGAGTCTTGACTCTGACCAGGGATCTGAGATGGAGACTTAATTCTCTTGGTACCAGGTCTCTTCGGAGAATCCTTGGCTATCGCTGGTCAGACTTTGTGTCCAGTGAGCAGTGCTGAAGAGACTCAAATGAGAGTTGTTGCCTGCATAGTCGCTTGAGCATCAGCTAAGGCTGTACGGAGATGTGGCTCATTTTAGTGACACTGATCCTGTTCACCAGATTCTCTCAGCAAGTGAGCCTCGTGAGTGGAGGAGGCCAACGAGCCGACCGACGTGCCTCGTGGTTGCAGCAGGTTGATCGGCATCTCAAGAGATGAGGAGGGCAGGCATCTGCATGGGGGGTGGGCTACATGAAGCCTCTGAAGTACCAGTGGAAAGTGGATGCAGCGAATTGCTGCCCCAGCTCATGCTCCAACGAATTATTATCCAGCGCATGCTTTCATTAATTCATTTTATTTTATGAACTGTTGCGTGTGTGGTAAAACGAGCTTTGAATTAAAGGAATTCTTTATGGGATGCAGCGACAGCATGGCCAACCGTTCCTCATCAACCATTTAATTGGAGTTCTTGCATGAGTGCTGAAGCCACTTGCGAGTACCCATTGTCGATTGCGGGTACCATGCTACGTCATGCTGAGCGAATCATTCACTCTGCGGACGCTTTTGCTGCGCCACGTCATTCAGAGGCGAGTGGCTCGTGCTTTCCGTAGCCCTGAGCGAGTCGCTCGTGCTCCTCGCCTGAGGCGAGTCGCTCGTGCTGCCGTGGCCCTGAGGAGTCGCTCGTGCTCCGCCGCCCTGAGCGAGTCGCTCGTGCTCGTCGCCCTGAGCGAGTCGCTCGTGCTCCGTCGCCCTGAGCGAGTCGCTCGTGCTCCGTCGCCCTGAGCGAGTCGCTCGTGCTCCGTCCGCCCTGAGCTCAGTCGCTCGGTGTGCTCCGTCGCCTGAGCGAGTCGCTCGTGCTCCGTCGCCCTGAGCGAGTCGCTCGTGCTCCGTCGCCCTGAGCGAGTCGCTCGTGCTCCGTCGCTGAGCGAGTCGCTCGTGCTCGCGCCCTGAGCGAGTCGCTGTGCTCCGTCGCCCTGAGCGAGTCGCTCGTGCTCCGTCGCCACTGAGCGAGGTCGCTCGTGCTCCGTCGCCCTGAGCGAGTCGCTCGTGCTCCGTCGCCTGAGCGAGTCCTCGGCTCCGTCGCCCTGAGCGAGTCGCTCGTGCTCCGTCGCCTGAGCGAGTCGCTCGTGCTCCGTCGCCCTGAGGGAGTCGCTCGTGCTCCGTCGCCCTGAGCGAGTCGCTCGTGCTCCGTCGCCCTGAGCGAGTCGCTCGTGCTCCGTCGCCCTGAGGGAGTCGCTCGTGCTCCGTCGCCCAGAAGGGAAGCGAGTCGCTCGGGGCTCCGTCGCCAGAGCGAGTCGCTCGTGCTCCGTCGCCCTGAGCGAGTCGCTCGTGCTCCGTCGCCCTGACGAGTCGCTCGTTCTCCGTGGCCTGAGCGAGTGGTTCGTGCTCCGTGGCCGAGCGAGTGGTTCGTGCTCCGTGCCCTGAGCGAGTCGCTCGTGCTCCGTCGCCCTGAGCGAGTCGCTCGTGTCCGTCGCCCTGAGCGAGTCGCTCGTGCTCCGTCGCCCTGAGCGAGTCGCTCGTGCTCCGTCGCCCTGAGCGAGTCGCTCGTGCTCCGTCGCCCTGAGCGAGTCGCTCGTGCTCCGTCGCCCTGAGCGAGTCGCTCGTGGCTCCGTCGCCCTGAACGAGTCGCTCGTGCTCCGTCGCCTGAGGCGATTCGCCTCGTGCTCCGTCGCCTGAGCGATTCGCGTCGTGCTCCGTCGCCTGATGCGATTCGCTCGTGCTCCGTCGCCCTGAGCGAGTCGCCTCGTGCTCCGTCGCCCTGAGCGAGTCGCTCGTGCTCCGTCGCCCTGAGCGAACGTCGCTCGTTTCCGTCGCCCTGAGCGAGTGGTCGGTTCGTCGCCCTGACGAGTGTTCGTGTTCCGTCGCCCTGAGCGAGTGGTTCGTGCTCCGTGGCCCGAGCGAGTGGTTCGTGCTCCGTGCCCCTGAGCGAGTGGTTCGTGCTCCGTGGCCCTGAGCGAGTGGTTCGTGCTCCGTGGCCTCTGAGCGAGTGGTTCGTGCTCCGTCGCCCTGAGCGAGTCGCTCGTGCTCCGTCGCCCTGAGCGAGTCGCTCGTGCTCGTCGCCTGAGCGAGTCTGCTCGTGCTCGCGTCGCCCTGAGCGAGTCGCTCGTGCTCCGTCGCCCTGAGCGAGTCGCTCGTGCACCTTCGCCCTGAGCGAGTCGCTGGTGCTCCGTCGCCTGAGCGAGTCACTCGTGCTCCGCGACCTGAAGCGAGTCGGCTGGTGCTCCGTCGCCCTGAGCGAGTCGCTCGTGCTCCGTCGACACTGAGCGAGTCGCTCGTGCTCCGTCGCCCTGAGCGAGTCGCTCGTAGCTCCGTCGCCCTCGAGCGAGTCGCTCGTGCTCCGTCGCCCTGAGCGAGTCGCTCGTGCTCGGTCGCCCCCTGAGCGAGTCGCCTCGTGCTCCCGTCGTCCCCGTGAGCGAGTCGCTCGGTGCCGGTCGCCCTGAGCGAGTCGCTCGTGCTCCGTCGCCTGAGCGAGTCGCTCGTGCTCTCGTCCGCCCTGAGCGAGTCGCTCGTGCTCCGTCGCCCTGAGCAGTGCTCGTGCTCCGTCGCCCTGAGCGAGTCGCTCGTGCTCACGTCGCCACTGAGCGAGTCGCTCGTGCTCCCGTCGCCCTGAGCGAGTCGCTCGTGCTCCGTCGCCCGTGAGCGAGTCGCTCGTGCTGCCGATCGCCCTGAGGAGTCGCTCGTGCTCGTCGCCCTGAGCGAGTCGCTTCGTGCTCCAGTCGCGCCTGAGCGAGTCGCTGTCTCCGTGCCTGAGCTCCGTCCTGTCGCCCTGAGCGAGTCGCTCGTGCTCCGTCGCCCTGTGCGAGTCGCTCGTGCTCCAGTCGCCCTGAAGCGAGTGTCGGTCTCCGTCGCCCTGTGCGAGTGGTTCGGCTCCGTCGCCTGAGCGAGTGTTCGTGTTCCGTCGCCCGAGCGAGTGGTTCCGTGTTCCGTCGCCCTGAGCGAAGTGGGTTCGTGTTCCGTGTGCCCTGAGCGAGTGGTTCGTGCTCCGTGGCCTGAGCGAGTGGTTCGTGCTCCGTGGCCCTGAGGTCGAGGTTTCGGCTCACGTCCCTGAGCGAGGTCGTGCTCGTGCCCTCAACGGGTGGGGTTTTTCCCCGGCCAAACTCGCTGAAGCGACGCCTCGCTCGTTGCCTGAGCGAGTGCTGTGCTCGTCGCCAGCGAGTTCGCTCGTGCTCAGTCGGCCCTGAAGCGAGTCGCTCAGTGCTCCGTCGCCCTGAGCGAGTCGCTCGTGCCCGTCGCCCTGAGCGAGTCGCTGCGTAGCTCCCGTCGCCCTGAGCGAGTCGCTCGTGCTCCGTCGCCCTTGAGCGAGTCTCGGCTCCGTCGCCCGCTGAGCGAGGTCGCTCGTGCTCCGTCCGCCCTGAGCGAGTCGCCTCGTGCCCGTCGCCTGAAGCGAGTCGCTCGTGTCCGTCGCCTGAGCGGTTCCGCTCGGTGGCTCCGTCGCCCTGAGCGAGTCGCTCGTCTCAGTCGCCTGTGCGAGTCGCTCGGTGCTCCGTCGCCCTGTGCGAGTCGCCTCGTGCTCCGTCGCCCTGAGCGAGTGGTTTGGTTCTCCGTCGACCTGAGCGAGTGGTTTTGTTCTCCGTCGCCCTGAGCGAGTGGTTCGTGTCGCGTCGCCCTGAGC
>CM068956.1:89622170-89644241 GCA_035128595.1 Eptatretus atami | reverse complement strand
GCGCGGCCTGTTCTGCAGAGCTGTGTCGCTCTCTACTTGCCGTGCCAATAAACCCACTGCCGAGTTACTCAGCCCCATTCTGTTCAGTTTTAGCTTTGCCCCCCCCTTGTTCATTTCCCATGGACGCCAGGATCAGCAAGCAGTTTTGCAAGCTGAGGAAACTAGCCTGCTGGCAGCGCAACAGGCCTGCAGTAGGGGCCACCCGTGCACAAACGTTATTCTTTTGACTCTACCTTTTTTCCTGCCAGAGTCATTGTCTGGCCCATGGAGTAAGTGTAAACAATTATAAAAGGTTTAAGATGTGTTTAAGTATTGTATTGTAAATTTGAGTGCGCCCAAGGCAATGTCTGTCTAAGCGCTGGCAATTTTAATTTATGTCGATCTGTGTGAGGGAGAGTTTTGTTTTGTTAGTTACTCAAGCCCTCAGGTTATTTATTTTGGGAACACGAATACCATGAATGTCGCACTCAGATCCGTAGGTAAAAAACGTAAACTAGGGAGAACTACACATGATGGCAAAAGCACGATAATTTGACGACTCGGGACGAGTCTGTAAAAGGGAGAAGGGGGAGTGTTATCGGCTGTGGAATTCGCGAACACTAGCATCCAGGTACATAGGTGAAAGGTATTTTGAAAGTACTGTTGTAGTAACGCCCAAACCATTTGTCTAGAGGGGAATTAATGTGATTCAGTTCGGCTGCGATACTTTTGAGTTAGGCGGTTATTCTGTCTGCCTTTATTTAACAACCAACCATCTTCAACAACGCCAAACCAACACAACAACGCAAACAAAAAACCAACTTCAACGACAACTAACAACAAACGCTAAAACAACCAGCACCCACTCTAACAACGCCAAGCAAACCAACCACCTCACAACCATCGCCAAACACACACGCTCTACCTACACCAAGAAACGCCATCCTGAGACGGTCCTACGTAAGACGGTTGTGCGCGTTGAAAAGGCGTCGAACGGCTATGCCATTGTCCCCAAAGCCGCAGGTGGAGGAACGAGGGAACGCCCCTTACTCGAAGCGCTCGAAGGAGGTGGAGCGGAGAACGCGGCGTGGCGCCGGGCGTAGTAAAGAGGCAGTGACGAGAATGAGGCCTTCTCTCTCTCTTCGTAACGTCGATGCTTCTGCCTCTCTTCGTGTCGATGCTTCTGCTCTCTACTTCCGTCACGTCCCGATGCTTCTGCTCTCTCTTCTTCGTTATTGTCTTCTGTTGGAGGTTCTTCTGCTCTGCTCTTCTTTCTCTGGTTCGGATGCGCTCGATCGTTGACCTGCGCTACCGGGTTCGGCGTGGTGCTCCTCCTGTCGGTCGGTGCTATACGGATCCAGGCGTCGACGAGGCCAGGTACGAGGCAAAGCGGCCAGGAGAAGGCCCTTGCGCGGCCGGCTCGAAGTGGAGTCACGACCGCGGGAGGGCGCACAAAAAGGACATGCACATAAAGGGAAGTCGACGAAACCTTCCATTCTTTTTGGGTTTTGTTGTGAACGTGTGTGTGTCCGACGCCAGTTTCGTGAAGTAGAAGTTGTTGTAAAGTGGGTCGTAGTGTCCGCGTATATAGTCGGATAGATAAATCTGCGTCTTTTGTTTTATACTTATGATGTTATGTGGCATTATTGAATACTGTATTTGCTTACTGTGTGCAATCGTTTGTCGGTTGAATACAAGATAACATCTTGGTCTTGTTGACTTCATTCCCACTGTCGCTGCGTCCTCCTTCGTTTGGTCTCCATCTTTGTTTCACGCTAAAAAAGGGTTGTAAACGTGGGCCGCGGAGCCCGACGATAATAATCTGAACGTCAAGGCCGACGAATAAAAAAACAGTCAGTATTTGCACGGAACGAGCACCGCTTCAAGCGGATCCGTGTCGAAAAGTCGCCGTGGGAAGGTGACACTCCTCGGTAGGTTACCACGCGCGGGTTAACTAGTATATAGTCGATTTTCTTTCGGCGATTACCCCTTCGCGCGGTAAGAAAATGCGGCGGGTGTGGTGAGGCCGAAAGGTCCACCCGTGCTGTACCCGGCGTTAGCCGAGAGGTCACGACTGAATTGTCCTTCGGTGGGCGAGGCCGGTCGATTCGAAGTCAACGTGGCGCCGATCGACGCCGACGGCGCGAATTTCGCAACCAACAATATAATACAATTATAGGACTGGCACCGCCTTCAAAAACGATTTAAAATCATAACCGCACATAAGAAATAACAGTGTCAAACATCACCGTCATACCGAAAAAAAAATTATAAAACCATGGAGTCTGAACACTCAGATAGTTCCTCCTGTGTGGAACCCATTTTTATATCAATATCCCTAAACACTGCAATAGCATTATATGGTAGTTCGTAAGTTAGAAAACAACGTTCATGTTAGTTTCTTTGGATCGTACCGGCAAAGACTAATCAAATACATCTAACAAACATCAATGTGCATTGAATACGTCAAGGAATTGGTTCAAACCACGTTAACTACACAAGTTAGAATAACTTTCGGTACGCTAGACATTAGCCTCGACGTGTTTTCGACTTATGAGGATAAAGCATTACAAGTAACTTTATCGACGTGTGCAACGTTCCATATACGTGCGTTAACAATTAATATCCCCTCGCAAATTGCGGAACGTGTGAGCATACGGCAAGTAGTGTAAATTTCAACAACGTTTAATTCAAGACGTACTCCACTTACACGACGTATGATAGTGTATTTAGCGTTCTATTCACGTTATACTCAAAACTTACCCATACCGTATTCGACTGCGCCAACAGTTAGACCATTTTCAGAGGTCGGCATAACACGCTGGCAAGATCGCCAAGGTGTGACCTGCGAGTGACAACATCATTTCTCCGGCTTATGGCTTTTGATCGTTGTGCGGCAGCCTTTTAATTCATACGCCAACGTGATACGTCGCGATACGTGCAGCGCTGCTATGCATAAGTTAGACATCGTAATGGGACAATAAGGTTGTGAAACGCTGACAGACAGGCTTAAGCACTATCGTTGGGTATATAAGTTACTCCAAGACACAAACGTTCTGTGGTCTGTACTCATAATATGTTATGCATAACGAACGAACTAGTTATACGTCGAATCTTTTTAAAAAAACATAAAATTTAACGGAAGCCAGCGTTTTTACATACATTTTGATACGTTGTCATTGCTGGCTAAAACATTCAAGGGTGACTGGGCTTCCAACAAGTAAGGACGAAGCGGGTCACCTTGTAATAACTCCTAGTCGATTCAAAAGAACTGCATGGTCTCTCCTTCAGGAGTTAATAGAATACCCATTACAGGAGGTATCTTCACATATAATTGTATATGCCTCACAATCGATTCAGGGATTATATGCATTAAGATTGGAAAAGTACTTATTTCCTGTCAATGGAGTCGAAAGGCTTTCGTGCAGTTCGATGAAAGATAAACGGCCTCACTTTTCGGTGATTGGAATACTTTCCTCAACGATGCCGCTTAAGAATAGCAAGAGATTCTGAAGAGTAGATCAAAGGAGCCAAAAACCCATTTTGATTCGCGATTAGGATACTTTTCTATTAACAGGCAAATTTGTTAAGGAGGCTGATTGTAAAATTTTTGCTGCTGTTTTCACAATACCTGCTCCCCATCTGGGGGCGCTTTCACCTCGGTACGCATATTCAATTGAAGAATTATCAGAATAGTCTTTCTTCACTTCGAGAAGTCGCGAGACTTTGATTGAAAATACATAAAGACTGGGGGCTTTTCCAAGTTCAATTTGGTTTCATTTGGCCGTGTCTGTTCTAACTGATCAAATATGTCGTGTAAATGTAGGAGTTGACCGTCATAAAAAAAAATGGGATCGATTTGGATTGTTTTGGCGTACTAGGTATTAAATATCAGAAGAGAGAGTTTTTTTGAAATTGAGGCTTCTTGGCAATCCTAAGCGAATGACACTCACTTTGGATAAAACAGTTATTCAGATTCTTTCAAGAAAAGATGTTTCAGCTTCAGTATCTATGCATTATTGAGTGCATCTGATATTGGTTTCCTCCTGTCAAAGCCCCAGAGAATATTGTGAACATTTTCCTAGGCTTCATCGTACAATGTCACATAAGCAGCTTGTGTTGTAGATTGTCGCAGATTTACATTGAAGCAACAACATCCACAGGCAAGAAGTTTACTTCAGCAGTTCCTTGAACCTCATTTTAATCAGATATTTGTGATTGCAACATGTCAACCAATTTAGTACATAACATATCAACATAAGGTCTTTATATATATGATGCTTGACTGATTCTTTCAAATATATCTCATATCAGATAAGGAGGCTTCTAAATAAACATGTTGTTCTCTAACTAAAAACTTGGACACATTCATCACCTGGTGCTCGTGTAATATATTCGATTTGAGAGGATAATTGCAAGGATCGGTATAAACATGACAATATCCAATAGAAAGTCTGGAAGCCTTGTTTGTGTTTTCTTATTGTTTGTTTTGAACGCGAAACCTTATTTTGCGCAAACAATTCTGTGATAGAACCCAATAGGGTTATGACTGGATGCTTTGGGACTTCCATGAGAATCCATGATACTGTTTTTACAATATCTTTTACGACATAAGATGAAATCAATTTGAGATGTGGTTTTGAGTTGGTGCCGAATGACCGTCCCATTGATTTGTTTTTCGACAAGAGAATTGTTGTTTATTAAAAGGTAATGCTGATGGATTGAACAAGAAGGGAACTGTCAAATTTCTGTTGGTGGAGCCTGTGGTAAGAAAAGCTGTTATGAACTTGGGTAATTCAAAATCCACTCCAAGCATAAGACAAGAATGTTTCGGAGAGATTGATGAAAATATCCCTTTGGCTTTCATAGAATCTCCACGCTTGAATAACAGCACTGACGTTAGTTGAGAGTAGCATGAGATAACAACTAATGATACGGTTTGGGGGGTAATGGAGGAATTTCAAAGCAAGGTATTATGATTGATATAGAGCTTGCTATGGTCATAGGACGTGAGTAGAGACATTCGATGTAAATTAAGTCGGGCAGCTGTGATCTTATAGTGTTACTTAAAACCGTCCCAAAATGGGGGCAGCCTGTCCACCTCAAAATTAATGAAAGTGTGAAAGAATGTAAATAGTTCAGCGAGAGGTCACGAAGAGTTTGAGAATTGAGCGCACAAAAGCGGTACCAAAAATCTAGAGGGAGTCTGTTGAAAAAAATCATCAATATTTTTTTCAGTCGAAGATAGATTTTTATGTCATGTGATACTGTTTAGTCCCGCCATGGACAAAGAAATGAACACAACAACAATGAACAACAATGAATTTTATTTTCATCAACAGTCAATGCCGAGTACAGGAATTAGAAATCAATACATTCTTGAAATTAGATGTATTATTTCAGCATATGTGGTATTCAGAATGATCACGGCAATTTTCGTGTGAAAAAAATGAACCCCCCAGTAACAGACTTACATGGATAGGATGGTCATCGATAATATGGCCAGCTGAACATCGTCTCTCATATAGGAGATAGTGGAGCTATGCGAAGACAGTGTCGGATTTTCTTTTTTTGTATACTTGTCGAGGCTCGTATGAGAGATAACACTCCAGCACAACAAGGGGGAGCATGAGACAAGAAGGGGCGGAAGTGGGAAGTAATACAAAACAGTGAGGGAAACAGAGACATTAGGAGAATCTGTGGAGGGCGGGGATGGAGCAGGGAAAATGGGAAATCACAAGATGACATTCGAGGCGACTGTTCAGGAAGGAAAGCAGGAATTTGAAAGGAGAGATGGGTTTCGGTGGTTAAACGGGGATAGAAAAGATCGAGATTTGGATGGAGGGACTATAAGAGTGGGGTGAATAGCTGTTTTTTGAAAGGCCTGGAGCGGAAGAATTGTATGAAAAACGAACCAAGGTGCAAGCACGGATATGGAAAGAAGGTAGCAGCAAACCCCACATTCAAATGAGGTAGATAGCTTTTTTCTAACGACAAAAAAGGAAAAGCATGAATGGAAATGTACAATATCCCAACATCATGGGCCAGGTGGTAAAAGTGATACATGTAGTCAATGGACATGCCATAAATGTCTGGATAGCGGAAGTGAGGCTGGGGGGGGGGGGGGTGGGAGGGTGGATTCATGTTATACTTTATGATTATTAATACCACAGCATAATCACCAGGTGAATCTTGTTCCGAGCATGCCAACTGTTCTTCTGAACAGATCCTTTATTGGGCAGTGTATAGGCAACAGACCGCTACATCATCAATTGCCGAAAATTAAAAATTCAACAGTTATGTATAGAAGCAAAAACAATGCATCCTACTTTTGTGCATATAATAATCACTTGTGGGTATATACATCCGGATAAATTACTCACCACTGAAACAACCCACAGGTTGGGTGTGTTACGAGGACAAAATTGATTGATTTTGGTGCAGATCCCGGATTAACAGATACTATTGATTTTGAAAGTGAACGCATTGAGCGAAAATCCATGACCATCTAAGTGATCCATTCTTCACATTGAGGAGTTTATTGGCTAAAAAACAATACATAGCAGATCTCAAAAGTTGTGAACGAATTCGGATGAAACTCGTAGAAAACAAGTTGGGTGATTGTGACAGGACGAATTGATTCAATTTTGGTGAAAGATCCGATCCAAGATACGAGTATTAAAAAAGAAAAAAATTCAAGTGATTCCTCACCATTGAAAGATGCGGCTAAAAAGTGAGATAAAAATAGGCATGATATTTCAAAACGTTTGTGGACGGTTATGACAAACTTGTGGACTGAGTTGGCTAAGGTGACAATAACAAGGCTGATTAGATTGGTTGCGTCCGAGGAATACAATCCAGCCTAATAGTGGATACAAATGTAAACTCTCCAGCCTGGCAGAGTCTGATGCTTCTAAATACCCAGTGCCGTTCCGTTGTACAATAAGTGACAGAAGCGGGAATTGAGACCGGAAGCCTTGGTGTGGGGGATTTTTACAGGCTTCGAATGGCCACACTACTTTGCACGTCTTCAGAGCAGCTTTGGATCTTATTGAAAGTCAAGCCGCTGAATTAAACATGTCCACGTACGCACAGGAGAGGTAATGGTCTAGGTGGCTTTGACTATAGTTCATAGAGATTACATGTCGGATACAGTATTTTTGCGGAGTCTTTGATGCCACAGTAAGGCAGTTCATTCATGGTGGAAAGGTGTGGTGAGTTTAAAAGAGTCCTGGACAAAATTATCAGGCTTGAAGTTTAGATTACTACTCGGACGATTAGCCTGGGCTTTCTATGGTTTCATGAGGAACTGGGTGAGGCAGCCTGGTTGTTGGTGATCACTAAAATGAGGCTGTGCTTCATGAAGACATTTTCCCGGCATATTTATGTTTTTCAGGTGTTTCTGCTCGATCTCATATTTGGAGGTAACAATCATTCCTGCCATATATTTCGCTCTTCTCTGATGATGGCATTGAATTGTCTCTCTCTTAGATTCCAGGTACATTGCCAACGAGATTAGTCTGGAAACACTGGTGTCAAGTCCTTGTAGAGTTCCTCAGCATCCTGTGACGTCCCGTTGTAATTCATACGAAAATCCTTTCCGGGGATAATGGTCTGAGAGAACTTTTTCATCATAACCACAAATATCACAGTTAGTGGGGAAGATGGTAGGTTTGATCGTAGCATCCAGGTCTACTGAGAATTTCTCCCCATTCACGACTTTATCAAGAGTCGTAATGTTCGACGGAAAGGGAACCGTACATAAGGGGTAGCCATTCAATAGGAGTTTTTACAATAGTCGGTGCTGGGAGTTGGAATTTTGCCAGGACTTTTTCTCACCTGGTTATAAGCAATGCAAATTTAATGTAAACACCAGGTTAGGGTTATAAGCCATCGTCTCAATCTGCGGCTGTTGAAAGGAATTGGTACTTTGCGGTGGGGACACGTGGGATAACTGTTTGCAGCTGACCACTTCAACAAAATCCATATTGCCATGTCACCACATACCAGAATTATCAGTAAACCATCTAGGAAAGAGAACAATCTTTTTAGGTGGCTTGTAACTGCACTTGGGAATCTATAGAGTCTTTGAGTTCAAAATCTTGCTCAACTGTTGATTAATACTAGGCTGGAAGTCGTAACTACAACTTGTATCTTCGAGTCATGCAAATGATGGCCAGCTTGCTGGGTGAATGAGCATTCGAGTATGCTGGTCGGATGGAGCGACCATCTAGGACTGTGTTAATAGCCCAGGAAGACTGCTTTAGGCAGCATCGGACGCTCTGACACAGAGTATGATGGTCCCAAAATGGAATGAATGGAAGTACTGTGTTTATGGAAGTCCCAATAGCTGGACTGTGGAATGATTCAGTTACCAAATTTCTAACATTGGGGACTTGTCAAGAGAAAACTCAACTGTGAACAAAAAAGCCTGCCACGTTTTACCATGTGATTTCTCTGTACAGTGTCATACTGGGATCCTGGACGGATCAAGAAGCTCCCCAATGCGGCTCTTGAAGCAAAGAATGACACAGTTTATTATTTCATGCACATATCTGCCAGAAATATTTGTTTTTGGTCTGCTGAAAGACCTCCACGATGCTGAGTAGCAACATGCTGAACCTGCAAAGGACCTAATTTGCGACATTGTAGCAATTCGCACATCTTTGTCTGATTGGACTGTTAGATTTCATGTTTAGCATACTCAGAGCACAGATACAAAACATCTTTTTAAGGTAGGTTCATGTGTAAAGGATTCACAGGCAAAAGCCTGATAGAGACAAGATGCGAACGCTCTTCTTATGTGGACCCCTTTCTCAGTTTAAGCATATTGTATTGCTGTAAATAGATATTGCATTGTCATGTGTTAGAAGGAGTCATTATGTTATTTTTACTTCACACACTCATCGGTTTAATGCGATGAGAAAGAACTCAGACCCTACATGAAAACGTTGGGAGGGCGGAGAGGTAGAAGGGGGAAAAGACACTTTAAAAAGGGAGTGCAAATGAAGCTGTCTTCATCTTGGGCTTGTCCATGGGATCGTGTCTTGGATTCAAGGTTGAAGTGTGAGCCCGAAGTTCTACGAGAAGGAGAGAGAAGACACATACTCTTACGTCACTTGCTCTCGTTACGAAATCTCGCTTCGACTCGTGAACATCAGTACTCTTGTCACGTCTTTGGTCTTGGTGCTATAATATATATGGTCCGGAGTCTGCGAGCTGCGCTTATCTTCTGGTGTGGTCGTGAAGAGCGGTTGGAGGCATGCAGAGTGGAGGCCAGCAGACGGGTCGAGAACGGACGCAACAAGTAAAGAACGTTCAGATCATGGGCGTCAATCTCCGACAAAGCGACGCAAGGGTGCGCAGCAGACAGTATCCATCTTCTTTCTCTTTCATCTCATTTCATTGCCTCGATGTAATGATTGCGCCAACCGTTTGTAAAGTGTTTAAGTTGATACATAAAGGCCGAGGAGCGGGAATAGTCGTGTCATGAATAATGGATGTTAACTGCCTTGTAAAATAATGCCGTGAATTAACCCCTGTAATACATAGCCTGTGATTAACACTGAAATATACGTGCCTGTATATAATGTAAATTATCAGCATTTTAGTTCTCGACGACGACTCATGTCTTGTCCTGACGCAGAGTATGGCAACTTTGATTGGTTGATCAATAAATTATTAGAATTATAAGAACGAGCGTAACATATATACTCGGATTCAAAATCGGTAAGATCTGTTACGTGACTGCCGGCCCCCGACTCCATTCGTCAGCTAAACAACTGTAGTATGGTATAGCAGCTTGGACTGAAGCCGGTTCAGAGGGTTGCTCGACGAAATCGCTGTGGTCTTCAAGACTCGTTATTACAGACGGGCGGATGTCCGAACAATATAATTATGGAGAGAACCAAAGGAGGATGGCAAATACATCCTCAAATAAAAAGGGATCATCCGCATTAAGATATTATAATCACTAGTTTAGTGAAGATTAATCACAAGTCATTCTGTTAAACAAACTGAGTGTTGCACGAGTTCAGACTTGCCAGAAATAAGGATGGTTCCAAAATGAAGGAACCAGACTTGGTGTGGATAATGTTGAGCATCAGCCCTCTGAGTCGGTGGTACGAACGGTTACGACCACTGGATTGAAGTCATATTGTAGGAGGGCAAACTTAGCATAACAATTATGCATTTTATGTAGACGAAAGAACAATTTGGCACACTCAGTAGCTATCATATTATAACAGATTTGGATATTGGGCCATCTCCAATTTTGATGGCAGTGGATAAATGGCTGCCACAGCATAGGCGGCTTTGAATTTTGAGTGGCCCAATATCCAATATCTAAGTTCATAATATGTTGGGCTTCACGAGTGTGCCAATTTGGCTGCTTTCCTCACAAAATGCACCATGTTATGACCCTATATTTTAGCTAAGTTGCCACCACTATATACCATATACAAAGACTTAAAACAGGGTAGTGTACTGTCTTGCTTGGGCCTGTCACAAAATAACTTGACGTTTTAAGCCAGGAATGGCAAACAATAAAAATGAACCACGTGTAAACGATTGGCGTACTGAAGTTTTGAGGTTTTTTATTTTTTTAAGTTTTCGTGGTATTCATAAGTGTTGGTCGTATGCATATCGTATTAGTAAACGGGCAAGAATTTACGTTGGTTAAAGATAATTATACACGAATGCTTAGCGTGGCGGGTCACAAACCTATGCAAACGTAGTTTAACATTAGTCATAGCGCGCTGCAACGTACGCCAACAGAACATCTGGTTCTCTGATTAAAAACCTGCCGCACCGCCGATTTAAATCATAACCCCTGAAATTGGAAGATGTCAACATCGAGTACACACCTTGACGATTTTAGCCGCGTAATGCGACCATATGAAAAATGTGTCTAACGCTGGGACACGCTCGAATACGGTATGGGTTATGTTGTGTATAACGTTGGAAGCACGCTGAAACTATGAAGTAAGCTGGCATATTAACGTGTACGTTAGTACTCGTGAAATTTCAAGCATGCTGAAAAATTTTACGCGTCTCGCCGATGCTCACAAGTTCCAGCATACGTCTGCAACAGTTTCGGATCTCCGCATCGTTTACACACGTCGGCACAACGTTACTTGAAAGCTTTACTTCATAAGTCGAAACACGTCCGAGGTAATGTTTAGCAGACCCGAGGACTTATTTTTAAAACCTACGAGTAATGTGCTTTGACCTATTAAAGTAGACGTGCTTTGAACTATGATGTCGTGCTTTGAACTATGTGTAAACTGTAATCTCAAATCGCACATTGGCGTTATGTAAGACGATTGATTGACGTATTATCCGAACGACCAACAGAACTTAATGACGTGTTTTCTAATTACTAGCTAAGCCCTATAATGCGTATTGGAGCGTTAGGGGAATTGGTATATAAAATGGGTTCACAAGGACCGTTAGTGTTCCGACTTCCATATGTTTATAATGTCAATGTCAGTACAGTGGCAGTAGCAGTAGATAGTAGTAGTAGTAGTTCGAGAAGAATTTCGTGATGTCGATGTTATTAGTATGTCGTAGTAGTTTGAGAGAATTTTAGTGTGTCGATGTTAGTATAGTAGCACAGTAGTAAGTGTAGTTCGAGAGATTTAGTGATGTCGATGTTGGTAGTAGTAGTAGTTCGAGAATTTAGTGATGTAATGTTTAGTAGTATGTAGTACATAGTAATGTTTAGAGAAATTTAGGATGTCGATGTTAGTAGTTCGAGAGAATTTAGTGATGTCGATGTTAGTTGTAGTAGTCAAGCAGTAGTAGTTGCAGCAAGTTAGTTGGAGATTTATGGATGTGAGTAGTATAGTATAGGTAGGTTCGAAGGAATTTAAGTGGATGTGATAGTGGTAGTGTAAAGATGTATAAGGTATACTTTCAAGTAACAGTGTTGCAAAGTGGTGAACAAACGTTCGTGTAGCGTGTTTACAAAGTTACTCATTAGGTTGAAAATTTCGGAACGCTAAAATTACCATCTACGTGTTTTCGACTTATGATAACTTAAAAGTACGTGTTTATTGACGTGTGTCAACGATGCATAACGTGCCACAATTATGGCCAGGTAGCGGCACGTGTGAGCTCATACGCGGCATAACGTCGTATATTTTCAGTCAGAAAAAATTTGAGAGGAAAACCCAAAGTTTACAACGTTTAAAGCCCGCGTACTAACGACTTATGCAAGTGTTTATTTCAGCGTAGGTTCTTAAAGTTACAAAACGTACCCATAAGTGTCGACGTGTGCCAGCGTTTTAGAACCTAAATTTTAAAAAATCGGCAAATAACGCTGGCTAAATGTCAAGGGTGTTTGAAAGGGGCCTTGACGCTCGTCATATTAAAAACTGAACACAGACAAAACCTGAAAAGAAATGGAACCACTCCAGTATATTACTTTGCAGGAAACAGTTGAGCATCACCAATCCTTGGTAAAGAGTATGGTACATCAAATGAAGGTGGAACTGTATTGATGTTTCACCATGAGTAGTTGTATCTATAAACTAATAAAATGTCTGTAGTAGTGTTGTGTGTGTCCTCCCATAACTCCAAAACGTAAAACCTATAGCCTGAATTGCTTGTACTACTAAAAAACCTAACAAGGAAGTGCAGAGTGAAATTGGGGTGTTCTGGTTCATTAAAACACCTCTTTTTGAAGATAACTTAACAGCCTTGATTAAATATATCCTTCATCAGTGATCTCAGAACTCATTCTGGGGTCTTAGGAATTTCCTGGGTCCTCCGCTGGGTCTGAGTCGTAGTCCTGATGGATGATGCAGTCGACAGTTATACAAAGGTAGAGGTACGTATAAAGCAACACTTACGGGTAATATGGGTAGTATTTCTTGGATTTGTTCAGACTCTCCGTTGGTGTGTGGACCCAATGCCAATGCTGTTACGGGTACCTGTGGTGCAAAAGTTTCATCCGTATTATGGAGTTTTTTTTCAGCGTTTACTTTGTTCCTCAACCCTGTTTTAAAATAAACGCATTTGAGTTCTTCGGATTTGTATTTCTTCTCTTTGTGATTCAAAGCAAATATTTTGATACAATAATTTCGAGCTGTTTGCAGTGTTTATCAGGTTTTCCAAATTACTCAAGAGCCATTTTTTTCCACTAGTAACAGACAGACTGTTTTATAAAGATAATGTAATAGTGCTGAGCTGTCTTTGAAACGTCGACTATAATGAAAGTTGTTCTTTTTTGGTGAAAGCTAACTCAAGGTTTCTGGGTTGTATACAGTCGTACTAAGGATGTCGTAATCAAACCGATCCGAAAAAATTGCAATATCGCAACGTGGTGGTGTGTAGTGGTGTGTGTGTGTGTTGTGTGTGTGTGTGTGTGTGTGTGTGTGTGTGTGTGGTGAGTGTTGTGTGTGTAGTCGTTGGTTGGTATTACATATGTGGAAGATGGAGTCCCCCAGGAAGGCTCAAAGCATCTACTTTGCTCCCAAATTAGAATTTGCTTTCTTCTTTAGAAGCCAACAACACAAATTTCGATGAAGCTTATGACCACAACCTTATATCACCTGTGATGTACAGGTTGGTTCATAATGCACTTAAAAAATTAGAGGTATTTACTTCTTCTCACGTTATAATATTTTGTGGTCATCCAATGCTACTTGTGAATTGCCTGTTATCTTATCGCACTACCAGGAGTGAGCACCCAAAGGTTATTGCACGAAGTTTAATATCCTCTGGACGTTTTAATCATCATATCCTGTAGGTCTAACTATCAAATGAGAGGTCCAACTTTAGCATATTCAGCTTCCAGATCTTCTCACTTTCATTCTGAGGTCTTGGTGTTTGTTATTCTTGATTTTGCAATCTGTTATCCAACATCACTGACAGTACACCATCACAATGCCTTCTCTTTTTTTGTACAAAGTATGATTGTGGTCATAAAGCTTTGTTCTTTTAGTTAACCACATACGATGTGATTCATTATTCGTAGTAGCGGATAGGATCTACCATGTTTTCAGTGATTGCTTTGAATTGTGTTCCCACAAATTCTTGGAACTGGGACACTCAAAGTTTTGCAAATGTGAGTGGAATTACTTCAAACTCTGTTGCATGTCACTGTGTGTACGCGTTCAATGAGTTGTGTGGTGTGTGTGTGTGTGTGTGTAAGTTAGTGTGTGATTGGACATTAAGACCATAATGTATCCACTAACTCTTAAACTAGACTAACCCAACAACTATATATCGTAATTCATTCCTTTCTTTCTTTTTTTTTTTTTTTCTGTCTCTCCTGTCTCTCTGTCTTCTGTTCTCTAGTCCTCTGTTCTCTGTCTCTCTGTTCTCTGTCCTCTGCTCTCTGTCCTCTCTGTCTTCTGTCTTCTGTTCGTCTGCTCTCTCTCTCTCTTCTTTTACAGTTCCTATCTCTCTCTACTCTCATCTCTCGTCTCCTCTCTCACGGTATAAACGTTTTCTGAGGCCAGCTCTCCCGCACCCCTCTCTTTCTCTCTCACCCTTACCCCACTTCTCTTCCCACTCTTTCTCTCTTCTCTTTCCCTCCTCTCTTCACCCTCTCTTCTTCCCCTCTTACCTCTTCCCCCCTCTTTCCTACTATCCTCTTCCTCTTCCCCCATCTTCCCTCTTCTACCCATACTTCTTTCCTCTCCCTGCCACCAATCTTCCTCTTCTCTCCCACTACATCTTTCCTAAATACAGCAATTAATATCCAAACTCTTTCCCCCTCCTACCTTTCCCCTATACCCCTCCTGAAGACTCCTCTTCCTCTTCTCTGCCCCCCTCTCCCTACTAAACTCTCGCCACCTCTTCATCCCACCTCTCCTCTCACTCCCAAAACCAAGCAAAAAAAAAATCAAATAACAAAACCCCCAGTTTTTATCTCATACCAAAACCCTTCCTCTCCTTACTCATTACCATCACTTAAATACAACTACTTCCCCCCACAAACCAATTCACTACCCTCATTCAACCCTCACCCACCCTCTCTTTCCCTCAACTCATCTTATTACAAATCAACCTTTTTTTCTTCCCCCCTCCTACCCTTCCTCTTCTCTTCCCCTCAATCCTACCTCAACCTCTTCATCCCCCATCTCAACTTAAATCACTTGTTCTTCCCCCTCCTCATCACCCCTTCACACTTCCCCCAGTTAAAAAAAACTAAATAACAACTCCTCTATCACATTCTTACCAACATCAAAAACCATCTTTAATGACAACACCGATATACAACCGATAAATACCAATAAACATAACACAAAATCCAATCCTACCTAAACGAAAATTACATCAACTCAACTCTCTCCCTACCTCCACTAACAAAACAGAAACATCCTCCTCTTCCTTCCACCTAAAAACAAAAACAATAAAAACTCCTCAACTAATTACTTACCCATCAAAAAGACAATACTCTCCTCACTTCACTACTCCTTCCCCAACTAACCCTATCACCTCGACTCTTACCTTCCCTCCTCCCTCCTCTATTTCACCACCATCTCCTCCTCTTTACAATACAATGCAACTAGATCCCTCAACCATCTAATAACCTCCTAAATTCCTCCACGCACGAGGACCTCCCGCACCGATACAAAACATATCGCCCTCATCCTGCACACAGCTTCCATTAAACCTACACCTACTATTATCATCAAGTCATTCTCCAAAAAGACACAAAAAAAAAATACATTAACAATCAAATCTACAAACACTAAAAGAAATTTTAAACCATTGTATTAATTACAAATAAAAACAAAACAACTCTCTTCCCCCTCCTCCTAACCCATCCTTCCACCCCTATAAAAAAAAACCCCCTTTAAAAATAACAATTATCCTCATCCCCTCCCCACCTCAAACAAACATCCTCCCTCTATCCACTCCTCTACATCACTGCCTTTCCTTCCATCCCAACTCCTACATAACACTTACTTCAACCTAATCCCCCTCCTAAAAAAAAAAAAACAAACTCCTAAAAGATACTCCCTCCATACTTCTATCATCCTCCTATAACCTCTATTTCTAATGTTCCCCCTCTCCTTCTCCTCCCCACACTCACTCCTATTAACAAAAAAATCTATCTTCTACAGTATCAACCCAATAACTACCTATACAACATAAAATTTCACTAAACTACCAACACACCCAACTCACAACTAACAAAACCTTCCCGCAATATTACACAACAATACACCCAAAAAAAAAATTTTTCATAATCTACACTCAACAAATTAATAACTAAATCATTCAGCATCCGTAACCATTACTACCTATAACAATTAAACATTAAAACAAAAATAAACAATCTTTAAACAATTTCTTTATCCCCACCCTCCTAATAATTAAATACAGCTCTTTTCCTTCTCCCAACTACTAACGACTCTTTCCTACAAAACTCTCCTTCCAACAAACCCATCTCCTAACAAAATCTCTAATCCTAAATAACCCTTTTACCCCCACCATATTTCCCTCATCCCCCACAATCTTATCCTCCCTCCTCCTAACACCCCAAAATCCTCTCAACTCACACCTCCTCTCCCGACCCCTTTCTCAACCTTCCTTCCCCTACCCTCTCACATAAAACAAGCATCATCCCTATTCCTCACCTTCCCTCTCACTTTCCTACATCTCAAAAAACCAATCACACCCTAATACTCAAGAAAAACTCCAATCAGACCCAAACCCAAAATAAGAAACCAAAAACAACAACGAACACATCAACCAACATCCTCCACTCACCCACATCCCCTCCTTCACCTCCTTCATAACACTCCTCCTCCTCTCCCAAACCCATCACCCTCCCAAACCCACAAATCACTCAACTCTCCCAAACCTCTCCCCCCCTCCCATCCTTCCCCTACCTTCCCCCTTCCGACGCTTCCGCTCCTCTCTCTCTCTCTTCATCTTCCTCCACCCCCCTCCTTTCCTCCCCCCCGTCCCAGGCAGCCCGTTGTATTTGCTAGCTTCACTCCACTTCCTCTAGCTGCCATACTTCACAACGTGTACTCTCCTCTTAACAGCGAGCTGTCTGCCAGCACCAGTCATAGTCTCTTTAACCACTATGCCTCAGTCCGTCAGGCCGGATTTTACACTGAACCATCCCACCATCCGGGAGCAGCCATCAATTTGGCTGCCCCTCTTGCCCCCGCCACCCCCACCCCTAGTGTCTTCCACATCCACCCCCCGTGGTCTCCAGCTAGGCATTCCGACTAAACAATCACCCCCAACCTGGTACGGCCCACCAATTTCTGCATCGCTCTGCCCGTGACTCACGATGGCAAGTTTAGCTGGGGAGATTGATTCAGAGACAGCTCAGGTGAGTAGTGCGCACACTCTGAAGATAGCCCTCCCGCCCCCATGCACTCACAACACCAGCCCCACAGACTCACATCCCCCCCCCCCCCCCCCCCTACTGGCACCCACACACTGACCCCATTACGTCCGCTTCAACTGTCGTGGTTTCTAGCACCCTTCGAGGATGCCATTCCCGTTGAACTGTTTGGACGTCCCATGCTGAGCACATATACTACTCGAGCATATGTGCCTTCAATAGCACACTAGTTCTCTCGTACAGCCATTCTTTCCTCTCTGTCCACATCCTCTCTTCTCGTCGTAAGCATCATTTCTCTTCTCCCAGTCTCTCTCTCTTCTCGGTCTCCTCCTCCCGCCGCCTCTGACTTCATCAGGTTTCTCCTCCGTGCTTTCTCTCCTCCTCGCGTCTACCTGCTTTCCTCTCGGTCTCATTTCCATTCTCTCGCCTCCATTCCCACCTGCCTCTCCTGCATTTCCGTAGCGCTCTCGTCACTCCATCACAGCACTTCGATCGTTTCTTTAGATTCTGGTTTAACTGCACCACCACCTGGGTTGCTTACATCCCGCCATGACACCGGTCCGATATCTCTCATAATACTGGTATAAATATTCTATATATAGTATGGAGGATGTAGGATGAGTTCCATATTTTCATTGACCTCCTCTGTTTTACATCACTTCTTTGGTCCATCCCCCAACACCTTTGTTAATCAGGAGTGATGCTTACGGTTCGGGCGGCTGGCTCGCTGGCTCAGATCTCTGGTCCTTGAGTTCCAGCCCCTGTCAACACGTTGATTCGTAACACACCCAGAGTAGGGGTTTGCACTCAGCCTGTCTCCTCTGCGGGGGTGCCATGCAGTACAATTTCACTGGTAGCAGGGGGCACTGCATCCAGTGCATTAATGTCCCAGCAATGATCCCAGCCAGCGCCCACGGCTGCCTATCATCCATATCACATTTTCTATCAATATATTACCATTTTTCACTTACTTATTCTGTCACATTATGTATTTTACCCATTTTACTAATCATTTGCCACTGCGTGCCTGCATGACGTGTGTGCAACACTTTCTGGCGGACAGCAGTTATCCTCCCTCTACCCAGTTGCCAGCGATATTATGTTTCTACTGATGCCGGAGTTACCCTGGGACACGAGTTGAACGCATCTGCATGCCTCAGCAGTGTCCACTCTTCATTTTCCACCTTTAGTTGCCTCATGGTTATTTCCATTAATCCATTTTTTACCTTCATATTCCACATCGTAATGACATGCCCACTTCTACTTTCGATTTTTCTCACCTACGATATCAGGTTGGACTCAGTGTCACCCTCACTCCCGCACTGTCCATTTCAGCATCGTGTATCTATCACTTCACATCACACCCCACTTTGGCCTCCCCCTGGTGTATTGTAATAATTTCAGAGGACTGCTCGCACTGACTAGGGTCTACCAGAGTGCCTCAGTTCCTCCATACGACCGGTGCTTGTGTAGCACCTCTGAGTTGCCGCTTTAATCCGGGCGCAAAGTACAAACCACGCCTAGGCTGGCTAATTGCCACCACGGATAGCGGGTACGATGACGCAGCTTGCGACAGGCTGAAGTGAGGGATTATGGGTGGTCTGCTGACTTTAGGACATCCTGCAGATTTGGGATGCCTTCCAGACCACTCCTTGATGTTCCCGGTGAATTCTGGACCCTCCGTCCCGGTGAGAACGACGTCCAGGTCCACGGACCGGATCCTAATTGAACCAGAGTTCAGGGCAGGTATTGGCAGAGCTGCGTTGTTCCGGATTCAACTCACTGTACATGTGCTGCAGGTGGCAGGCGGGCCTATGTCGAGGCATCTGTGAGGGGTCAGAGCTACACCTCTGTGTACCAGTACTGTCTCCGTCACCTGCTTACCAGGCACTTTGTGCATTGCTTTCCCCACCGCCCTTCGCTCGGTGTACTGCGTTTATAGCGGAGGGGGGTGGGCTCTTGACACGCAGGCTCCGCGTGCAGGCCCGCTGGGCCCGTTACTATGCTGACTTCAACTGTGATCCCCCTTCCTTCTGTGGACACCAAGGCTAGTGGTGCACGAGAGTTGAATGGGGTATCATGGGATAAAGTGGCATCACACTGCTGCACACTTCGCAAGGACTAGAGTGACATCACTCATGCATTGCATGCAGTTTGTGCTCTACTGACACAGGCACTCATCGCACTGCCGCCAAGAGGGGCTTGTCTGTCCCCTCTGAAGGGAGCAGGGTGACTCCACCAGCCTGCAACCTACCGAGAGAGGTAGACGCTGCTCTCAGTGCGTCAGGTCTTTTCCTCGGCTATTCTTTAGGGTTCCGCTACCCCATCTGCTTGAGCACCAGCCCCAGCGCCTCGGGCTTTATGCCGAGGTCCACTATTGACCGCATCCTTGCTCTTGCGTCTCACCGCCGCAGCGAAAGAGAGTTTCGGAGGCTGCCCGGTCATCCTGACACTGAATTGTGCTCCCACTCCTGCAGTGACGCCCCTGGGCCGGTTACTTGAGACGCGGTTGTACCCGGCTGAATCCACCAAGCTGTCGAGTTGGAACGTCCAGGGTGTTAACACATCCCTGTTTCTGACTCCCCTCCACTGTGAGCTCACTTCGCTATGTGGAACTGGTCTGCACTGAACTGATTGACACGATGGTAAGCTCCAGGACTGTAGGCCTCCATGCTGACACTTCATCCAGGCTGGCTGGCAGTGCTGCACCTACACGTGTCGTTGCCCTGCAGTTCTGTGCTCGCCTGGAACACCGGCATCTCACACTGTTTTGAGAGGGCCTTGTTGTCTCTCTGGAGGACAGATGAATGCAGATGCACAACTACACGAGGGATGAAACGCTGCCTCAGTAGCGGGCAGGTCTTATTGTCGGATACATTCTTGATAGGTCGCCCCCATCTTGCTTGAAGCGTCCGAGCAGTCTGCTTTCCACACGAGGTCACGATTGACGTCCACTCTTGCTCTTCGGTGTACCTCCACCCGACCGCAGGCCGAGCGTTTCGGCGGGCTGCTCTGCGCTACATGTTGAATCTCTGTAGCGATCCCCTTTCGTGATCAGCATGCCCTCTGAGGAGGATTCCTTGGTCATTCGTGGATGCCACCAACCTGAACGATATTGATGTCTGAACACCTCTACCCTGGATCCTGCGAAGTGCTGTATTGGTGGACCACTCTCTGACTTACTTTCCCAGTTGTTACTGGACGTTCGTCAGGGAGTGTGTCCCTGGCCCACATCTTCAGCCTTGTATGAAGCACTCAGGCAGTCTCGGGCGGACTGTCGAGCGTCAGCGCGCACTCGTTTGGGCCATGTCAGCATCTCGACCTTTGACTTCGCCAGATGAGCAGACATCTTGCGAGACTTTAGATATCTTTTGGGGGCCCTCGAGGTGCTGCTGAACAGCTCGGGCTGCTGGGATTAGGGTTTCTGTCACTCAGCCATCCAGGCTTTCCAGACCACTTGGATGCTGCGTCTGTCGGTGTTCTGTTTGTGGTGAAGATTTGTCGTGGCGAGCTCACTTACCTTGGCAGTGTATCTCATGTCTCTGCTTGGCTGTGCGCTCAGCAGGGCCAGACGTTCGGGTCGGGCCCTTGGGAAGTCATGGACTTCACTGGATCATGGGGTGTGGGTGCGCTGTCCCCCGGTCCGCCGCAGTCCGAGTCTTCCGTCCTTGGTGCTCCAGTCTTAGCTCTACTGAGACTGTGAGCCTTGATCTCATGAAGGATCTGCAGACAGAGACTTATTCTTTGTACAGTTCTTTGGCATCCTTGCTAATCGGGTCGCTTTTGTGTCCCCGAGCGGTGTTGTCTGGAGGCCTCGGATGACGACATTTGTTACCTGACACTCGATCGTGAGCGTCACTGCACGGCTGTATGGACTGTGGCTCGTTTCCTGACGCTGAAATACCCAGCTCCCACCAGCATTCTTAGCGAGGACGTCTCGTGAGTGGCGAGGCCATGGGCTGACCACGTGAGCACTCGTGTTATCAGGCTCTCACGAGATGGGGAATGGCCTGGCATCTGCTGGCGGGATGGCAGACGGAAGGCCCCTGGGTCCCGGTGGCAAGTGGATGCAGCACGCGCTGTCTGGCACATGCTCTCACTGCTTGCACCTGCTTCCACCCTACGTGATCTGTGTGCAAGTTTTATTACAGTGATCGGATATGCCCTCTGGCAGGATTCTTCGGGATCTTTGTTTGGGTGACACCACTGCTCATCCCTGGTATGCACTATCATTCTGGTACTGAGGACTGAGTGAGTAAGTGACCCACTCTCTGCTTATTTCCTTGCATTGAGACTTGTCACAGGTGTTATGGCCCACTTTTCCGACCTGCATGGAGTTGATTATGGGGAGTTGAGAGATACTGCGGGCTTGCTTTAGGCACTGTCACGGTCTCTGACCTATGATTTAGCGCACACGCTGCCAGTCTCTCGTGCGAACCCTGAGAGCATCATCCTTTTGGGGGCCTCCAGTCGGCAGCGCTGGGATCGGGGTTTCCTGGGTCACACATCCGGATCGAAGCTTTCATGACATCTGGATGCTGCTCATCTTGTTTACTCACCGTTTGTAGTGAGGTGTGAGGTCATGGAGGGATTCACTTCCTGGAGCAAACGCAGCCGGCAGTGAAGCTGACCGGCACAGGCCTTGCAGCAAAACAGCCAGCCAATGAAGTGGCTGGCACAGGCCTTGCAGTAAAACAGCTGGCAGATGGTCGACCGGCACAGGCCTTGCAGTAACACAGCCAGCCGATGAAGTTGGCCAGCCTCTCGCC
>CM068956.1:89600559-89614885 GCA_035128595.1 Eptatretus atami | reverse complement strand
GTCGTCGAAAAAAAGAATTAAAGAAAAAAAAAATAAATAGAGGAGAGACTGCATGATAAAGAGCGGGGTTAAAGGCGGATACACCACACCAGCACAATACAACACACACAATCAACGACCACACAACAACATAGCGTTGGCTTGATCGGTGTGGCGAGCTGTGCAGATAAGTGTGGGGGACCTGAGTGCATAGCAGTGATGGGTCTCCTTTCGGAACGGAGGGAAGACGGCTATTGCTCGCTGAAGGAGTCACGAACCAGGTGGTGTTGGTCGTGTCGAGCGAGTTCGAAAGGGCGATGCTTGGACGGTGCGTCAGCTTGGGGGGTATTAGAGGCCCGGGAATCTTGTGGGGGACACGAATCCCAGTGTGGTTGTGGGCGGTGTTGGGTGAACGGGTGAGTGGCCCGTGTGTAAGTGGTGTGGTCAGGAGTGTGCCGTATGCCGTGCTCCCAGCACAGGTGTGTGAGGGTGACAGCGGGTGTAAGAAGCGTAATTGAGGGAGGATGACGGTGGGATGGTGCGAGACATGCCTGTGTCTCCGGGGTGAGGTGTGATGGATGGATTGAGCGTTGTAACTACGCAGGTGTGCGTGGATTGAGATGAGAGGCGAACGGGAAGATGGCCAAGGGGCGGTAGAGGCTTATGTTTTGGGGATCGCGCCGGTTTGCCCCGGACAGAGGCCGAATGCATGCGCGGCTGTGGAGTGACACCCGGTCCGGAAAACGCTAGCGGTGAGAGTTTGCGATCCTGCGGAGGACAAAGGTTAGCAGGATTATGACGGATTTGACAGATGGGGCTCCACGCGAGCTTTTTAAGCTCCAAGGGCAGAGGCAATGTGTTCGCGGCGAGCCCTCGATACCGCGAGCTTGTTTTTTTGGCCGGTGAGTCATGGTGCGTGTAGGTTGAACGGCAGGAGGGTGAATCCCTGCCGGATGGTGCGTCACAGGGGACGTGGACGCGAACAGCTGCCATGACTCACGCAAATGGTGCGCGGCGTGAATTGCAGCTGGTGCGCATGTTGCGAGTTGCAGGCTGGTGCTGGCGCATGGAAAAAAAAAGCATGCTCGTTTCGGTGAACAGGATCCTGGCAGGGTGGAGATCCTTGCTGGGCTATAGGATGGAACTAGTATAGGGGCGAAGGGTTAAGTTTAAGTTAGACGGCTCAGGGGCAGGGGTAAGTCTCATGGAGCCGTGGAAGATTGTTCGAGGAATTGTAAGTTCGATTTAGGAGGGAAATGGATTTAATTGAAATTATTTGGAGAATGATCAGACTTTGAATTGGAGAGGGGACGTAGCTTAGCTAGAGTGTTAAAGGAAGTGCTGCGTGTAAGGGACTACGGGAGCAAGAGTTAGTTTGGGGATTTAGTGAGCAGATGAGCAGGATTAGCGATGTGGTGGAGGAAGACATGATGAGTGAGTGATGCAGTCGGTCTGGTGTGATGGAGTGATTGGGGAATGCATGGGCGATGAGTGAATTGGGGGTAGAGTGACCCGCAAGGGACCGGGGTCGATGTAATGTGAGTTAGCATGGTTTAGTTCAAATTGACAGATGGAGGTCTTTTGCTGTGTGGTAGGAAGTAAGGGCTCGATGCATTTGGAGGGTGCCAGGACCTTTGACGGACTGGACGTGGCTGGAAAGGGTGGTGTATCGCTGAGTGGGTAACGGGCCCGGGCTAGTCGCCGCGTATCAAGGGCATGGGGGTGGATAGTGTAGTGGGCATCGGGTGCGCCCGTGATGCAGCGGGCCCGGGCGCCATTGGCCGCGTGGCAGTGATTGGGCGATGGCCCAGGGAAGGGGCCCGTGTGCGCACGTGCCAGTAGTGTTTCAGGGATGTGCAGGAGGTACTCTGGAGTTTAGGGAGGTGGTAGGCCGGAGCAGTGTAATGTGCCGGGGGTGCAGTCATTGGGAACTGCCGGGGTAGCTCCTGCAAGGAGCAAGCGTCCCAGCATGAGACGTGGTGAGGGACGGTAAAAGATAAATTTGGGGGCGCGGCCCGAAATTGGTGAGGAACAGCAAGCAAGGCGCGGGATTGGGTTGATGAGACAGTATGTGATTAAGCGAGAGGCGCTCGGTGAATAGCCCGTGGGTAGTTTAAGAGTTAATTGGATAGGAAGTGTACTCCGCAATCATCTTCGCTCGATCGTGTGCGTCTACTCATTTGGTGTAAATGATCGCTGACTCGAGGAGGCCATCCTGGTTGAAGTGGCCTCGAACGGACGGTAGGCTCCTCATCACTGGGAAGGGAACGAGGCGTTCGGAGTAGTGTACTGGGACGTAGTAGCCGAACAAGGACGATAAAAGGGTTAGGGACGATATTATAAGAGGGTGGAAGTAAATCAATAAAAACAACATAAAAACTAAGTTGGGTCTAATTGTTTTTTACAAATAAGGGAGTGTGGGTAGGTAAGAGACAGGCAAATGGGCGATAGTGGGAGTGGAGACGGGTAGGTAGTCGAGCGCTCTGATGGCCAGCAGCACCGCACTCACTCCACAACTCCACTGAAAGACCAAAAGAGGCTGGCCAACGTCATCGGCGGCTGTGTTACTTCAAGCTGTGCGGCGCACTTATCGGCTGGCTGTTTACTGCAAGTCCTGTGGGTAGCTTCACTGCCGGCTTGTGTTTTGTAACACGCCTGTTTTTGCCATTCCTGCATTGCTGCCTGCCATGCTCTATTGTGCCCTCGTCATTTTTTGCCCCGTCTGTTTGCATTCCCCCCCCCTGGTTCATTGCCATGTGCGCCAGATCGTCGGCAGTTGCGAGGACTGTCTTGTTGGCAGCTACACAGGGCTGCAGTGGGGCCCGTGCACGGTTTGACTTTTTCTGCTGAAGTCCATTGATCCTGGGCATGGTTTTAGTGTAACTTGGTAAGGTGTTTAAGTATGTACTGTAAATGATGCGCCGGCATGTCATCTAGCGCGGTCAGCATTTATGTTAAGTGTCTGAATGAGTGGTTTGTGTTAGTTAGTTAACTCAGCCCGAGGTTTATTTTTATTTTTGGGACAGAGATAACATGGAATTGCACTCAGGATCCGAAGGTAAATACGTATTAGGGGAGATATACACATGATGGATACGAAATTTGACATAGGACGAGTCTGTAAAAAGGGAGGGAGTGTTCGGTTGTAAATTCGCATAACACCAATAGGGTCCTCGGTGAGATATATGTAAGTCTATGTGTAGTTAGCCAAAACGTTGTAGTGAAGTTGACTTATGTTGATCCATTGGGCTGCGAATCTTCATTTAGTGGTTTTTTCTTTGGCTATTATTAAGTTGGTGCAAAACACAACGAACATGGCCCACACCAATCATTAACCAGATTCACCAAGAACACCTTTCCACAATACGTACACATCTCGCCCGGATCCAACGAGCCGTGAGGCGCGGCAAGAAAACCAACAACGCTTGTGGGTTTCCTGCATTTTCACGCCTTTGGTGTGAGGAAAGGGGAGGGCAGCTCGCGCGATTGGTTGATGAAAGCGGGAGGCGTGGGTAGGGAACGCTCCTTTTCGGGAACCTTCTGCGAAGGACGGTGAGCCTAAAAACGGGGGGGCAAAGGGGAGCCCCGATACAAAGGGACAGGAACAGAGTTGGTCTGTGGGGTTAATGGTTGACTTCTGGTTAGGTTTCTTCTGGTTCGGGTCGCGATGCTCTGTGTGTTCCTGCTTGCTTTTCGATCCGGCGATGCCCTGGGACCGTGCCGCGAGCGCGGAAGTGGCGAACTGAATACGCGTTCCGTTCCCCCCAAAGACCGTCGAGCTGTCGGGCGGACTGAGCGAGCTACGCGCGGCAAGACTCTGGTGCGCAGCGCCGGAGGACTTCGAGCCCGGTCCCAAGATGGAATCGTCTCCAGGGAAGTCGGATTCTTTTTCTTTGGTTGTGTAAATTCTGTGGGTGGCCCAGTCTTGTAAGTAGAACTGTTAAGTGTTGCGTGTGTAAGTTTTATTCGGTTTTTTAACTCTTTCTTGCTGTTGTTCATTCTGATTGTATGGCTTATATAGCGTGTTGCTTTGTGTGTGTGTTGTATAAAGTGCTGCTGTGGAATTGTTCCCGTTTTTCGCTGTGCTTTCTTGTTTGGAATTTCCACTTGCATCAGTAGGATGTATGGTTTACGAACGCGTAAATTAACGAACCTGTGAGGTCGACGATAATGGTCGGTTTCTCTGCGCACGAACTGAGGCTTAAGCGGTTCGTGTCCGGAGTACCTGTGGCAGTGTACAACTCTCCGGCAGCTACTCGCCCCGCGAGTACTTAGGTAAGTTGACCCTTCGGCGATCGGCCCAGTATTGCGTGGGTAGAACGGGAGATTGTGTGGTGAGGAAACCAATGACTCGGTCCGGGCTAGTTCCCGAGGGGTCACACGAGAATTGTCGTTCGTGGCGACGTGTCGGATTCTGACGTTACCTGGCGATCGACTCCGGCCGGCGGCAATTGAACAATAGTTATGTGCTCCGGGTCGGCCGTGAACCGAGTTGTCAGAGGCAATTTGATCGGCCCACCGATCGCCGGGAATAGATGCCGTCCGATAAGTCGGGTCACGGTTTGTACAGACCGAATAGCATGGGGACAGAAGGGGGTATGGTCGATTGCCTAATCTTCATACTATACGCACGTGATCAACTACCGGTATTCACCTCGATCGGAACGTGTACAGAAAAGCGCTGAGGCAGCCTGTCATGCCGATTCGCGGCTTAACGGCGAGAACTACAGTCCAATGTCCTTTGTACGCAAAACAGTTGCTAACCCCAACACCCGAATGCTCGTCATGAAAGAATTGACTGGACAGTTGAAACATTTAAATTGGGTATTATTAATAATAATGGGGGAACTAGGGACAAGTAAGATGCAGAACTATAGCCGCTTTAAACGAAATGCAAATGCAAACATTTAAGACACAAGCATTTAACATTTCCCCTACTTATAAGACGGGCCACTGACACTTCGCACACACAACCAAAGAATGGTGGGAGGCTTTATAAGGGTGCAGTGGAGGACAGGTTGAGCTGACCAGGACATATTCGACTTCCATTCGTGTAGTCTTCAAGTTGTTCGGCTGTGCTCCCAGGAGAGGCGATTGGACCAATCGCGTGAGCGGATCTTCCCCGAGCTCAAACGAATCCTCCTGGTTCTAGCAGGCTGGTGAGACGAGGGCGATCTTCCGTGATGGCGCTTCCCGAGGAACATCCAAATAGGCCAGATTGAGTCGCCAGCCGGGATACTCAAAATGAGACAAAAGCTCCCGACTCAAGAAGAAAAGAACCACCACAGCGCTCGAGCTGAAGACCGGCTCAACCTCTCTCTTTAACAAAGAGCTTCGAAAAAGTCACACCGAGCCATAGCGGGCCCGAGTCCTGACCACAACGCATAAACAGCAGGACCGAAGGCGGCTGAAAACCAAAGCAGAAAGCTCACAAAGCTCCTCCACCAAGCCAAGCAGATGACGGCTGCTGAAAGACCACTCCGAACGAAGCACTAGAGAATTCTCCTTATCACTTTCGCCTTACCCGCCAGCGTGATATTATCATGCCTGTGATCATCCCCGGTAACTCGGTGGGGGGTTGTTTACGGAATCACGGAGGACGGGAGGGGTCTTCCTCCTCTGCAGAAGAGGGGGAGGGGGCGTTCATTGTGTTTTGTGTCTAATATTTAAATTGAATGCTCGAGCGCATTTTATGGAAGGGTTATATGTACAAGCATTATCGACATAATGCTAAGGAACTGAGTTGGTTGCGTCGAATTCCCTAATTCCGTACTATATATATATAGTATATATATATATATATATTATAATAATTATATATATATAGTATATGGTACCCCGAAAGTTAATTTTACAGCCTAGATAATCTCGACTTCCCTTGTTCTTTCTCGTTCTCGCCCCGTATGGTCAGAAACACTAATCAGAAGAATAGGATCTCCCGAGTCTCTATACATTTTATTTCTGTTGCCTCTTCGTGTCTATTAGTTTCTTCCTGGATCCTCGGCTCTGTTTCCTCCTTCGTTTTATTTAATTCATTCTCGACTCGGTCTATCTCCCGTGTCTCTTGCAATACTTCTACTTCCTTCTTTGTCTCTGTTGCTTCCCTCTTCTCCATTTTTATTTGTGTCTCCTTTATTAGTTGTTCCTAATGTTCCTTCATCCGAGAGTGGTGTCGATCAAGTCTCACCATCACGACATTTGCTCCTTGTGGTCTGTCACACATCCCACCTTATTGCCGTTGTTCTAATCTTCTCCGCCTCTGAGTCGTTCCTCCTTCTCGGAACTTCTAGTTCTTCGTTTCCCTCCGGAGTTTTTCAATCTCCGTGGACTCCAATTTGCTTCCCCGTTTAGTGTTCAATTTCAAACTCATGTGTTCTTGTTTTCTACCCCACAGTTCTCCTTCTTCATTTTCAATCTCATTTTCTCTTCAATTGTCATTTCCTTCCTGTGTTATTCCGTTACTCCCTACTTTCACTTGTTCCTCTCCTGTCCTTCCTTCTCGTTTTCATTGGTTTGCTATCATTTTGGTTAATCTCTTTTTGTGTTTCATTCTGCTTCTGTCTCATCTCACTTCCATGTTTCCTCTCCTGTCCTTCCTTCTCTCAGTTCTGGTTTCTTTCATTTGCGTTAATTTCCCTTTTGTGTTTCATTCGTGTTCTTGTCTATCTCCTCGACTCCAGCCTGCCTTTTTCTTCCAATTTTCAACCTCGGCCTTCATGTCTATTGTTTCTATCCATTGCTCCTCTCGTTCTCCTCTCCAATCTCTTGTGTCCTTCAACTCCTATTTCCTCCGCTTTCATTCGTTCTTCCTTCATTATCTCTTCTTAGCACTCTCATTCTGCAATTCTCATTTCTTTCACTGACTGATTTTCTCTGTCCTATCTCATTCTTGTTCTTTGTATTTCCTATCACCGTCTTCCTTGTTCTCATTCTGCAATCTGATTATTCCTTCAGTTGGGCTTCTTCTCCTGTCTCCGCATTCATGATATCTTTCTTGCTCTATTCTTTATTGCACCTCGTCTTATCTGTTCTCATCTGTACAGATCTGTTTCCTAACTTTCATCATTGCTGTCTTCTTCTCTTCAAATCTCACTCATTTGTTCATTCCGCTTTTTTGTGTTTCTTTCAGATAGCTCTTTTCAAGTTCCTTATCTCTCTCCACATTTAGACCTCTTGGCTTCACTTTGATCATGCCGAAGTGTGCTTCACTCAACGTTTTCATTCTCTCGCTGTTTCTTTCCTCTTTTCAACGATCTCAGCTCGGTTCTGTAATTCCGCTCTTTGTTTGGTATTTCTGTAACTCAGAAGCTTTCTCTTTCTAATTCCTTTCTCACTCTGCAGCTCTTCCCACCTTTCCGACTTTCCAGCTCCACTCGTTCATTCTGTCCATGTCTTCCCGATGTTCCTTAAGTTTCTGCATTCCTTTTATCCTCTTTCTTGTTCTCTCTTTCTCAACTCCTATCTTTTTCTTCCCCTGCCTGTCTCGATTCTTCTGTTTCCAGTTTTCTCTCACTTTTTTTCCCCATTTCTTCTCTTTTACTTCTTCATTCTCCACTTCTCTTCATCTGCTCACCTTCTCTCTCTAGTCTACTATCCACTGTTCGACTTCTCTTCTTCCAATACTTTCCCATCCTCTTCATTCTTATCCTGGAGTTACTGATTTCGTCTCTCTCATCTCTCATCTCGCCAGCCTGCTTTCCATTCTTCTCTATTTCATCATCCTTGTCTTGCCTTGTTTGACTCTCCAGCTTCTTAAGTTTACTCCTCTGTCTGTTTTGCGCACTCCTCTTTTAAATTTTTCCGAAGCCTCCAATGGTCCACCTGCCTCCCTGCATGCCCACGTGGTTTGAACGGTGTTGGGACGCTCGCTCGTGTCGGCGCATTCGCGCGCCATAAAATACCGCTCGCTCCTCTGCGTCTAGGTGCGATCGCGCCCCATGCAACTCAGTTTGTCGGTTAAGTCCGTGCTCAAATAGAGTTGAGCTCTCCCCACGAATTAACATTACAAGAATAGCATCCTCGGCCATGATCTACATTAAATGACATATCCAAACCCACCGGCATTCCGGCCTTCCTGAACCATCTATTTACGTACAGCGATTAAATTATTATAAATTGCTCGAATTTGGGAAGGATGGCGAGGTCGCTCCACTCACCCCTGAACCAATTCCCTGTAATTTGCTTGAACGGCAGAGTTTGTTTCTCACTCCGGATCATCAATGTTACGAGAGAGGGAATGAGTTCGCTATCCCACGACTGGACTGCCAAGTGCGGAATTCCGCCGCCCGGGTCGTTGGCGATCGGCGCAGAACTCGAATGCGGCTGCCCGCCCACTCTGGACGGACATTCAGTCGTCGACCCTCCAGGAACTACCGCCGCGGAAGCCAGTCACGTGGGGGTTTAAACCCACCACACCATGTCCGCAGCTCTACCCGCCGTAAATAGGACGTCCGTGCCGAATAGGGTCGATATACCTAGTATCCCGAGTAGCGGTTAATCGCCGTAGGGAAGTGTACCACGCCACAGGCTTGACTCCGGACACGAACCGCTTAAGCGTCGTTCTCGTTACAGATAACCGAGCGGAGTTATCATCGCCTGACGGTTCAGATTATTGACTGAGTGTTTTAAAACCCACTATCAATCCTACTGTGATGCAATGGATGTAATTCATACAAAGAAAGACGCAGCGAAACGCGGAAACAATGATCAAAGCCACATTCTATCACACACAAAAGTCAACTTATATAACAGGCAAGTCACTATAAAGGCATACACGACAATCGCCGATAGACACAAAGCAGAACGACAGAGCTTACAACGAATAAAATTCCAGCAACACTTAACACAGTTCTATTTACAATGACTGGCGCCACACACACAACATTTGTACCACAAAACCCAAAAGAAAGAAGTTCGCGATTCCGCTAGCGCTGTCAGTCCTGCAGCTTGGGACCGTAGACTCCGAGTCCTCCGGCGTGCCTCCGAGCTCGTGGCGCCGCGCTAGCATCGTGTCGTCCGCCGACAGGCTCGGACGATTATGAACAGAATCGCCAGGGTTCGATTTCCTGCACTCGCCACAATCCCGCCTTCAGCGACAGGTCCCGGTCGCGACAGGAAAAGGAAGACGGTCTCGAAGCGACCCACGTCGCTCGCTTGCCACCGCAAGCGAATCAGAGCCTTAACATGCTCCGAGAATCAACCGTGAACCACAAGGGACAACAACGAACCCCAACTCTCACGCAACCCTTTGTAGGCCGTCGCCGCTTCGCCCTTCCCCCGCCCCAGTCTTGGCTCCCTTCCTTGGGAAGGTTCCATAACTCGAAAAGGGGCCGTGCCCTCACCCGACCGCCTCACGCCGTGTCATCCACAATCGGACGCGAGCACCGCCTCCCCTTCCATTCACAACTGGTGGAGACAGGCGGGCATCAGAGAAATAGGCGAAACCCCAAGCGTGTTTGGTTTTGTTCTTGCACGCGCCCGCACGTGCTCGATTGAATGGCAGTGGCGAAGATTGGTGTAGCACTAGTGTGGGAAGTCGGCTCGTGTGCGTGACATTGGCGTGATCGTTGAGATGTTGTGGCTGTGATGTTCGTTGTTTGTTTGCACCAATATCATAACTAAGCCAAAGAAAAACGACTAAACTGAAGCGGATCCAGCCGAATGGATCTCATTATTCCCTCTCAAACAAGGTGGCTAAGCTACACATAGATTTAGCAAAACTAATTAACTCCCTGACAAGACCCTTTATAGGTTGTAATGTGAATTTCCACAAACGTAACATACTATACAGTATATATATAATATGTCCAGCAGGCGATAGCCTCTCTCTCAACATTGCCATCCCAATCTCGATTGTAATAATAGACAGTAATTATTTCCTATTCATCCACTCCATCTTAACTTTGCGTCTTATTCGCTTCTTTCTTCCAAGTCTTTTCTTATAATGCCAGTTTCATTGCTCATCATCCACCGGTCGTCTTTCTTCTTACGTTCCCGCACATTCGGATTTTTATTATTACCTACCACGAGATGACGTGGTTAGGTTTTCAACCCATCTGTTTGTTTATGTGCAGAAGTCCAAAAAATTGTGACGATTCGGTATGATGAACTTGGTGACCAGTTGGCTGTCGACAAGAAGATCGCATCAGTTTTGAGTGAAGATCCCAATTTCCGGATATGGATTCGAAGAACTATTCATTTTTTGAAGTGAATCTTCACCTGACGAATAGGGCCAAAACAATGCACACACATTTTCAAAAGTATTGGGCTGATATTTATTGACTGCTTCAGCACTACTGCGGGATATACGCCCTAAACAGTCCCTTCCAGTTTAATTGTTTCCTGTCCGACCCATTCATTTTCACCTCATCTAGTCCCTTTTTTTTATCTTAGCACGGATCTTGTGTCGTATGCATTTGGCTCCACTCTGTCAGGACACGTACTCATGCCGTTTATCATCTGGAGGGCTCATTAACTTTGATTTTGAAGACAACTGGCAGTTTACCTTCTTCACCATTTTTCAAATGCTGTCCATCTATTCAGCAAGTCTCTTCACCTCAAATGACTAATATCCATTTCTGTTCTATACCAATACTTCATCCTTATTCCTAGACGTTGTAGCAGGGCGTTAACTTGGTTTTGCAGGGAGAACGGGGGGGGGAAATCGCAAAGATGACTGTCACAGCAAAGTTAGCAGTTCTTGGTCTGGAGAAGAATAACGCACTAAAGCAGAATTTCAGGATTTACCTGCACATCTGGTAAAGGAGTGCGTGCAATACCTGCTTCCTCTGTGACAGAGCTCTCCAACACCTCATGCCATTTGCCCCAACCTATCGCTGTGAGCTGACACGACCAATAATGATAAACACAAACCAACGCAAGAAATGAATGGATATGCTAAATACTGTGACTGTTCTATTAGCTAGGACAAGACCGAATAAAGACGCAATTTACAACCACACAACATACTTTCTTTCGTGAAGAATTGCTTAAATGTGCTTGAAACTTACTCTGGATAGCCTTGCGACGCCAGACATAAGCGAATTATATAATCTTCTTTTTCAAAAACTCCAGAATATATATAAAAGTGTTTTCCTTCATCAACTTTCTTTTTAAAGGAGGGTTAATTACAGTTGAATTTGATAGCTCAAGGTAGAAAACTAGAATGGCCACTCCTGATAGAGGCATTACCTCCACCCAGCTAACAGCATTACGTTTCTGTAAATCCGCCCACCGACAGGCGGATCAGATCTACCTAACCAAATCGCAATCGGCTTGGCGTTCACCAACCAACTCATCCACACATTTTGAAACCCGCTACATTTGTATTTTCGCCATGTTCCTCAATGGATATGAGACCACCTTCAAAATTAGAAGAAAAAAATTGCTTCATCATCCTATCTTCAGCAAAAAATCTAATCAATTAGCTGTCCCCTCCACTGTCCACCAAATTCGTATGATCCAGTTCACAAACGACAGTCCTCTCACAAGACAGACACAAGGGTGAAAATATAACTCTGTACAACCTTTGTGCAGAGGTTCAAAAGAGTCAACAAAAATTTTTTTCCAGATACAAATAGTCAAAAATAAACTGTCATGCGAGGCTGGAATGAGCCTCAATACCACACTTGCTCCAAGCTAGTCCATCCTGAGTTGAATCCGACCCGGACTATAATTTCACTCCACGTGTTCACAAGGCAGGTGACATCAATTGTTTGTCTTACCATCCATGTCGGTAAACTGTTCCCAGCTGCTGGCAGAATTGGGACGTTACAAGTATCTCACGGTGCGATCAAAGAGATAGGCAAGCTTCACGGGCACCTCAGAACAGTTCCAAATTCATGCGCCGACCGTCGAACGCAGCCGGCAACGGTGCAGGAAACTCAAACCATCGTCACCCTGCCAACACCACAAACGATGGATAATTAGTGGTCCTTAAAGAAGATGTGGTTAAGCAAGTTTCTTAAAATAATAAAGTGAATACTCTCCACAACAAAAAAAATAATACCATCAAACCAAAACTCCTCACACAGAATGTACAAACAAAGTCCATCTTTCAAGTTCTTCAACTCTAATTTAGTCAGATTGGACACCAATCAAGCAATCCACCAGACTTCAATATCAACGCATCTATCAACATAAAAACTGTCGTGAATGTTCAAGCAAAATAGTTCCGAAATGAACCTGAGAAAACATCTGGGTGTACTGCCACCATCCGAGAGGTCAACGCTTGGAGTTGCACACAAGAAGTTCAGACAGTTACCTGAGCTATTGTGTTTAGTGGAAATTGATCGGCACCCTTCCACTTTCGACCCAGAACTTAGGCTCACAGCCAGTTTACTACTCAGTAATCGATTAAATACAACTTGACACAAAAATAAAAAAAACCGTGCGGAGCATTTTGGTTTGTCCAGAAGCACAAACATTTTTGTTATCACCACAAGGCACACTAGAGCCCACATCGATAATACAAAATCTTAGTCAAGCTAAAGGATTGGTACCTCATGTAGCACCTTACAAAGAAAAAATCTTTGAGGGGGGGGAATACTGGTAAAATTCACTGCAATGTTCAAGAGGTACAACTGTACAAATTTGAAAAGTAGGCAGGAGTAATCGATTGAAACAAACGAAAGCAAATAGTCATGCAGCTCAACATTAATCGTGACAAACACAATAATTAATAAACATCAATATATACCAATTATCACAGTTGCGAAGGACAGAGCAACACGAAATTCGATAGTCTCTGATGTACATCGTTAAATAATAAATAAATATAAATAAAATAATAAGACTAAAGCAGCCAGAATTAACCACACCAGAACCACCGCAACCCAAAATCCCAAAGAACATGCCAAAGACACAGACTATGCATACAAACACACTTGTCCTCTCTGGGTGCTTTTACAGTCAGATAATACTCATAAATGTTGGCCCCCCCACTAACCAAGGGAGAGCACTCAAAACCACCAAACCGCACCCAAGTAGACGTATGACCACATTCCGAGGTCTTTCAAGAAATAAATTTATAATAAAAATTCATAACCACCCGCTAAACAGTGCATCCACAAAACAGCAGGACACGATGTAACCCGGTTGGCTTAACCAGGGCTCAAAACTATTTATAGAACGATACGTGCACCGAAGAGTACTAAATGGGAAGGGTATAGCTAAAGAGGCCGACGGCAAATATTAAGATTATTGTTACTTAGTCACATTTGCAAGGTTAGCAATGTAAATCAACTCCAAAAGCAACTATAACACAGCTCACCAAAACACATTGATCAAGACACTTGATGACATCTATGAACACGTCGATTGGAGAGAGCAGTGGTGACCGAGAACGCTACCTGATCATTCTTTCAAGACGCGGCTGCCAGACCCAGCATATACATCAAGCAATTGACCGAATCACAACTAATACTAGCACACGACAACCAACGCAACTCCATATGCAGACACGTACGCGCACTCTCCGTGCAAATGCCCCTGCCCTGCAAAGCGCATCAATCCGAGATGCATTATTCGGTCGGGAATCGAACCCAGACTATGACGTCTCCAGGCGATTTGATTCACACCTTTGCAACTCTGAACCACAACAGCAACATGAGGCAGCAATGCCCAAACTCTCACGAGACCATGGTCTCCGCACTGAAGGTGAAAAGAGTTATGTTTCACTCTGTCTTCTGCGCATATTTCACAAAAGTGTGGCAGGATCCGGATTAAAATTTTTCCGTGGACGGACATATGGGACAAGACGAACTGATTGATTGGTAAGATCCGATCAAAACATCTTGGATGTATTTTAAACGCATCATGACCCAACGTCAAACAGAAGTTAACTAGAAATCACTCACTGGAGCGCTTACCTTCACCACTTACATAACCTAATCAACGAGCAACATATCGGTCCAACAATTTTGAGAATCTCAGCATACATACTATCTCGTTTCCCCTAATTTCAATGTGAAGAACTTTAAAAATAAATCATTCTCTTTCCAGTATCCAATTCGAGATCTAACCCAAATCGAAACTTCGTCCTCGTCGCACACCAACGTGTCCACAATTCATCGAAACAACTTTTGCAGATCTTCTTTTGTGTGCAGGCTAACCAGACAAACAACCAAAAGTGAAAACACAGACCTCCTTCACCAGTCAGTCGGAGTAACAACAAAATATTGCACCAAGCACCTTCCCCCACAAGTTTATCCCACTCGCATCGACACTCAAACCAACACAACACCAAGCGTGTTAATTGCAGATCAGCATTTTGAACGTTAAATGCAATCACTGCCATCAAGTTTGCAAACTCGCACAGCCTATGTGTTGCTCTCTCTCTCTTTTTTGG
>CM068956.1:89589470-89599878 GCA_035128595.1 Eptatretus atami | reverse complement strand
ACTTCCCAATTCTGCTCCCCGTTTTAGTTGTTCAATTCAAACTCCATTTGTTTTGTTTTCTACCCCACAGTTCCTCCTGCTCTTCATTTCTTCCAATCTCATTTCGTTCTCCTTCAATTGCTCATTTCCTTCCTGTGTTATTCCGTTACTCTCCTACTTTCCTTGTTTCCTCTCCTGTCCTTCTTCTCGATTTTCATGGTTTGCTATCATTTGGTTAATCTCACTTTTGGTTTCATTTGCTCTGTCTCATCACCTTCCATGTTTCCTCTCCTGTCCTTCCCTCCAGTCATGGTTTTTCATTGGTTATTTCCCTTTTTGTGTTTATTCGCTTTCTTTGTCTATCTCCTTGCGACTCCAGCTTGCCTTTTTCTTCCAATTTTCAACCTCGGCCTTCATGTTCTCTATTGTTTCTATTCCATTGCTCCTTCGTTCCCCTCCAATACTTGTTGTTGTCCTTCAATCTCCTGATTTCCTGCCTGCTTTCATTCGTTCTTCCTTCATTACTCTTCTTAGCACTCTCATTCTGCAATCTCTCATTCTTTCAACTGACTGATTTTCTCTTCCTATATCATTCCTTGTTCTTTTGTATTTCCTATCCCGTCTTCCTTTTCTCATTCTGCAATCTATTATTCCTTCAGTTGCCGCTCTTTCCTTCTCCCGTTCTTCACGTTACTCTTCTTGCTTTGTTTTTAATTGGCCCTTCGTCTTCATCTGTTCTCATCTGCATGCTTTTCTACGTTTATTCTGCTGTATTCTCTTCTCTAAATCTACGTCTTTGTTAATCCGTTCTTGTTGTTGTTTCGTTACTCAGAAGCTTTCTTTTCATTTCCTTATTCTTCGCACATTTAGACCTTCTTGCGCTTCACTTTGTCATGCCTGCTACCGTGTGCTTCCTCAACGTTTCATTCTCTCCGCTGTCTTCTTTCCTCTTTCAACAATCTCAGCTCGGTTTGTAATTCCAGCTCTTTGTTTTGAAGTTTCTGAACTCAGTAAGCTTTCTCTTTACTAATTCCTTCTCACTTGCATGCTCTCCACCTCTGGACTTTCGCTCCCTCCTTCATTTCTGTCAGTTTCGTGTTCCTTAGTTTCTGCATTCCTTTATCGCCTTTTCAGTCTTTCTCTCCTTTCCAACATGCCTGTCGTTCTTACGTTCCCTCGCCTGTCTCGTCCTTCGTGTTTCCCGTTTCTCATCCACTGTTTTCTCCTTTTTCTCTTTTCATTCTTTAGTTCTCCACTCCTTCAGTCGCATCACCTTCTCTCTTCTTCATGCTTACTATCCCGTGTTCGACTGTCATCTTCTCTCACACTTTTCCCATGCCTTTCATTCCTCTATCTGAGTTCTAATTTCGTCTCCTTCATTTTCTCGTCCTGCCGCCTGCTTTCCACATTCCTCTATTCATTTCCCCACTCTCTAGTTCCTTCCTTTTTGACCTCCTAGTCTCTTATTGTTCTTCATTGTTTTGTTTTTGCGCCTCTTCTTTAATGTTTCCGAAGCCTCCATGAGTCCGACCTGCCTCTCCTGCATGCCCACGTGGTGTTGAAACGTGTTGGACGCTCGCTCGTGTTCGGCGCATTCGCGCGCCATAAAATACGCTCGCTCCTGCTGGCGGTGCGATCGCGCCGCCTATGCGACTCAGTTTTCCGCGTTCAAGGTCCGTGCTCAGTAATAGAGTTTGAGCTCTCCCCACGATTAACATTACAAGAATAGCATCCGGGCCATGACTCCTACATTAACAGACATATCCAATACCCCCGGCATCCTGCCGTCCTGTGAACGCATCTTATTTTACGTACGCGATTAAATTATTATAAATTGCTCGTTAATTTGGGGAGGTGGCGGGTCGCTCCACTCACCCCTGAACCAATTCCCTGTAATTTACTTGGAAGCAGAGTTTGTTTTCTCACTCCGGATCACAATGTTACTGAGGGGGATGAGTTCGTCATATCCCACGACCTGACTGCCAAGTTGCATTTCCGCCTGCCCGGCGTTGCGAATCGGCTGGAACTCGGATAGACGCTGACAGTCGCCCACTCGACGGACATTCAGTCGTGACCCTCCGGGACTACCGCCCAGGAAAGCCAATCACGTGTAGGGGTTTAACCTCACACACACCATGTCCGCACTCTACCCGCACGAAATAGTGATCTCGTCGCCGAATAGGTCGATATACCTATACCCCAGTGCGTTACCGTAGGGATGTGATACCACCGCCACAGGCCTTGACTCCGGACACGAACGCTTAAGCGTTCTTCTCGTTTCAGGGATAACCGAGCGAGTTATCTTCGCCTTACGCGTTTTCCAGATTAATTGACGGTGTTTTAAAACCCACTATCAATCCCTACGTGCATGCAGAGATGTTATTCAACAAAGAAAGACCGCAGCGAAACGGAAACAATCAGCACATTCTATCAACACACAAAGTCACGTTATAAAGCAAGTCACAATAAAACAGCATACACGAACAATCAGGCCATGACACAAAGCAAAACGAGAGGAGTACAACGAATATAATACTTCACACGGCAACACTTACACAGTTTCTATTTTACAATGACTGCGCACCACACAACATTGTACCACAAACCCAAAAGAAGAAGATCGCGACTTCCCTAGCGCTGTCAGTCCTGGCTTGGGACCGTACGACCTCGAGTCCTTCCGCGTGGCCCCGAGCTCGTTTGGCGCCGTAGCACGCGTCGTCCGCCGACCAGCTCGGAGGTTTTGACGAAAGACTCCACCCGGGTCGATTTCACGCCTGCGCACATCCCCTCAGGCGACAGCGGGGACAGGAAGTGAAGAAGGTCTCATGCAGACCAACACGCCGCTGCCACTCGGCAAGCAGAATCAGAGACCTACCTCCCAGAATCAACCGGTGAACCCACAAGGGACAACTAACAAGACCCACACTCGTCACGCCAACCCTTTGTAGCCGTCGCCGCTTCGCTCCTTCCCCCGCCCCAGTCTTGGCTCTCCTTTCCTTCGCGGAGGTTTCATACTCGAAAGGGGCCTGCCCCACTCCCGACCGCCTCACGCTGCATCCACCCATCGGCAGCTGCAGCACCGCCTTCCCCCTTCTCACAGCGGTGGAGATGCAGGCGGAGCAACAAAAATAGCGGAAACCCAAGCTGTTTGGTGTTTGTTCTTCACGCCGCCCGCACGTGCTCGTTGAATGGCGTGGCGAAGATGTTAGGCATGGTTGAATGTGGCTCGATTGCTAGTGAATGGCGTGGACGTTGAGATGTTGTGTGCTGTGATGTTCAGTTGTTTTTTTTTGCACCAATATCATAACTACAGCAAAAGAAAAACGCACTAAACTGAAGGACTCGCAGCCCGAGATGATCTCATATAAATTCCCTCTCAATACAAGGTTGGCTAAGCTACCAACATAGACTTTAACAAAAACATAATTTATAATTTCCCTTCGAACAAGACCCTTTATAGTATGTTAATGGAATTTCCACAAACGTAACATACTATACAGTATATATATAATATGTCCAGCAGGCGATAGCCTCTCTCTCAACATTGCCATCCCAATCTCGATTGTAATAATAGACAGTAATTATTTCCTATTCATCCACTCCATCTTAACTTTGCGTCTTATTCGCTTCTTTCTTCCAAGTCTTTTCTTATAATGCCAGTTTCATTGCTCATCATCCACCGGTCGTCTTTCTTCTTACGTTCCCGCACATTCGGATTTTTATTATTACCTACCACGAGATGACGTGGTTAGGTTTTCAACCCATCTGTTTGTTTATGTGCAGAAGTCCAAAAAATTGTGACGATTCGGTATGATGAACTTGGTGACCAGTTGGCTGTCGACAAGAAGATCGCATCAGTTTTGAGTGAAGATCCCAATTTCCGGATATGGATTCGAAGAACTATTCATTTTTTGAAGTGAATCTTCACCTGACGAATAGGGCCAAAACAATGCACACACATTTTCAAAAGTATTGGGCTGATATTTATTGACTGCTTCAGCACTACTGCGGGATATACGCCCTAAACAGTCCCTTCCAGTTTAATTGTTTCCTGTCCGACCCATTCATTTTCACCTCATCTAGTCCCTTTTTTTTATCTTAGCACGGATCTTGTGTCGTATGCATTTGGCTCCACTCTGTCAGGACACGTACTCATGCCGTTTATCATCTGGAGGGCTCATTAACTTTGATTTTGAAGACAACTGGCAGTTTACCTTCTTCACCATTTTTCAAATGCTGTCCATCTATTCAGCAAGTCTCTTCACCTCAAATGACTAATATCCATTTCTGTTCTATACCAATACTTCATCCTTATTCCTAGACGTTGTAGCAGGGCGTTAACTTGGTTTTGCAGGGAGAACGGGGGGGGGAAATCGCAAAGATGACTGTCACAGCAAAGTTAGCAGTTCTTGGTCTGGAGAAGAATAACGCACTAAAGCAGAATTTCAGGATTTACCTGCACATCTGGTAAAGGAGTGCGTGCAATACCTGCTTCCTCTGTGACAGAGCTCTCCAACACCTCATGCCATTTGCCCCAACCTATCGCTGTGAGCTGACACGACCAATAATGATAAACACAAACCAACGCAAGAAATGAATGGATATGCTAAATACTGTGACTGTTCTATTAGCTAGGACAAGACCGAATAAAGACGCAATTTACAACCACACAACATACTTTCTTTCGTGAAGAATTGCTTAAATGTGCTTGAAACTTACTCTGGATAGCCTTGCGACGCCAGACATAAGCGAATTATATAATCTTCTTTTTCAAAAACTCCAGAATATATATAAAAGTGTTTTCCTTCATCAACTTTCTTTTTAAAGGAGGGTTAATTACAGTTGAATTTGATAGCTCAAGGTAGAAAACTAGAATGGCCACTCCTGATAGAGGCATTACCTCCACCCAGCTAACAGCATTACGTTTCTGTAAATCCGCCCACCGACAGGCGGATCAGATCTACCTAACCAAATCGCAATCGGCTTGGCGTTCACCAACCAACTCATCCACACATTTTGAAACCCGCTACATTTGTATTTTCGCCATGTTCCTCAATGGATATGAGACCACCTTCAAAATTAGAAGAAAAAAATTGCTTCATCATCCTATCTTCAGCAAAAAATCTAATCAATTAGCTGTCCCCTCCACTGTCCACCAAATTCGTATGATCCAGTTCACAAACGACAGTCCTCTCACAAGACAGACACAAGGGTGAAAATATAACTCTGTACAACCTTTGTGCAGAGGTTCAAAAGAGTCAACAAAAATTTTTTTCCAGATACAAATAGTCAAAAATAAACTGTCATGCGAGGCTGGAATGAGCCTCAATACCACACTTGCTCCAAGCTAGTCCATCCTGAGTTGAATCCGACCCGGACTATAATTTCACTCCACGTGTTCACAAGGCAGGTGACATCAATTGTTTGTCTTACCATCCATGTCGGTAAACTGTTCCCAGCTGCTGGCAGAATTGGGACGTTACAAGTATCTCACGGTGCGATCAAAGAGATAGGCAAGCTTCACGGGCACCTCAGAACAGTTCCAAATTCATGCGCCGACCGTCGAACGCAGCCGGCAACGGTGCAGGAAACTCAAACCATCGTCACCCTGCCAACACCACAAACGATGGATAATTAGTGGTCCTTAAAGAAGATGTGGTTAAGCAAGTTTCTTAAAATAATAAAGTGAATACTCTCCACAACAAAAAAAATAATACCATCAAACCAAAACTCCTCACACAGAATGTACAAACAAAGTCCATCTTTCAAGTTCTTCAACTCTAATTTAGTCAGATTGGACACCAATCAAGCAATCCACCAGACTTCAATATCAACGCATCTATCAACATAAAAACTGTCGTGAATGTTCAAGCAAAATAGTTCCGAAATGAACCTGAGAAAACATCTGGGTGTACTGCCACCATCCGAGAGGTCAACGCTTGGAGTTGCACACAAGAAGTTCAGACAGTTACCTGAGCTATTGTGTTTAGTGGAAATTGATCGGCACCCTTCCACTTTCGACCCAGAACTTAGGCTCACAGCCAGTTTACTACTCAGTAATCGATTAAATACAACTTGACACAAAAATAAAAAAAACCGTGCGGAGCATTTTGGTTTGTCCAGAAGCACAAACATTTTTGTTATCACCACAAGGCACACTAGAGCCCACATCGATAATACAAAATCTTAGTCAAGCTAAAGGATTGGTACCTCATGTAGCACCTTACAAAGAAAAAATCTTTGAGGGGGGGGAATACTGGTAAAATTCACTGCAATGTTCAAGAGGTACAACTGTACAAATTTGAAAAGTAGGCAGGAGTAATCGATTGAAACAAACGAAAGCAAATAGTCATGCAGCTCAACATTAATCGTGACAAACACAATAATTAATAAACATCAATATATACCAATTATCACAGTTGCGAAGGACAGAGCAACACGAAATTCGATAGTCTCTGATGTACATCGTTAAATAATAAATAAATATAAATAAAATAATAAGACTAAAGCAGCCAGAATTAACCACACCAGAACCACCGCAACCCAAAATCCCAAAGAACATGCCAAAGACACAGACTATGCATACAAACACACTTGTCCTCTCTGGGTGCTTTTACAGTCAGATAATACTCATAAATGTTGGCCCCCCCACTAACCAAGGGAGAGCACTCAAAACCACCAAACCGCACCCAAGTAGACGTATGACCACATTCCGAGGTCTTTCAAGAAATAAATTTATAATAAAAATTCATAACCACCCGCTAAACAGTGCATCCACAAAACAGCAGGACACGATGTAACCCGGTTGGCTTAACCAGGGCTCAAAACTATTTATAGAACGATACGTGCACCGAAGAGTACTAAATGGGAAGGGTATAGCTAAAGAGGCCGACGGCAAATATTAAGATTATTGTTACTTAGTCACATTTGCAAGGTTAGCAATGTAAATCAACTCCAAAAGCAACTATAACACAGCTCACCAAAACACATTGATCAAGACACTTGATGACATCTATGAACACGTCGATTGGAGAGAGCAGTGGTGACCGAGAACGCTACCTGATCATTCTTTCAAGACGCGGCTGCCAGACCCAGCATATACATCAAGCAATTGACCGAATCACAACTAATACTAGCACACGACAACCAACGCAACTCCATATGCAGACACGTACGCGCACTCTCCGTGCAAATGCCCCTGCCCTGCAAAGCGCATCAATCCGAGATGCATTATTCGGTCGGGAATCGAACCCAGACTATGACGTCTCCAGGCGATTTGATTCACACCTTTGCAACTCTGAACCACAACAGCAACATGAGGCAGCAATGCCCAAACTCTCACGAGACCATGGTCTCCGCACTGAAGGTGAAAAGAGTTATGTTTCACTCTGTCTTCTGCGCATATTTCACAAAAGTGTGGCAGGATCCGGATTAAAATTTTTCCGTGGACGGACATATGGGACAAGACGAACTGATTGATTGGTAAGATCCGATCAAAACATCTTGGATGTATTTTAAACGCATCATGACCCAACGTCAAACAGAAGTTAACTAGAAATCACTCACTGGAGCGCTTACCTTCACCACTTACATAACCTAATCAACGAGCAACATATCGGTCCAACAATTTTGAGAATCTCAGCATACATACTATCTCGTTTCCCCTAATTTCAATGTGAAGAACTTTAAAAATAAATCATTCTCTTTCCAGTATCCAATTCGAGATCTAACCCAAATCGAAACTTCGTCCTCGTCGCACACCAACGTGTCCACAATTCATCGAAACAACTTTTGCAGATCTTCTTTTGTGTGCAGGCTAACCAGACAAACAACCAAAAGTGAAAACACAGACCTCCTTCACCAGTCAGTCGGAGTAACAACAAAATATTGCACCAAGCACCTTCCCCCACAAGTTTATCCCACTCGCATCGACACTCAAACCAACACAACACCAAGCGTGTTAATTGCAGATCAGCATTTTGAACGTTAAATGCAATCACTGCCATCAAGTTTGCAAACTCGCACAGCCTATGTGTTGCTCTCTCTCTCTTTTTTGGTGATTTCTCCTTCTTGCTTCATTCGTTCTTCCTTCATTACTCTTTCTTGCATCTCATTCTGCAATCTCGTTATTTCCTTCAATTGACTGATTTATTTTTCCTGTCTCATTCGTTCTTCCTTCATTACTCTTTCTTGTTCCTCATTCTTTAGTCTGGCCTTCGCTTCCATGTCCCTCTGTCGCCTATCGTCTCCATTCACGCCACCACACTGGTCCTGCGGTGTTTTACAACGCTGTCCGACTCGGCACTCGATGGACATTCACCCTCAGGAGGACGCAGGCTGCATGTCGCACATGTCCCACCTGTTCATCTCCCTTTACGTACGATATCCGCTAGCTCTATGCACACACGTGTCTCTCGTCATCGGGACACCTCTTCACTCACACAGGGGTCTCACTCGACACAATGGCGTGCGGAAAGTCACCACCTCCGCAACAACTCGCAAACACACACACCTGCACAACCACACTGGGTGGATTCTGTCCCCCACCAAAGGGTTCCGGCCTCTGATACCCCCAAGCTGCAACGATGGGCATCCGTTTCGCAGCACTCGTCCCTCACGGACTCCCAGACACCCGGCGAACGACCGAACTCACCTGGTCGTGAACTCAGCTCTCAGGAGTCAATAGCGTCTCCCTCCGTTTCACGAAGGAGGCCACCAGCTTGCTGGCCACCGGGTCACGAGACAGAACCGCCAGCTATTCCCCTCATGGTCCTCCACTACCTGCATGTGGGTGATGTGTTCTGGTCCACCACTTAAAAACCCCGTTTTTATCAATGTCAGTCTCTCCTCTATTTCTATCTCACCGCGTCTCTGGCCAATTACTTTCATTTCTTCTTTGTCTTTTGTACTTCCACTCAGATAAGAATCCAATATTTTAAATTTGTGTCCCTTATAAATTAGGGTTGGTGCCATATTGATTCCTTCACAAATCCGCACGTAGTGCGTGTCCGATCAAGTCCTGCACCACCGACCATTGCTCCTTGTGGTCGCTATGTCACATCATATCCCACCATTATTGCATTGTATCCTACCTTCCTGGCTCCTTCTGAGATTGATTCCGTACCTCTCGTTACTTCACTGAGTCATTTCGTCTCCCTCCGGAGTTATTTCAATCTACAGTATGGACTCCAATCTCTGATAAACACACCGTTTTAGTTTTCAATTCAAAGCTCACATTGTTACTTGTTTCGTACCCACAGTTTCTCGCTGCTCTGCATGTATCCAATCTCACGTTTCTTCCAATTGAGTTCATTTCCTTCCTAGTGTTTCATTCGTTTTCTCTCATTAGCTCGTTGCCTGAGTTTTCACTCTCCTGTCCTTCCTTTCTCCCAGTTTCATGTATTGCTTCATTTGAGATTAATACTCTCTTTTTAGTGTTCATTTGTCTGCTGTCTTCATTTATCATATCCTTGTTTTCCTCTTCCCTGTCCTTCCTTCTGCCAGTTCAAGTGGTATCGTCATATTGAGTTAATTCCCTTTTGTGTTCATTCGCTGTTACTTTGTCATCTCCTCGCTGTACTCCAGCCTCGCCTTTTTTCCATATGGTCAACTCTCACATGTTCATTTTTTTGTTCATATCCCATTGTCCTCTAGCGTTCTTCCCATCTCCAAATCTCGTTGTGTCCATTTTCTCATCTACCTGAACTTCTCGCTCCTCTGCTTCATTCGTTCTTCCATGTCATTACTCTTTCTTGCATCTACATCCTTCATCTGGCAATCTCGCTATTCTAGTTTCAACTGACTGATTTACTTCTCCTGTCTCATCCAGTGTTCTTGTGTATTCATATTCCACTTGTCTTCGCTTGTTCCTCATTCTGCCAATCTCGGTTATTTCCTTCAGTTGGCTGACTTACCTTCTCCTGTTCATCATTTCGTTCTATCTTTCTCGTGTTTTTTATCGTCCACTGATCTCTCTTTGTTCCTCATTCATGCAATCTCGTATTTCCTTGAAGATTGACTGAAAATTTCGTTTCTCCTGTACTCAAATCTATTGTTATCTTTCAGAACTCTTTAGTGTTCCTCGATCCTCCCATGCAAATCTGTGGTTTCCTTCCATTGTGCGGAGGCCTTCCTTCTGTCGAAGGGCCCAATGACCGCATTCTCATTACTTTAATCTGCCTTCCGCTTCCAGCTGTTCGATCTGTACAGTGTGATAGTTCCTTAACGTTTCATCTCTGCTGTCGTTCTTTCTTCTCTCACCATCCTCAACTGCGTTTTGTAATTCCATCTCTTTGTTTTGTCTGTTTCTTGTACTCAAGAAAGACTTATTCCTTAAAATTCAAATTCCTTTCTCACTCCGCACACTCCGACCTGCTTTGGCTTCTAATTGTATTCAGATCTGTACAGTGTCGTTTCCCTCAACGTTTCA
>CM068956.1:89572362-89583896 GCA_035128595.1 Eptatretus atami | reverse complement strand
TTATCGTCGACCTTGACGGTTCAGATTAGTTACCGGGTGTTTTAAACCCACTGCCAATCCCTTACATGATGCAAGATGGTGATTCAATAAAAGAAAAGACGAAGCGAAACGGGAAAACAGTTCAACAAGCAAGCACTTTATTACACGCACACAGACAAGCACATATATACAGCCATACAGTAATGCACATATTAAAGCAAGGACACAATGCAGAGCTACAACCGAATATAATTATTACAACACTTAAACAGTTCTACTTTACAAAGACTGGCGCCACCCACAGACATTTACACCAAAAACCCCAAAAGAAAGGAAGTCGCGACTTCCCTGAGCGCGTCGAGTCCTTGGCGGACCGTAACTCCGAGTCCCCTTCCGGCGTGGTCGCAGCTCGTGCCGCGCGTCGCTCGTGTGGTTGCTCGACAGCTCGGCCGAACGAACAGAACTGCGACCTTGGCGTTATCAGCACCACTCTCGCACAATTCCCCTTCAGGGACAAGGGAAAACAGGGAAAAGGGAACGACGTTTCTCGTCGACCTGCACGTCACGCCTTTTTTCGATCGCTTGCACGAACAAGAGCCTTCAGCCTCCAACGGGACAGGAACAAACCAACCCACAACGCTCTTCACGCCCACCCTTTTGTAGGGGCCGGCTCCGCCTTCGCCTCATCCGCCCCGCGCCCCTCCCTTTCTTGGCTCTCCTTCCTCGAGGCCGTTTCCAGAAAGCTCTCGAAGGGGCGTGCCCCCCCACTCCGACAAGCCCTCACGCCGTGCATCCACCCAATCGGGCGAGCGTACCGCACCTCCCCTCACACCAAGCGTGTGGGGGCATTCAGGCGGAAGGCATCAGCGGGGAAATAGGCGGAAAACCGCCACAAGCGTTGTTGGTTTTTGTTCTTGCACGCGCCCGCACGGTCGCTCATTAATGGCGAAGTGGCGAAGATGTGTACGTTAGTTGTGGCGAAGTGGCGTCGTGTAGTGATGGCGTGATCGTAGATGTTGGTTGTGGCGATGTTCGTTGTTTGTATGGGTGGTTGCGAATAACTAAGAAAAGAAAAAACGGCCTTTGACCCTGAAAGCGTCGCGGAGCCGAATGATCACATTATTCCGCCTTCTAAGACAACCGGGTTTGGGCTAACTACTACATGAACTTATCGATAATTACCCACTGACGGGAACCCTTGATGGTGGTTGCGAATTTCCACAGCTAACACTACCCCCTCCCTTTTAGCAGGACTCGTCCGAGTCGTCAAAATTCTCTAGTGTGCCTCAGGTGTGTTCTCCCCCTAGTACGTTTTAACTCTTCGGATCCTGAGTGCCGACAATTCAATGGTAATTCGTGTCCCAAAATAAATAAACCTGAGGGCTGAGAAATCACTAACTAAAACAAACCCACCACACGGACGACTTAAATAAAAATTGCCGGCCTAACATGAGCATGCGGCGGCGCACTTCATATTTACATAGTACAACTTACACCTTATACCTATATTTAACACTACCATAGGCCCAGGATCAATGGACTCTGCAGAAAAAGGAAACAGTAGCAGACCAGGCTGCCGGATGCGTCTCTGCTACAATGCAGGGACAGGTAGTCCGGCTTCCAACGGACAGTCCTAGGCCCTTTGAAATCGAACACCAGGACGGCACTGGAACGTAAGCAAGGGCGCCAACGCGGTGCGTCAATGGAACACATCGAATAGAGGCAAAAGGATGGACGGCTGGCAGTAGGATGCATGGATGGAACGGAAAGCAGGACAACGTGCAAAGGGCATTGGTGCAAGGCCGCTTTAGCATGAACAGGCAAGCTCGCAGATCCAACTGTCCTGCCTGCGCACAGGCTGACAAGCGGGGAAACAAAAATTGGACGGCAGGACAAGGCGCGTAGCGCAAGGCCTTGGCAAAAAGGAGCAGGCGCGCAAGCCGATGTAGAACACGGTAGGATGACCGCACAGGCCTTGAAGCAACAACACCAGCCGATGAAGTTGGCGGCAAGCCTTGAAAAAACACCTCACGATCGGCCGCTTGCAGAAAAGCCGACGGTTGCCGGTAGCTTGCAGTGGAGGTTGGGGAGTGCGGTGGTGCTGGCCACCGGAGGCTGGGCTCGGACCTAACCTACGGTCTCCCTCCCACCTTACGCCTTTGCCTTCCTGTCCATACCCCACACCCTTAATTTGTAAAACCCAATTTAGCCCAATTAATTTTTTTGTATTTTTTTTTCTAAACTTCCCTCCTATAAAGTCGTCCCTTAACCCCCTTTACTGTCTTGTTCGGCTAAACCTATCGCTGCCTCTAGCCTACTCCCAACGCCCTAACGTTCCTTCCTCGGGGGAATGAGGTCGAGAGCTCCGCCCTGGTCCGAGGCCAATCTAATGCCTTCAGGATGGCCTCACGCAGACTTCCAGCGATCTAACCCAAAGTGGGTCCAGCGGCCACACACGAGCAGCGAAGGGATGGATGGTGCGCGAGGGGTACAACTTTCCTAATCTACCCTATCCATTAACTCTTAAAACTACCCGGGGCTTTCAACAAGCGCCTCTCGCTTAAACTATGGTTCTAAAACCAGATTCCCGTTCGCCTGTGTTGGTGTCCTCAAATTTCGGGCCATCTGCCGCTCGAATTGTTCCTCGTGCCCATGCACACGGTCTCGTGGCTGGGACGCGCTGGCTCCTTGGGCAGGCAACACGCCTCTGCCGATTCTCCCAGCTCATGGCACCCCCGGGCACATACACTGCCTCCGAGCCTACCAGCTCCCTAAACACGGGAGTGCCCTCCATGGCACTCCCCTGGAAACGCTCACGTGCAGGCTGGCTTCCCGGCCCTTTTCCAGGGTCACCCGTGGCCCACACACTGCCCACCCGGCTAATGGCGCCCCCGGGCCCCCGCATCATTCGGGCGCACCCTGTGCCCACTTGCTATCCCGGCCCCCCATGGGCCCTTGGCCTACCACGGCCAAGACTAGCCCGGTGCCCGGGGGCGTACCCACTCAGCATACTACCTTTCGCAGCCACGCTCCCAGCCTTCAACAAGGGCTCCTGCACCCCTCCAAAAGGTATCGAGCCTACTTCCCACCAAAAACAAAACGACCTCCATTTTGTCAATTTAACTAACCCATAACTCACTCTACACTGACCCCGGGGTCCTTGGCGGATCAGTCCTACCTCCCCAATCACTCATCGCACCATGCATTCCACATTCCTCCATACCCACAGGCCGCTGGCCTCACTCACTCAAACATTACCTTTCCACTCACTTTCAACTCTCACACCCATCGCTGAACTCGCCATCCTTCTACTACATCCCCTAACTATCTCGTGCTCCCACGTCGTCCCTAATAATACAGCACGTTCCATTTAACACTACGTAGCTAAGCTACGTCCCCCTCTACACATTCAAAGTCTGTCACTGTCCTCCAAATTCTAAAATTCCCATTCCCATCCTAAATCTCGACTAACAATCCTCTACCTAATCAACTCCCACGGACTCCATTGAGGACTTACCCCTGCCCCATGAAGCGGTCAACTAACTAACCCCTCCCCCTAACTAGAGCGTATCACTGTGCCCAGGTGCAAGGTCTTTCCCACCCCTTGCCCGCGGAATCTGTTTCACCCGAAAGCGAGGCTTGCTTTTTTTTTTAATATTCGCGGCAGCACCAGCGCGGCAAAACTCGCACCCGTTCTTTGCACCTGCCCGTGACGTCATGCAGCTGCACGTGTACCTTGTCCCTTCTTGGACGACCATCCGGCAGGGATTCACCCTCCTGCCGGATTCCACCCACGTGCAGCCATGACGTCCCCCTGCGCAAAAAAGACAACCTCGCTCTCGAGGGGTTTCCCACGCGAACACATGTGCCTCTGCCCGTTGGAGCTTAACACAAGCTCGCGTGGAGAACCCGTCCGGTCCAAATCCGTATCCTGCCTAACCTTTGTCCGTCCGCGGGATCGACAACATCCACCGCGTGCGTTTCCGGACCGGGTTTCACTCCCGCAAGCGGCACGTGTGCGCCTCGTGCGTCACAGCACGGAACCTCGCGTCGCCGCTGGTGAACCCGGCCGTCCCCAAACACTACGGCTGCGACGGCCCTCTGTGTCCTCTGTCGCGTCGTCTCCATCGAACCCACGCACACCTGCCTGTCACACGACTCACACACCCAACATGACATTCACACCGGAGATCGCGGCTTGCATGTTCGCCATGCCCGACAGTCATCTCCCTTTACTACACGCCTCGACACACACGTGTCTCCTCTCACACAGACCCTCCCACTCACCACCCAAGGCCTTTTCACTGAGTGGCACAGCAGTGGTCTCACTCACACGCAGCGTGCTGGAAACGCACGCATTCGCACACATCGCTTCCACACACACACTCACACCTTGCACAACCACACTGGGGATTCGTTTTCCCCACAAGGGTTCCGGGGCCTCTATACCCCCAAGCTGCGTGCACCCGTTCAGGCAGCACTCGGCCCCTCGAAACTCGCTCTGACACGGACCGAACCCACCTGGTCGTGACTCAGCTTTCAAGGGAGAGCAAACTCTCCCTCTTTCCTGAGGTAGCCATCCAGCTGCTCTGCACCCGGTCAAAACCCACAGTTTCCACGCAAGCTCGCCCCTCATGTTCCTCCACTTAACCTCCATGTGTTGTGTGCCGTCTCCTAACCGCGTCCGAATTCACTCTATCTCCGTGTCTCTTGCCAACTCTGTCACCTCTCACCCCTCTCCTCTTGTCATCCTATTATTCTTTTATCTCCCAGCGTCTCTATACATTTTCTCTCCTGTTCCTTATTCCTGTTTCTCCGTTCCATTTTCCTTCCATTTGAGTCGTGCTTCCTCTCGGAGCTTTGAGCTGTTCGTTCTCTTTCCGGATTTTTCGATCTCTCGTGGACTCAAATTTGCCTCTCCCATCGAGCTGGTAATTTCAAACTCGTTTATAGTTTTTGTTTTCTCTCCCACTGTTCCCTCAGCTTTTCAGCCTCCAATCTCATGCGTTTCTTCACTTGGCCATAGTTCTTTTCCTGTTCGTTCGTTGTTCTTTCATTATTGTGCGTATCTCCAACCTTGCTTTTCTTTTTTAATTGTTCTTGTCTTTCTTTTTTAATTTCTTTCACCCCTTGTCCCTCATGCTCCAACCTCATAGTTTCCTTCAATTGGTTGATTCTTTTTCCTGTTTCAGTCGTTGCTCTTTCATTATTCTGCGTTACCTAACCTTGCTTTCTTTTTTAATTGTTCTTTGTCTTTCTTTTTTAAATTCTTCACCCCTGCCCTCATCTAAACCAACCTCATATTTCCTTCAATGGTTGATCTTTTTCCTGTTTCAGTCGTGCCTTCATTATCTCTGCGTACCTCAAACTGCTTTCTTTTTTTATTGTCTTGTCTTTCTTTTTTAATTTTCTTCACTCCCTGTCCCTCATTCTTCCAATCTCATAGGTCTTCATTGGTTAAACCTCAAATTTCAGTTCTTGTTTTTCTATTCCACTGTTCCTCTCGTTCTTCCTTCTCCAATTCGTTGTCTCCTTCAATTGCCTTGATTTCTCCTTCCTGCTTTAATCTTCTGTTCTTTCAGTACTCTTTCGTGTTCCTCATCTTTTATCGGCCTCTGCTTCCAGCTGTTCGATCTGTACAGTGTGTTTCCTAAACGTTTCATTCTCTTGCTGTCTTCTTATCTTCTCTCACATCCTCAACTCATTTTGTAATTCCGTCTCTTTGGTTGGTATTTCTGTAACTCAGAAGCTTCTCTCTAATTCGTTTCTCATCTCCGCACACGCCGACCTTTGCTTTGGCTTCTAAACTGCTTTGTTTGGCGCAGTTGTGGTTCCTTAAACATTTATCTCTCCCGTTCTCTTCTTTCCTCTCTCAATCATCCTTCAGCTCGATTTGTAGTGTCCGCTCTCTTTTGTTTCTGCGTGTTCAGTCTCTCATAAGTTTTTTCCAATGATTCCTTCTCACGTCAATTTGCATTGCTTTTTCCCCCTATTCATCTCTTCTTTCCCGGGCGGGAGGGCTGCTTCCCTCCTGCAAATTCCTCCGCTTTCTACTGCTTCCTTTAGTTCTTCCTGCGCATTGTCTTTCCCCCATCTTCTATCTGCCCTTTCCAGGGTTTTCTTTGCAACTCTGCCTTCCTACGTCTCGCTCCATAGCACCAATTCCCCATCTTGTTTGCGTTTTTCCTTTTCTAAGCCTTTGTTTTTCCTTTTCTTCCTCCCATTTGATCCCTGCAGTTCCTTCAGACCTGTTCTGAGCTTTCTCCAGCAATCCTCCGTCCATATCCTCCAGCTGTCTCTCCCTCTTTTTATCTTTATCCGTTCTAGGCTTTCTCTATTCCTGATGCCTGTTCTTATGCTCGTTCCTCTCCAAATTGTTCCAACTCCCATCGTGTTCACATTTTTTTCTCTTCCAACTGTTATTCCCTCACTCTCCCCTCTAGTCTTTGGAACCGCCATTGCCCCTCCAATATTTGTTCCATAGTGTGTTTACTTCCAAATCCGTGCTCCCCTTTTGTTTCTTTTCGGCCTCGGGTTTCCATTTTTCCTCAAGAGATTTCTCTCCTCTTTTTGTCTCTTCTCGGATTTCTATTATCCTTTTTTTTGCCCTGATCTTACTCTTCCTTCAGATCCTATTTTTAATTCCAGTCGTGTTTCTGCATTTTTCCTTCTATCTGAGCTTGTTTGCCTTCTGTTCTTTCCTCCCTCTTTCTTCCTCCTTACATCGGGCCCATCGTTTGAAACCGTATCGGACAGCTGTATCCTCATAACCCTGTTCTACGCGCCGGCCGTGCTCGTCAACTCAAAGAAACGAGGTGTAATTCCCCGAGACAATTGTCACGATCCTCCACCGTTGCAAGGACTTCAACACTTGTCTCCGAAGCGCCGTCATAGCATCTCCCGAGCCTCCTGCCAGCCGCCGATGACTCCCGTGGTTGACGGCGGGCTTGGAGCGCTCGCCTCGTGTCGACGCTCATTACCAGCGCCAATAAAAGCCGCTCGCATCCGGCTGCGCTGAGGTGCATCGCGCCGCGATTATGCGACTTCAGTTGTGCTCGGTAAAGTCGTGTTCAGAATAATCGGGGTTGAGCTTTCCGACACAACCGAGTTACATACAAGATCCATCCCGGGCCATGGACTCACGATCTAATCAAATATTCCATATACCCCAGCTCCCGCTCGCTTGAATCCATCTTATTTCCAATACAGGGATTAAATTGTAAAGGTTGCTCGTAATTGGGGTTGACGGAGGGGGCGGTCGCCTCCACTCCCTGTCGGATTCGGTTCGAATTGTAGCTTGGAGCGGGGTGGATCGAAATCCTCACTCAGGCAGGAGGGGGGAGTCGTTCACACCCTGAGCCAAGTGTTCGCGACTCTGGCCCGTGCATCGGCTGCCGACTGCGAACGGTGCCTGCGCCTGCCACCGTAACGGACAATTCAGCTCGTGCCCTCCGGAACTACCGCAGGCAGCAGTCACGGGTGGGGTTGTAAACCTCACACACAACTCATCCGCATTCTACCCGTGCGAAATAGGGATCCGACATCGCCGAAGGTCGATTTACCTTAAAGTACTCCGTGCGGATAGCGTACCGAGGAGTTGTACCACACCACAGGTCGACTCCGGACACGAACCGCTTAAGCGGCTCGCTCCGTACTAAGGATAACCGAGCGGAGTTATCGTCGACTTTGCGGTTCCGATTAAATTACCGGGTTGTTTAAAACCCACATAATCCCTTACGGAATGACCAAGATGGAGATTACCAATAAAAGGAAGAGACGAAGCAACGGGAAACAGTTCAACAAGCAAGCACTATTACACACACACAACACGTATATAAGCCATACAGTCAAAAAGGAAGCAGAAAAAGATAAAACAAATAATAATTATTACAACACTTAACAGTTCTACTTTTACAAGACTGGCCCGCCACCCAAGACATTTACAAAACCCCAAAAGAAAAGGAAGTCGCGACTTCCCTGAGCGCGTCGAGTCCTTGGCGACCGTAATCCGAGTCCTCCGGCTGTCGCGAGCTCGTGGCGCGCGTCGCTCGTGGTCCGCGTCCAGTCTGGACGAACGACAGAACTCCGACCTTGGCTGTATCAAGCACCATCGATTCACAATCCCTTCAGGGGAACAAGGGAACAGGAAAAAAGAACGACGTTTTCGGTCGACCTACCGTCCAGCCTTTTTCGATCGCTGCACGGAACAAGAGCCTCAGTCTCCAACCGGGAACAAGGAAAACAAAGCCACCGACACTTCACGCCCACCCTTTGTAGGGGCCGGCTCCCCCTTCGGCTCGCCCCACGCCCCTCCCCGTTCCTCTGGCTCCTCCTTCCTTCGAGGCGTTTCCAGAAACTCTCGAAGGGGGCGTGCCCACTCCGACCGCCCACCCGTGCATCCACCAATCCGGGAGTGAGAGCTGCCGCTACCCCTGCCCCTCTCAACTAGCGTGGTGGGGATTCAGCGGAAGATCAGGGGGAAATTAGGCGGAAAACCCCAGCAGCGTTGTTGGTTTTTGTTCTTGCACGCGCCCCAGACGGTGCTGCGTTGAATGGCGAGTGGCCGAAGATGGTGGAGTGTAGTTGTGGAAGGTGGGTCGTAGAATCGCGGTATCGTTGAGGATGTGTTTGTGAGCGATGGTTCCGTTGCTTGTTTATTGCACCAAATTAACGTACAGTAAAGAAAAACGGCTAAACTGAAGCGTCGACAGCCCGAATGGATCACTAATATTCCCTCTAAACCAACGGGTGGGCTAACACACATGAACTTACCGATATATCGTCACCTGATGACCTTTATGGTGTAATGCGAGATTCCACAACCGTAACAATATATATCATCAACAAAAAGAAAGTCATCCAACACAATCTGTATGATAAATATCACCTTCCAAAAAGATCCTTCGAGTAAAAACTATTTAGCATGGGCAGAAATCCGGGAGGGAGGCAAGGGTTAACCCCCCCCCCCCCATACACACACAATCACACAGGGACAACACACACACACACACAACAATCACAGAGGGACACAAACACACACAGCACAATCGCCAGAGGGACACACACACACACAATCACAGAGGGGACACACACAATGCAAACAGCAAACATTCAATATGCAATAAACCTGTTACAATATCCAAAATGATTGCTGGACACGTAAATTGTCGAAGGAGTTCTATTTAACTTGATAACTTTACAAAAATATTTACAAATGGCTTTGTATTCAGTACAGTATTCTTTCTTTTCCTTTACAGTCTGCATTTTCCAGTTCTTCATTCGATGCATTGGAATTTACTTCACGAGAAGAAAAAAAAAGAAAAGTTATGTGTCATTGGCAAATGTACTTTTTAAAACGCTTGCCTGCAATGATTTTTCACACATTTTACAGGGAATGAAAAACTTACAGTATCCATGCTGAACATTGCCATTCATCTCCTGACAATTAATGGAAAGATAAATTATTTTCAATTATTTGCACTACATTAAGTCGGTATAGATCAAAATATTAGATGCCACAGGTGCCATGTATTTAAAATTCCAGTGTTCATATAGATTTCAATTTCTTGTACAATTTTTAATCCTATCCCAACAAAATGTACTGTATTGCAATGCATCATGACCAGCGAATGAATGATCTGTTTGTTTCTTCGTTTTGCTGACGACCATGTGCTTGAATGAAACATTAGATTCTATAAAGGTCTGCAATATATGTTTATTACATGCCAATATCATTGAAACCATTAAATCAATTAATTGATCTTCATTAAACAAGAAACTGTAGTACCATACATTTGTTCATGTAATCAATATAGATAATGTAGGCTGTTTAGTTCAAACATGCACGATCACGAGTATGAAATAACTTATCCCAGCAAGCATTATGAGATATGAATCACTTCCTTCCAGCATTTACCACTGATATATTAGAAACAGAATGAAGCTCAAAGGCGGTCAAAGGATTCGGTAGAGTGAAATCCATGTTTTATGATTTATGGCGCTGTAACTATACAAAAACATGATGATGTCATAACTGAAATATATTATGGCAGTAAGCTACTTAAAAAGTGCAAATTCATTAGAATGCATCTTAATGTACCCTGCCCCAGGCAAGAAATTAAGAACACCAGAACAAAATAATAAATTATTATTACTCGTGTTTCACAAGCCATTCTGGGTGCGTAATAATCCGGTTGTGGCCAGCGCAAAGTCGCTCTGCCTGCTTGCTAAAATGGCCGCGAGGGCTCCATTGATACTTCACTGTTTTGCACGAGTAGCTATCTTGCTCCGCTTTACATCTTTTGGTAAACAGTATCTTATTGTGACAATGGCTCCCAGGAACCAGTTAAACCAGCTATTTGATGGAAACTCAGGGCTACTGTCAAAAATGGTGTGCATGTTGCATGACAATGCCCGTCCACCAACATTAGCCACCCATCTTGGGAAACCCTCTGGCAATTGAACATGGAAGGTTCACCCAAACACCCAGTTTTCACCCAAACAACGCCACACACGTTAAGGCTTCATCCAACCACCCGGTGAAAAATGACCCACTTTTTGTTTTTTTACTCAATTTTTACCCAAATTTACTCACCCATTACACACACAAACACACACACACACAACACACTTGTTTTTACTCATGTACCCAACCCCGACGGTAGCAACAGGAAGGGTCTTGTATCCTCTCTGGATACATAGATTCAGTGATCGCGTCTCGGTCCGTTCTTCTGTGGTGAAGCGATAAGCAGAGAATATTTAAGAAGTCGGCGATTCATCCAGATTTCTTTCAGTTTATAGACGAGTCCCGGCCAAGAAAAAAACCATCATTTTTTCTGCCAAACGTTTTTCCTCAGTGGTTTCGTCATCCTTGCCTATGCCCTTTCAATTAGCTGAGGAGCCACCCTGGATTTGGCCTCAAATCCAATATGACGGCCAAATCCAAATGGCCTCCTATTCCCATTGAATCCGCATCTTTAATGCTCGTAAATCAATTTTCTCACCACAAAATATGACTTTTTCTGGTCGCATGTTAGGGATATGCGTCTCATTATTAGATTTTGGAATAATTGTTGATCGAGTCTCAAATCCAATATGGCGCTTAAATAGCAAAATGGCCCACCAAACTCGACTGACTTTCACTTGCATTACATTTTTGGCTGGAAAATCTATTTTTGGCCATGAAGAATTTACATTTTCTGTATGTAGAACTATCAAATCAGTTTATTTTAAGTAATTTGTAGTGACCAAAAATGCAAATAAGCTGCCAAAATCCAAAAAATGCACCAAAACCCATTCGTCTGATATTTTTCTGCTCCGAAATCATTTTTCCAAATGGAAGAATAATCTATTTTTCTGTCACATGTTGGGATATACGAACAATTCTGTAAATTTTGGAATATTGTGTTCGTCTCAATGTGATTATGTGTCCAAATCCAAAATGCCACCGACCTGACTGATTCTCACTTGTGCACCTTTTTTGGGAGCTGGAAAATGAATTGCTAACTGCTGTTCTCTAGCGGACTGTATATGTTGAAATTTGAATCTCTCTCTTG
>CM068956.1:89559633-89571092 GCA_035128595.1 Eptatretus atami | reverse complement strand
CACACACACACACACACACACACGAAGGTGGATACTTTGAGATCTGGGAGGACTCTGCTCCACCTTCTGAAATTTGCATAGAGATATAACAACCGACAACACATGCACACTTTCAATCTTTATGTTTTTTTGCCTCTCGATAATTCAATATTCAGGTCACCCAGCTCGAGGGTTTGAATCTTGCTGCATTCTCACTCTCTGCAAATGGTGTAATGGCACCATGGCAGATGCAACTGTATTAACCCAGGTTATAATCAAGTAGCCTCAGCTGTTTGTTTTTCATCTGGAACCTTGTATGTCCACAAATGCTGCACGTACGTGTGCAAGCTGTGCCAGGATGAATACCGACCATGATGTCAGCAGAGGTCACGCCTCCAAATATCTGCTCACATCATGTCATCAATCGAGCATGTTTGACACTGAACTGATGGCTAAGCTCTAGGCATAACTTCCACGTGCAAGTGCACCAAAAGGAACCAGCACATTTGGTTGCTCCATTGACAAATCATCACTGTCCAAGCCACAAACAAGCTCGCAGTCTTGGCATTTGCATAGGCAGACACTCAGGCCCTCCCTTATGGGATACAAGGATGCATGTTTAGTTCCTTTCCGATCTGACTCATAGCAAAATCATTACCACAGCCAAGTTATGAGCAACGGATAAACAAAGCAGGGTTTGGTAGAGAGGTTTCTAAGCATCGACCTCTCTTGGGTGTAGTGAGTGGGAGCTGCATCGGCATTTGGATGGTGGGAAATGAAGCAAATCGGATTTAGTCTCACAACCACAGCAGCAGCCATTACAAACTCCATTCTCATTTGCAGGGACCTTGAGCTGCTGGTTTAGCTGAGCAAGCAGAGCTCCCTCCTTTACACCAAAGGACTGGCTTGTTGTACAGTGTTACAAGCAAAATATTTTCACAGAATTAACGTGCAGACTGAGGTTGCAAGCGCCATCAGAGCTCCGGCCAAGTAAAACGAATTGGCACCGAGTTACCGCAGAAGGGAAGGATCAGTCCCTCGATTAAGAAACGCCCCATTTTGTGGAACTGTTGGAAGAGGATAAACAATGTTCGAAGAGTGGTAAGAAGACAAAATAGCAAAGTTTGTACAAAGAACCTAGTTGGATGGTTATCGGTCTTGAATTTGGAAACGAGGCTGAAGATTAAATCACATTCCTCGCCCCGCTTCCCCTTCCGCCAACCCCGACATGGGTTTATATACTCCCCAGAAACGTTTCACAGCAACTCATCTCTCACAAAACAATGTGAAACAGCAGCATTGTTGTACAGCAGTGCATTCTTTATTTATTTGATTATGTATTTATCCCGATGAGGATTATGAACATGCTCAAAACGTTTGGAAAAAGTTGAAATAAAAAAAACCTTGGGGAAATATCATGACCTGCATCTTCATACTGAAGTCCTTTTGCTAGCTGATGTGTTTAAAACTTTCTGGAACGTACTATATGTTTGAACTCTTATTTATTGGACCCTGTTCATTTATACACAGCTCGTGGACTTGCTTGAAGTGCTATGCTGAAGATGGTTGAACAACCTTTGGAATTGCTCGCAGACATGGATATGTTATTAATGATTGAGAAAGGCAAAACAGGTGAAATATTCCAAGTTGGTTCAAAGAGGTATGCAAAAGCCAATAATAAATACCTTCCAAATTATGATGCTTCTAAAGAAAGTTCTTACCTGATGTATGATAATGCTAATAACTTGTGTGGATGGGCAATGTCTCGAAAGCTCTTCCCTAAGGTGGCTTCAGGTGGGTTAAAGGAGAGAATTATTAAACTGTGTTGAAAAATGTAATCATGTCTACTCAGAGTGAACTGCAGAGTGAGCTGAATGAATCAAAATAGAGATGCTACTTCAAAGTTGATGTAGTATATCCTAGAAGCCTACAAGAAAAATACAGGGACAAATTACCATTCACTCCTGAAAGTGAGGTTCCCAAAGGTGAGTGGTTAAATGAATATCAAAAATCTTTTAAGGATAGGTCTGAGGTTATTGCTGCAGAAAAGCTGATGACAATCATACATGATACATACAATTACGTACTCCATCAGAGAAACCTAAGGCAAGTTATAGCATCTGGATTGAGGATAAAGAAGTTTCACAGGATTCTGAGGTTCAAGCAAAAACTGTTGGTCGAGGGAATATATTGACTTTAATACTTGGAAGAGAACAAAGGCAACAAACAATTTCAAAAATAACTTTTACAAACTGATGAACAACTCCGTATTTGGAAAGACAATGGAAAATGTTCAAAACAGACAAAATGGGAGGTTGGCTCCGAACTGGGATCAGGCTTCGAAGTTAATCGATAAACCCAGCCTCAAATGAGTTTAAATATTTACTGAAAACTTCTGTTCCATCCACATGGAAAAATAAAACATCATAATGGATAAATCGATATACGTTGGAACTTTAGTCCTCGACTTGTCCAAGCTCTTAATGTATGATTATTTCTCTCGGGACTTCAAGGTGAAATATGATAATCAGGTTCGACTGTTGTACATGGATACTGGCAGTTTCATACTTGAGATAAAAACTGAAGATGTTTACGAGGATATGTGTAGAAACCGTGACAGGTGTAACACAAGCGATCATCATGACAGAAGCCGCCCATATACTCCACCGCAAATAACATTGTTTTGGGGAAGATGAAAGATGAGTTGAAAGGATACCCAATGGTTGAGTTTGTAGGATTGAAAGCAAATGCTTATGCTTTCAAATAGTTCATTGATGTGAAGAAAGAATTGGTTGAAAAGAAGTTGAAAGGGATTAAGATGCATTTCAAGGACAAGGAAATGACAATTTCAGATGAAGTCAAGCAATGAAAGAGGTAGTCAATGTGACATCAATATAAATCCTACTTCCAGTGTGGCACGGCCGAGTGTCGGTATACATGATGTAAGGACTCGCCTGTCCTCCTGTTGTGTTATCCATGATTGGCGGCCCTTGAGAGCTGTTCGTGTCACTGAACGGCGCTTAGTTGTGGTCCGGTTGAGGTCGAGGCACCAATCTTTTTGCTTGGCTCGAGTTAGGCCACGGGCGGCACTGCCACTGGGCTCTGCGAGCGGTTCGGGCAGTGCCCAGGGCAGACAGTGTGCCCAGCTTGAGGCGCATCCCCTGGGTGCCGCAGAGTGATTCACACATTCCGTGCAAACGGCAGAGTCTCCCATCAACAGTCAAGTTGGTGGAGGAGAGACTGAGAAACACCGAGAAGTAGAGGGAGTCTTATATTGGGCCAGACTTCACGAGATATCAGACATAAGTCCATACACTTGAGAGACGTAAGTTGCGAGAGGAAATGTTTCAAAGGAGAAGCAGTGGACAGGAAGACCTCATCATAAGACATGGCAGGATTATTATTATGAAGAGAAAAGTATTGCAGGGAAAATCTAAATTAAGAAAGTCATCCAATGGCAGTGATGCCATGACAGAACAGATGGGAACCTTCTCGAAAGAGACAAAAACTGCAACCACAGTTGGCACAGGAGGAACCACAGCGGGGGCTACAGCTGCACCAGAAGGGAATACTACAGTTGCACCAGGAGGGAAAAATTCAACTACACCGGAAGGAAATAATACAGCTGAACCAGAAGGGAATATAATAAATGAAACAAGTACAGCTAAAACCGGCATAACCCACATATAAAGCACAGAGACAAATACAGAAGAGGCACACTCAATGCCACTGTGATAGGGAGACTTACCTGCCGATGATGAATCAGAAGCAGGGGAAGAAAACAATGAACAATGACTCGATAAAGGTTCGAGTAAAAGGGCAAACAAGATGTCAGAACCAGAAATGTTAATGAGAAGATTGAAACCAGATGAAGTTATGACAACCGAGACTTCACCCAAATTTAGCTCAATGATGAAAACCACGATGTCCTTGTCTACTCCAGGATACAGCATTTTCACCAAACTTGGAATCTGATATTTAGAGGAATATCAGAAAGGTTGCTGTGTATACAAAAACCTCATTGCCTGTTCTAGAAGTGGAAATGGAAACAAATTTTGCAGAATCCCTTTGATGCTCTGTGTTGCTTCATGATAAGGAAAAACTGCTAATTGGATGTATGTACCGCCATCCATCCAGTAGTACCCAGAATAATGAAGCACTTCACGAACTTCTTAGGAAGATAGTCAATAGACAGGAGTCTCATATAGTAAATAGCTGGAGATTTTTCATTTTCTGGGTATTGACTGCGAAGGATGGCATGTAGGTGCTACACCACAGCAACCAGCACATCAATTTATCGAGACACTGCAGGACAATTATTTTTTATCAGCATATTACCAAAACAACACGACACCACCAAGGCATTTTGGATTTGGTGAGAACGAATGTGAATGAGGTGATGAAATAAATAGAATATTTATCCCCACTTGGAAGTAGTGACCATTGCTGCATTAGTGTGGCGCTCTGTTTTTGTGCACTGTGGAAAGCGATACCATGAATGAACCGAGATGGAAGCTGAATGGATTATGAACAGATGAACCAGAAACTTATGGAGGTAAAATGGGGCGAGGAGATGGAAAAGTAAAACTGTGAAGAGGCATGATGCTTCTTTCGAGATAAAATAGAGGCAACCATTGACAAACGTATTCCGAAAAGTGTACCGACTGGGAATAGTCGGAAACAGCCATACAGTGCCTTCAGAAAGTATTCAAACCCCTCGACTTTTGTCACATTTTGTTGTCACACAGCCTGCATTGAAAATGGATTAAATATAAATTTTTTGTCACCGATCTACACAAAATACCCCATAATGACAAAAATCAATTTTTTACAAATCGATTAAAAATGAAAATCTGAAATGTGTTGTGTCAATAAGTATTCAACCCATTTGCTATGACACTCCAAGTTGAGCTCAGGTGTATCTAATTTCCTTTGATCATCCTTGAGATGTCTCTGATCAACTGATCGGACATGATTTAGAAAGAAACACAACTTTCTATATAAGGTTCTACAGTTGACAGTGCATGTCAGAGCAAAGAAAACTCTACCATGAAGTCCAAGGAACTGTTCCATAGAACTCCGAGATAGAATTGTGAGAAGGCATGATCTGCGGAAGGGTAGAAAACAATTTCTAAGAGTGTTGAAAGTTCCCAAGAGCACAGTGAGCTCCATCATTAGGAAATGGAAAGAACATGGACTACCCAAACTCTTCCTAGAGCTGGCTGTCTGACCAAACTGAGCAACTGGGCAAGACGGACCTTGGTTAGGGAGGTGACAAAAATGACCACTCTGACAGAACTACAGATTTCTTTGCTGAGATGGGGAACCTGCCGGAAGGACAACAATCTCTGCAGCACTTCATAAATCTAGGCTTTATGGGAGAGTGTCAGACGGAAGCCACTCCCGAAAAAGGCAGATGACAGCACACCTGGAGTTTGCAAAAAGACAAGTGAAGACTCTGAGAGCATGAGGCAAAATATTCTGTGGTCTGAAGAAGAAAATTGAATTATTTGCCTGAATGCAACGCGCTACTCTGGTGGAAACCGAGCACAAGCTCATCGCACCCATCAAACCAACCCTACCATGAAGCATGGTGTGTGGCAGCATCATGCTATGGGGATGCTTTTCAGCGTCAGGACTGGGAGACTTGTAAGGATAGAGGGGAACCAGTGTGGCCACTTCTCATTTTCATAAAATGCCAAGGTGAGCCAATGAAAAAGCCAAGAATTCACAAGGTTCGGAAAAGCGATAATAAGAAACCTATACGCCAAGGAAACCTATAGAAAACCAAGACGCCAAGGTGAACAACGAATAGCCAAGATCTTGGAAAAAACCAAGGAGTGGTCACCACTGGAGGGAACAATGAATGGAGCCAAATACAGGAAAATCCTTGCGGAGAACTGCTTCCGAGTGTAAAAGACCTCAGACTGCGGTGAAGATTTACATTCCAACAGGATAATAACCATTCACATTACAGCCGAAGCAACACGAGAATGGCTTCAGAGCAAGAACGTGAAAGTCCTTGAGTGCCCAGCCACTTGAATTCCACTGAAAATCTGTGGAAAGACTTGAAGATTGCTATTCACTTGAGAGAGGTTGATGAAATCTGTAACGAAGAATGGGAGAAAATTCCCAAATCCAGATGTGCGAAGCTGATAGACATATCAAAGAAGACGAAGCTGTAATCGCTGCAAGGTGCTATGCAAGGTATTGACTCAGGGGGTTGAATACTTATTGACGCAAGACACTTCTGCTTTTCATTTTTCATTAGTTTGTAAAAAAAAATTAAATACAAGTTTTCACTTCGTCATTATGGGTGTATTTTGTGTGGATCGTGACAATTTTTTATTTATTTAATCCATTTTAAATGCAGGCTGTAACACGACAAAATGTGACAAAAGTCGAGGGGTGTGAATATTTTCTGAAGGCAATGGTGAATACTTTCTGAAGTATGTTGCAATGGTGAACTACTGGGTGGTTACATGGTAAAATCCACTACATGCACGTTACCTTTTTCACGATGGACTGCAGAAAGAAACCATGCACCCTCCGCTGGAAAAGCCAAACATCTTTACTTTGGTTTCCGGCACACAGAAAACTAAGAAGATTATGCCGCTGTGATAGGTTCCTCGTTTATTTACTTGGGCCGAGCGAACCCTGAAGAACCCGAATCACGTCTATGAGCTCCTATTGGACTTGGTGCTAAAATTCCAACAGTTACGGACCTACCCACGCTGGAATTATCATGTCAATGAACCGAACCGTGCCCAGCCAACACACACCAACCTTGGAAGAAGTTTTAATCATAAGGAAGGGCTCGAAGAACAAGGAGGAGGAGAATAAGAAAGAAGCACATATTACAGTTTATATAGCCACTCTAAATTCCACGTGCCCAAGAAACACTTTTGGCTTAACCGTGACCCTTATCCAATTCATACCACACATAGCTAAAGGCGCTGTCACAACCCTTGACGATTTAGCCAGCAATGGCAACGTATAAAAAATGTATGTAAAACGTTGGCGGTACGCTGAAATTTTTGATGTTTTTTTTTTAAAGTTTTGGTCGTATTCATAACGTGTTGGTCGTATGCATAACATATTAGTAACCGGGCACAGAACGTTCGTTGACTTATGGATAACTTATACCAACGAATGCTTAGCCTGTTGTCGGCATTCACAACCTATGCCCAACGATAGTTTAACTTAGGCATAGCGCGCTGCACGTATCGCCGACGAACTCGTGGGCGGAGCTGTTAAAAAACCTGCGCACCCGATTTAAAATCATAACCGCCTGAAAAATGAAAGTGTCAACCACGCAGTCACACTTGACGATTTAGCCAGCGTATGCCGACCTATTGAAAAATTTGCCGGAACCAAGATGGCACACGTCGAATACGTTATGGGTAAGTTGTGTATACGTTAAGAGGCACCGCTGAAAAACGATGGTGTGCTGCATATATTTCGTGGTACGTTGTGAAATTTCAAGCATGCTGAAAAATTAAATGACATACTTCGCCGTATGGCTCACACGTTCCGCGACGCTGGGAATAAGTGAAAGGCACGATATGCGATCGTTGACACACTCGACACAAGTTCCTTGTAAGTTACTCATAAGTCGAAACACGTCGAGGTAATGTTTAGCATACGCGAAACTTATTTTCTCCGTCAAGGCACATTTTCTTTTTTTCTCCTTGGCTCCGTGAAGCCGTGACGGAATATCTGAAGTTGTTGTTGTTGGTGTTGTTTGTTGTTGTTGTTTTTTTATTTTTTTTTTTTAGTCTATCACGAATTTTAAAAATATATTCGGACATTTGCTTTAAGTTTCGACGTCGACGTGACAATATCCTCAAACAGAAAATATTCACAGAGGAGGAACTAAGAATAAGACATGAGCAAACTGAAGAGGCAATCGGCACGTGACGTAACGGCACGTGAACGAAACTATCGGAAGTTATTGCTTTTTGTTTTTTTTTAAACGCTGCCAATACGCCATTATACGGTAGCTGTAAATTAGAAACACGTTCAGTAAGTTCTGTGGTCGTCGCCAGAAGACGTCAATCAAATACGTCTACATACTTCAATATGCGTTGGAGGTACGTTACACATAGGTTCAAAGCACGTTACTCATAGGTTAGAAATAAGTTTTGGGTACGCTAAGCATTACCTCGACGTGTTTCGACTTATGAGTAACTTACAAGGAACTTGCGTCGACGTGTGTCAACGATCGCATAACGTGCTCGCCGTGTGTCAACGATCGTGTAACATGCCTACAACACGTTACTCATAGTTATAAATAAGTTTCGGGTACGCTAATCATTACCCTCACGTTTTCGACTTGTGAGTAACTATACAAGTAACGTGTGTCAACGATCGCATAACGTGCCTACAATTATGGCCAGCGTAGCGGAACGTGTGAGTCATACGCTGGCATACGTCGTAAAATTTTCAAGCATGTTAAAATTTTAGGACAACCGCAAAGTACAACGATGAAAGCCAGCGTACTACGACGTATGGCAGTGTTTTTTCAGCGTGCTTTTAACGTATACAAACTTACCCATAACGTATTCGACGTGTGCCAGCGTTTTAGACAATTTTTTCATAAGTCGGCATATTGCTGGCTAAATCGTCAAGGTGTGACAGCGCCTTAAGACAGGAGGAGGAAAAGACAAGAAACATGAAAAAAACAAAAACCTTCTCCCTCACCAGAGCTGGTTGGGGTCATGGCTTGGAGTCAGTTCTGGTGGTCATGGCTCTGGGTCTGGTCGCAAATTTCTTATTCCGCGAGTCATCGCCACACCCGTGCTCATGGTCTTGGCACCTCGAGAACACACCGGTCATAAAAACCCCAACTCCGCAAAGCGGACCTCCAATCTCAACTTCACGCAGCGTTGCTGAAACTCTCCCCTTTTGTAACCAGTGATATGCCTCTCCACATCCATTAACCCAGCAACCATCCATTCATTGGCCATGCGTATGGACCAAACAATGCTGCGACACACCAACCACTGTTGCGCATAACCACGGCAACTTTTGAACATGGCGAGTAGGTCGCGAGGAGTCAGTAATTCATGCCGTAAAGAGGGCATCGCTTGCTGTGGGCTTGGGCCATTAGTCCAGTCATGGAAAGCACATTAGGACAGATTACAGAGGAATGATGGGGGGGGGGGGGGTGTCAAGAAGGGAAGTGGGAAGAGTGGGTCTTAGAACCTTATAGAGGGGGAGGAGAATCAAATATAACACTCCTGATACATCCTTCGACACGTTCTCTGTTCATGTACAAATGGATGCTGTACTCTTATGCTAAACAGGTACTCACAATATGGAGTAACTGATTATATGATATATATATATATATATATATATATATATATATATCACTCCCTTTATATAATCCCTGATCACGTTCCTGCAACTAATATATCCAGGGTATTTCAAAAAGATTGATACAACTTTGACTTTCTGACATTTCTTTGTTTTTTGACCTATACCGTTTTCCTTTTCAGGGATTGGTGGTGTTATCGTGGTATTTGTTCCCTTAGATTTCTAGCTCTGTTGCTCAACTATGCCATTGACAGTGAAGCAGAAGACAAAAGTGGTGGCTCTGTGTTATGAGACGAAATCATCTGTAGACACCCACCAGAAAATGTTACATCAGAAAATAATCAATCACTCTCATTGCAAGTAAACATGAACAGGTGTAATCAAGAGTGCCATTAAATGAATGTAATAAATAAATTCACAACAGTATCATTATGATGGGAAAAAATGGCCATGCGCAGTAAAGAGGTGGTGGAGAGGGGGGGGTCGTACACGGCACAAACAAAAGGTACGCATTACAAAAACGTGTTACATATGCTTAGAACAAGATCGCCCGTTGGGCGAGTACTCCGCTCGTATATCATCATAAAAAGAAAGCACAGCCAACCAATAAATAAAACCAGACTCTACTCTTGAATTTTGACACAAACAGGAAGAGCAGGGTCAGCCTCAGGCAACATTTTGCTTCTGATCCAGTTCTCTTTGGCCTGATAAAGTTTGCTATTGCCTTCACAATAGTAGTTGGAGCAGGAATTTGGAATTTGACAAGAGGGTCGGCGATAGATTGCCGACTCTTCATGAAGGAGAACATGGTATCTTTATCATCCACAAACTAATGCCGGCAGATGGAACACTCAGTTTAACATCCCTCAAAGAGGACGTCACACAACACATTGTTGCCTCGCGAGACACCAGGAGAATAGTTTATAGCTGGGCCGAGGTTCAAATGCAGACGAGACAGCTCAGGCTAGTGTGCTACCTCTAGGCTATCCTTCCAGGCCAATCAATCACATTACTCATGAAAAGGTTTTCTTTATAAAAGGCTTCCTATGTAGGTGCTCCATAGTGTTTGATTTTTAATGGAAAGTTGATAAATCTTTCCCTTTCTTGAATCCACATTCTATATATTTTCTACTCATGCTTCCATCCTGTACATCTGGATGTTATTCCTTTTTTTCTGGATGGCATTTGTGTCCCCCATCTCCTCTCCCCAACCCTTTTAAAAAAAAAGAGATTTCACTTGAATTTTATCAGGTGACAAATGCAATGGCTCAAGGCAGTGTGAACTAGAAGGGCACTCACTAGAGCGCACACCTCCTCCAGGCTGATTAATTTCCATGTTGCAGCCCACTGATTGGCCGGATCTGGATTTGGACCCGAGTTAAAATTTAATCGGTTTGTTCTTGTCACCGAGCCAACTCATCCACCAGGTTTCATCCAAATCCGTCTACAACTTTTTGAGATATCGTACAATTTCTAAATCATATGTATTTCTATTTCTAAATCACCCATCACCAGTCAACAATCACCGAGGTCCATCTAAAAAGTTAGCGGGACTGACTTCACAAAAATTATTCCAAAAAATATATTGAAATCACAGCTTGTCCCTTTCAAAATAGTTTCCCTCCAGTCTCACACACTTGTCCATCCTCTTCTTCCATGCTGCGATACACCCCCGGAAGGCTTTCTTCTGGAATCCCCTGGAGCTCCGTCATCACGGCCCTATTGATGGCCTCCACATCAGGAAATCGGGTCCCCTTGATCACCCGCTTGAGCTTGGGGAATAGGAAAAAATTACAAGGGGCCAAGTCTGGCGAATTTGGGGGTTGCTCCAGAGTTGGCACATTCCTCTCTGCCAGAAACTGTCGGATGCTCAGGGCACTATGAGCAGGGGTGTTGTCATGGTGGAGCACCCAGGCGTTGTTCTCCACAGATCCCTCCTCTTGTCCTGGACTGATCTCATGAGGCACCGGAGGATCGTCCTTGTACACGTATTGATTCACTGTTTGACCCTGTGGTAGAAACTCAAAGTGGACGATGCCCTTACTGTCAAAAAATGCGATGAGCATCACCTTGACCTTCGACATCCTTACTTTCTTTGGTCTTGGTGATGCCGGACTTTTCCACTGACGATTCTGCCGTTTGGTCTCGGGATCGTATTC
>CM068956.1:89537092-89555027 GCA_035128595.1 Eptatretus atami | reverse complement strand
AGTATCATTTCAATTGAAATATATAAGCTTTGTTTTATATTGCAAGAGTGTAAAATATTATATATATATATATATCAACACCCTATATTTCTTGAAATAAAGATGCACAATCCAACGTATAGGTAATTGTGAAACCCACTGGTCCAGGAACCGAGAATTAAATTCTTGTTTTGACCATCTGCCGTACCGAGCTCCATGCTTCCACTCCCCGCCGTGCCTAGCCTCTCCACCATCCCTCTGAACATTGCACTGTCCGACGTTGCTGGCCGAAATCCTTTGTACAAATTAATTGGTACGTTGCTAAAATATATCCTTTGATGAGTGTGTAATTAACTTTCAAGCTCAAACTTTAATCAACATTGCTAAGTGTTCAAGTGTTCAGCATGCTTCCTCCATCATAGTGCAATGTCAGATTCCAGAAAGGCACTCAAAAGATAAATGTTTCCTCGGCTGTGCCAGCGTTAGTTCAGCAGCCATTTGCAGACAGCTCCGATTGTCATATCGATCCGTGTCATCACTTTCTGCATGCTGCATTGGCCATTAGCCCAGTGCAGACAGTTTGCTATGATGGGTGGCTTAGATATCCACACCCTTCCGACATTTTCGAATCCTTTAATCGATGCCCCAAAGCAATTTTTTGGGAGGGGCATTTCCTCAATCTTTACACAAGAGTCTGGCATGATAAACAAAACTGTGACTGGATACAATGTTGTGTTTTTTTTTAAATCAGCACTTCCTACCAGTGGTTCAAGAAGGAGATGATTCTCTGATCCTGCTCAACAGATTCTCTCAGCGAGGGAGCCTCGTGAGTGGAGGAGGCCAACGGGTCGACCACGTGCCTCGTGGTTGCAGCAGGTTGACCGGCATCTCAAGGAGATGGGGATGGGCAGGCATCTGCCTGGGGGATGTATAGATGGAGGCCCCTGGAGTACTGGCAGAAAGTGGACGCAGCGACGCACTGCTCTGGTGCATGCTCCCATACCTGACCTGACCTGGTCAGGAATGGGTGGGATTCTGCAAACAGTTCTCATGGCTTGATAGGGTGAATTGCATTAGAGACAGTGCATAAACAGCTGAATTGTTTTTAAACCACACATAACTTGCAAACACTCCAGTTGTGCAAGCTTTCAGAAGTTGAATTTGCCTCAAATCTGGGTTCGATTCTCAACAAAACTACAAACTATAACCCTGGTATTTCGCTGGCAAGGCATTGCATGAATGAGGACACCATCTGTCACATCTCATAGATGTTGCATTTGCTAGCAGTGGCTCGTGCACATTCAAGGCTTACTCTAGAGTAGGCCATTGTGCCAGCTGCCTTCATGAGGGACTTGGCAGACCTAGCCTATGACTGGGGACAAAAAGTTGCTGCAATATACCCACATATAATTGGTCAAAGGCGGCCAGCCCAGTGAGGGGGCCTGGAAAGGAAGGAGAGAGCAGCCACCTTCCTGGCTTTCTTTCCCAAATCCAACTTGTTTTGAAAATGCAGTTCAAGATTACAGAACTTTTGCTTCTTTGCTGTAATAAGGACATCATTCCCAATAAGTATTGCACAGTCAGTAGTTTTGCGAACTTACATAAATGTAAAATAGCACTTAAGCAAACTGTATTGCATTTAGCTTTGTGTTTCAGGGTACGATTGTGGCATTTCATCATTCTTCCACAAAAATGCTATTGACCTTAATTTTCTTCCCCCAGTTCACAGTGTCCATCCACTGCTTCCCCAATAAACATTCAACGAAATTGGTTCGCTTAACTTCAGTATCACCATAATGTTTCTACGTATTACATAATCATTGTAAGTTGCATCATTTATAAATGCTACAAGAGTGGTTACTGAACCTTTTAGTTGCCCAAAATTCAAATGTCATGCATTTCATTTTATTTGATTCCTCAATAGCCTACATTTTGTTGAAAAAAAAGTAATTAAATTTTGTTGATGCTTTCTTAATTTCTGTCCAAAACTGTAGTTTTGTCATAAAATTAGCCTTCAGTGATGTAGAGTAGAGGTGAGTATTCTTTCCAACTAATAAATGTGAGGTGGGATTTTGTGGCATGCCTCGAGACAAGGCCAATGTCCTCTCTCTCTATCGAGTGCAGCCTGTGGCTGCTGGTTGCATCATTGGGTGGGACGCGGCTATGCCGCTGATGCAGTGTCCCCCTTACCAGTACACTGGTGCTCATTTTGCCGACCTCGGAAGGATGACAGGCGGAGTCAACATCCTAGTGTATTTTAATTCAGCGGCCAACGGGGCTTGAACTCAGGACCCTGGGATCCCAAGCCACCACCCTAACCATGAAGCCAACACCAGGCTAGGCCAATGTCCTAATTCAGTGTTTGCCTCCAAAGCTCATGTAATACCCAACCCATCTGTCTATGTTTCCTTTCAAGTGATATTTTTTGATAACCCATGTTTGGTAAATTATTTTGCTGTTATTTTTCCTCGAAGCAGTCGCCTTTAGGAAACATTTTCCAAGAAAAGTTTTTATATTGTTCATTGAATTGAGGCTGATGTAAGATTAAAATGCTAAAGAATGCAGCGATTTCAACCGAAAGGTGACAGCAATGATGAACAAGCATAGAGTGGACATCGATGTGACGAGGATCTGAAAAACAGAATTGGTATGACGAGGATGGTTAGTAAAAGTAAAAAAAAACAGATCATGCATTGGAATCATCGTGTATCTAATTAGAAAAGTGTCTGTTTGTGCGTTTGACTTCAATGCACTCCTGAACCCTGGGCAGAACGAGTTGTAAACTGGTGGTTGTACTCAGGGTATACACAGGAATGTTTTAAACAGTTCAGGGTTGAGGAACGACCCCAATTCTGTTTATCTAATTGCGTATCATACAGCATCAACCTTAGTATTACAAGTCACACTAAATACATCAATTCTGGGAGAATGAAACCGCCTATAAGGAAGGGTTCTTCGCTAGTGGGAGAAACATGAGATGGCACGAGGCTGGAACATTGAAATGTAATTGGAAAGATACAGGTGATTGCACAGGTGAATGAAAATAGGCAAATGATGGTGGGGAAGCAGTGAAGACTGGAATTTAAGAAGTTAACAAGGAGATGATTACAGGAACGTATTTGACCTGATATAGTTGGAGAGCTGAAAGGACAAGGGTTGCTCGACGAGATAAGATGTGAGAGAAAGCTAAGAATGAGGATCCCAATTCCTAATTTTAGGATTGCTTGCTCGTTTAATGACAAACTAACTGCCGATTGCTGACTTCATTTATTACTGCAATGACTGTTTCTCATATTTCGCTTATTCAATGAATGCATCATTTGCCTCTTCTACATTACTTACCTTGGGACCTTAGGGTCCTCAGTTTGAGCCCTGTCGACCATTGAATTAACACGGATGGGGTTGACTCAGCCTGTCATCCTTCCGAGGTCGGCGAAATGAGTTCCAGTGTACTGGGGTGATAACCATTTGGGATAACCTGCATCGGAGTGGCGACCCGTCCAGGACTGTACTTTTTGCTAATGAAACTGCCTCGGCAGCCCGATACGCCTTTATGGCACAAAAGTACTACATGGTATTATATTACTTACTTTCATGGTTTTCTCTTGGCAGGTTCGAGAAGTATCTCTTCAGAAGCCTAAATGGTTGTGCATCGTGAAGATTACATTTTTCTTTTCAGAAACCTTTCCATTATGGTTCCTTGGTGACCACCTTCAAAAATTAACGATACCTGTACCAGAATTTTCTTGCCTAATCGTTTTTGTTAATTTGTTATTTACGTGTCTTGATTTTTGTTTCCTCCAATGTACTATTGTATTTGATTTATGTTTCTTTGTTTAGGCTATAGACCCGTGTGGACCTCATTCAGATCTGTTTGTGTTTACTCCCCCTTCCTCTTTAACTGTTTGTTCATTCATCTGCCTGTTACTCTGCTGCCTCACCGTCGGTGCATTGCCTTTTCCTCCCTGTTGTCTTGTTCTTCCATGAGGCTCCATTTTTTAAAAAAAGAAAACCTCCCATTTTGTCATCACAGGATACTATAACTGAGAAAGCGTGATTGAAACAAACACATTTCATCACACTGTCAGACCCCGCTATTCACAGATTCGCTGTTCGCGGACCCCTCATATTAACGGTTGATAAAATGGAACCTGCTTCTGCATTTGTGGCCATGTGTAGTCCAGTAGAATTACACTAATACCTGGGTGAAATAAATTTCAATAGTTTTTTTTTTATTGCTGGATCTTGTTCAGGGGGTCACTGTGAATGTCCCAATATAAAATAGGACAAATAGGACCACCGGAAGTGCCCTAATTTGCATAAATTCAAAATGGCCGCCATTGAGCACTTGGGGGGCTGATATCTCCTAAACGGTGCGTTTTAGACCCCATAAATGTATTATTAGCAGATAGGAAAGTGACCCCAAGGAATCCAAATATGTCATCAAAATTTGTATATGACGTCATAATGTCAGAAATGACGTCATTGATGACGTCATTGATGTAATTTATGTTAAATTTATGTTTCCTCAATGTTTTTGTAGGAAGTACATGTATGACGTTCTTTGGAAATATCCTAGTCTGAAATATGTTCCATGAGCTATGCCTTGTACATTATCAAATTCAAATTCAAATGTATACCTCCACAGAGTCTGTCCTATACATGTCCTGGCTTATTCACATGATGAGGTTTTACTTAGTCTGAATCAATATCGTGGCAACATCCCCCTTATTAGTGCATGATGTCCTTTGCATCCCGTGCATGATGGTGAACATCTAAGCCATTTTTCCGACAGCTGCACCGTAGGGTGTCACAATCACCCTGCATTGGCACCGGATTATTTTCAACAGATATTCCGGTGCAGGAAGCAAGTCCATCTTGCTTGGCTGCATTCGACCATCTGATAAATGCCACCCCAATCCGTTGGATTCAGTTCTTCTTTCCCCATCCAAACCTGGGCTTGATAGTAAACCCTCTGTGAGTGATATCTTGCTGCGTTGGATGTTGGAGGTAGCGTCTGTACTTGGACACTGCGAGCACTGGTAGCCACCTTTTCCAAGAACTTCCTGGCTCTCAGGTCATCCAGGTTTCTTCCATCTTTCCACCACATGAAAAGACAAGAGCGCTCTCTCCTGCTTTATCTACGTCCTCTACCCCAACCCTTCTTGAGCCACTTTAGAATTTGCGACTTAAACTCATGATGATTTTGGGATTTCTTCACGGGCGCTCCTTTCCCTATCCCAAATATCCTGGATGTTGTGTCGCATCCAGCAATGGCATGGATCACTGGCAAGAGACTACACAATTCTTTCCCCAACTGCTTCTTGAGGCAAACAATGTCCCAGACTTCTCTCTTCACCTCCTTCTCCCCACACTTGCGTTCTGACCTGAAGACGAGTCCTTTGCAATCATCACCGCAATAGAAACACAACAGTGCAAGAAGATCTGTATCTTCTCCTATTAGTTGCGTACAAGCAGACGTTGAACACCTTACAGCCGTTTTCACAATCAAGACATACATCACCATCTGCGCTTAGGGTCTTGATGCCGTTTTCACCCATCTTTTCCATCAGCAAATGTATAAAGCACTGCTTGTTCTCAGCATTTGCTAGAAATTCCTTTTTTGTAGTTCGTGGCATTTGGGGGAAAAAGAAACTCAGGACCAACAGCTCCTTTCGTTCTCCTCTGATGGGTAACATCTTTGATGGAAGGGCCATGGGCGTATCCGTCAAATACTACAATGGCATTTTTGTAGTGCTTTTGGACATGGGTGATGTAGTGATCACAGATTTCCTCGTAGGTGTCATCTTTCTTCCAAGGTATTCTGTAAAGAGAGATCCGCCATCTAGTACGTAGTACTCAGGGATGCGCTGTGGTGCATCTCCTCCAACTGCTGTTGGTGCACAGCTCTCAAGTGCGTCGGCAAGTTGTGGCTTATTCGCTTTCGCATAACTCCGTGGGCATCAAACAAGGACGCAGGATAGCTGAGAGTTCGTGCTTGAACAGGCCCTTCAAATCTCTGTTTGGTTCACTGTTCACAACAAGGAGCAGGTGCTGGAACAGCAGTTGTGGATCAACTGGTACAGCAATGGTTTCATTGCCTGCAGAGACCACCTTCTGACCCATTATTTGGGCGGTGTCTGCCTTCTTAAATGAATACTCGAACATATTCTGGCCAGACTCTTCTGTAGAATAGCTGAACCAACATCTTCTTCTGCTTTATTGGGTTTGCTGAACTGTGTGCGACGACTCCAGTTGCAATGTTCCTGAGGTTGTCTGACTGGACAAGTGGATTTCGGTCTTGAAGGAATTTTGAGATTGTGTCGGTGTCTTTGCAGTCCCGGGCTTTTCTCGACGACGACATCTCTTTGTGCTGCTCGCTGGTGCAATAATGGGTCCCTGTTAGATTTTGCATGCTCTCATTTACAGATGCACATGCAGGCACAACTAACAACCATCGTGTCCTCTGAGTTTCCTCCATGCCACGACACGGGTCAATCCACCAGTTGACTTCAGAGTCCGCATTAAGACTTGTTCAATTACAAGGTCAGTAGAGAGACCCACCCAGAACCTGTCAGTTCTTCGAATGACAAATTTCCAGAGCGGAACTGATGGTGAACATCCGGGCTAGTCTTCTCCAAGTTGAGCATGTCTGTCAGGTAAACATAGCCGGACTTCGTGTAGTGCGAATGTCCTGCGGCAGCAAGGTGTGGCACATCTTCCGCAGTGAGGACAAGTGGAGGTCAAAATCGCCTGTTCGTTCTGCCTTCAGAACTGGAAGAGTAGCTCGACCATCGACATGTACTGTAGCCACAGTTGGCCCATCGGGAACTCGGCGATCCTTGACGTGTGTTTCTGCAGGACCTGGCTTATTCTCTTCAAGACGTCACGACTGCATGCTTCTTTCGCTTGAATATCATCCGCAAGTAGACCATCGTATAGCTGACCTGCTCTTTGAGATCTGGGTGCACATCATCTCTTTCACTCAATGTTATCATATTTACTCTTCGTTTTCGTGGGACATGAAATCATATGCTTCACAAGAATCATTGAATTCAGAACTGCATAAATCAGTGTATGCCCCCGTATAGCCCTAGCATAGGCCTTGCCATTCAGGTGTAGTCTACTGCATTTTCGGCATAAACTAATTCAAGTGCTTCCCGAAGTCCTGAGGCATTCATGAGGTGTCCAATGGATCCAAGATAACTCATCATGAGGTGAAAACCTCCTAACTTGAGGACTACTTTCTTCAGTTCGCTAGATTTGTCCTCATGATGAATGATCGTCTGCGCTTTCAACCACAATGGTTGATCAAATGTCAGAATAGGAATGGTACTGCGTTTCCTGTTTTCTTCGACAACAAACAGCAATGTAGAGTAGACACAGGACATGTTGGTGGGTCTAAGTCTATCATCGGAAGGAGTGTACGGATGATTTACCTGGATGTTCACCCTTGCATATAGCTTGCATCGTTCCTGACCACCCTGGTTCACTGGGACAAAGGGGCAAGGAAATCTTCCAGAGAAGACTTAGGTTGGAGTAAGTCGTTGATAATTAAATCAGGCAGTTTCTGGAAAAGTAATGACTACTTTTTCCAAGAAACCTGTTGTAATAATGGATGGCAATCTTAGCTGCCGGGACCATCATCTGGATAGGCTAAGAATCGTGGTACTGGTTCTGACTTAGTACTTCTGTGTACAAGCTCCACTAATTCCCATACCATGGAATGTACCATGGCCATCTAAGGTGCGGAGGTTGTGGTCTACATTGTCCGGCAATGTAGTGGCCAAAGTGACCTGATATTGGGTAGGTCGTATCCACTTGACACTGGCTGCAAGACTTGGAGAAGCGCAAAACCTCATCATAGGATAAGCATAAGCATGAGCATAAAGACTCTCTATCAAAAATCTAGAACATACAAATGGTGCAGTTGGACACCTAGCCCAAATGGGATGGGCGCAAGGAGGTTCGAGGCCTAGTAGCTTGCATGATACAATGGCCTATTGTGGCAACCTTCAGGTCATTTGCACCTGGAAAAGACCAGACAAAATAAGCTGAAGTGATTTGGCAAGTATTCAGTTAAGATCAATAGACTAAGTTGAACTGGGTCTGGGTATGTTGATTTGGAAGTGTCCTGCGCTTTATGTCCGATTTTGATGAGTTCTACCTGCAGTCTTGATAATCGTCGCTTCTCATCAGCTTCATTTGTCCATTTTAGGAGTGTCATAAAATTCCTGGAGGATCTGCGCTTGAGCTTTCCTGAATGTCACAATGTTCGGTCTGCCATTTATGTTCGTGATCACAACCCGCTCTCAAAATGTTCAATAAACTTTACACGCATATACATTGGAGAGTAGGTCTTCACATATCTTTGAACATTTCATCAACAAGATCAGTGACTGTGGTTGTTCATAGTCATTTTCCTGTAGGTCAGCGATGACCTGCAGGAATGCCTCTTGCCGTTGAATGTTTGTCCCGCCTCCCTAGCTTAGTCGGTGGAAATGCTGCTGGTGTCACTTCTGTAATGGAGTGGTATTTGCTTCCCTGTTCTGAAGTTTACACTACAAACTATGTGGTAAATGGCATCTGCCGCGTGAGGGTCAATGCAAGATGCCAAACGTCCCCGAACTTTCTCTGCCCAAGGATCGTTTGAGGGCCTTTGGTCGCATGCTTTAAGAATAGACCTCTGAAGTCCCACGTTCGAACAGGGTAAGAATCATCAGAGTTGGTGTCTGCTGACATCCCACAAAGGAAGCAGTGTTCCAAAAGTTAAATATGGGTTCAATAGAACGGCGACTTGGGGCTCTGGCTCCTCCCGAAACTTTCGTTTTAACGAAACTGTATAGATTTCTTGTTGCAAAAGTCTAGTCTGCATTCAGAGTGGAACTTCTGCCCCACCATCACGTTGATGGCAACTCCTCTTGATTTTGCAGCTCCCTCACACTATGGGCACCCTTCTCTGTCAAAGTAAACATTTGTCGGCCATCATCAAGCTGTTTCTCGCACATGGCACTTTGTGTCATCCATGGTGTAGATGTCCCCTGTGGATGGAAAATTAGTTTTTGGATATTGTCAAAGCTATGCTAAATTCCACGAAAATCAGTCAAGTAGTTTACCTAATGCTATGCGCGTACATACGACGCTAATACCCCACACAAACAATCTGAACCAAACACCATATACACAGTACACTCTACAGCAGTCACTACACAAAGCATGCAAAATGAAATCAGTCATGCCCACAGTGTAAAAATAGCCGCATAAATCTGATGTATTGTACAGATACACTCATGATCACCTGAACAAAGAGTCACCTGGCCGTTGGTCCACTTACCTTAGGTGAAATGTGCTGGTGTAGGTTACCCTCATGGGGGGGGAGGGGGTTTGTTGTGTTCCATGTTGTGTTGCATAGTTTATTTGTCAATCCGATGTATACTATAGTGATAAAAGGGAAAATAAACTCTTTTGAATTTGATTTGAATTTGTTTGACACTTATGATGTCATATATGATGCCTATGACGTCATTTCTGACATATATGACATCATATACAAATTTGGACGACATATTTGGATTCTTTGGGGTCACTTTCCTATCTGCTAATAATACATTTATGGGGTCTAAAACGCACCGTTTAGGAGATATCAGTCCCCCAAGTGCTCAATGGCGGCCATTTTGAATTTATGCAAATTAGGGCACTTCCGGTGGTCCTATTTTGTCCTATTTTATATTGGGACATTCAGAGTGACCCCCTGAACAAGATCCAGCAATAAAAAAACGATTGCAATTTGTTTCAGGTTCAGCCATTCTGGGGCTAAATCTACTGGACTAGTGCTTCATATATCCGCGGAGAATTTTTTCGCGTTTTGGGGGCGTATTTGCTGTTTTGTTTTTTTTGTGGTTTTGCATATTTGCGGTGTTTCGCAAGTGTTTTCAAGGTTTTTCGCAGGCATATTCACGGTTGATAAAATGCGACTTGCCTCTACATTTTTGACTCTGTGCTTCATGTAGTCACGATTTTTTTTCTTCGCATTTTCACATTTTTTCAAGAATGTATTCGTAGTTTTTTGTGGGCATATTCACTTTTTTAGCACAATTTTTTATGGTTTTCACAATTTTTCACAGAATTCTTGATTTTCCCTGATGAATCACGAACTATTGGGAACCTATCCCCCTTTTTCCCATTGAAGCAATGCCCCGACATTCTTGGATTCGACATTTGTGGAATTTTACAGGAACGTATCCCCCACAAACAGCGGGGTCTGAGCGAAAAACAATCCCAAAATATATGTTTGGGACACAAGATTTAGAAATCTTGTGTCCCAAACCCATCACTTTCTGAACCCACCTGACTCAGTCACACCCAGCTATTCCTGGACTCTGTGTGCTTTTCTCCTGACAAGATGGAGAGTTTGCTGTCAAACCTCGCCTCAGATTCTGCAACCAGTTGAGACGGCATCAGCCCACGTGTCCTAAAAATCTGCTCTGCTGCTCTTGCTCACCCTCTCTCTGTTCTATTCACCCTCTCATTTGCTTAAGGTCATCTGCCATCTGCTTGGAAATCAGTAAACATTATTGCTCTGCATGAAAAGGTGCAAAAACAGATCCCTGCAACTACAGACCAATTAGCCTTCTCCCAATCATCAGCAAGGATGGAATGCAAGCAAGCATCATCACTTCAGACATTAAATTCTTCCTCTTCTCTAATGGCTTGATTTCGATCATCAATTTCGATTCAGACCAGGTCACTCTACCTGGATATGCTGCTTCTGCTCTCCCAACAATGGATGGAGGTCCCTCCAATGCCGGACAGGAAATCGGAGCCATATCCCTGGACATATCACGTGCTTTTAACACGGTCTTGCACCCTGCCCTGCTCACCAAACTCTCTTCCTATGGCATCCAAGGACATCTCCACTCATTGCTCACAGACTTCCTCTCCTGTCGCAGCCAACGTGTGGCCCTTAATAAAGTTCTCTCATTCCCTCTTCCGGTCCAGGCTGGAGTTCCTCAAGGCAGCATTCTGGGCCCTGTTCTTTTTTCTGGTTTTCATCAATGATCTCTCTGACTCTCTGGAAATTCCTCTTTATCTCTATGCTGATGAATCCACCCTCTGCCATACCATCTATCATCCCTCAGATGGGCAAGCAGCAGCCTTTTCACGCTCTGCAGATCTGCATAAAATCACAAGGTGGTCCAACACGTGGAACATGTTTTCAACCCTGCCAAATCTCACACTCTCACTCTGTCTCTCCCAAAAGGGACGCGTCTGGCCCCCCCCACCCCCATCTACTTTCTCAATAATCCGCTTGAAGAAGTCCTTTCATTAAAGCTTCTGGATCTCACTATCTGTCCTGATCTTTCCTGGGAAAGCCACATTTCCAAGCTGGCCTCCAAAGCCAGTCGCCGACTGGGCATCCGCCATCGTGTAAAGACCTTCCTTGACATACCTGAGCTCCTGACCACTTACAAAGCTTTCGTCCACAGCCTGATGGAGTACTGCTCTCCCCTCTGGGTTGGTGCTCCTGCCTCTCACCTCTCAGCTTCACGCTGTGGAAACCAAGGCATTTATGAGCATTGGTATCTCCCACGATGAGACTGAGCCTTTGCGTTTCTCATTCTCTCACTGCAGGCAGGTCAGTGGTTTTTCTGTCTTCCACAATCTCCTCTCTGGCCTCACCATCCCCTGCTCTGTCTGAGATATTTCTCCCCCATATTTTCACAGTAAATCCAAACCAACTAGGAATAAGTTGAAATCTGACAACTTGGAGTGTAATACATATACCCATTTGAGTTTTTTTGAGTGACCAATCCTCCAGGAAATCTGCGAGTCAAACAAAAAATTTTTTGTCACAATATCGACACAGGGCATAATAACAACAAGGATGGAAGCCCAAATCAAGGACAAAGCTCCCAAATGCACCTGAAAAGAGAGACATGTGGATTTTATATTTAAAGAATCAATTCTACACCAATCCGCTCAAGGTCCGCCAGCAACCCCCTTCTGGTAAAACTACCAAAATCAAGAATCACTGCTCACCTTCACCCTTACATTCCTCTTTTTTCCTGCCTGTGGAATGAACTTCCACATCCCCCTCAATCCCATTCTTCCCTCCAGGTCTTCAAAACAGCTGTTCACCACCATCTCTTATCTTCCCTTATCCAAAACCTCGATCTATTCTACTCCCATTAATCCACCACAAACCCACCTTCATCAAATTCCCTGCTTTCTTTCCTGAAAGTCCCTGAAAAAAATTAACGACCTTATTTAATTATTGTCAGGTCAGAACAGATCAGATCTGTGACTTGCAACAGATACCATGTAAACCTGCACTAACCTGTTTCATGGTTGGTTTGTTGGCGACTAAACCATCTGCCCCACCAGGTTTCCAGGTGAGGAGGGTGTATGGATATAGACACCCAGCAGGACTAAAAATAAAACCTATCAAAGGGTGGAGGAGCTCCTTGTCAGCAAACGGCTGTCCATATCTGGTGTCCAACTGCGTCTGCGGATGTCCTGATGCAGAGGGAAACCTTTCCAAGGAGGTTGGTGGCAGGATTTGCACTCCGGCCACCCTACAACACTTTACACTGCAAAACAAAGGAAATGCGCAAAGAAAACTGAAAACTCACTCCGTGGGAGTACCTCCTGTACAGCTGCCCTTCGCAGGTCAGGTCACCGGATGACAGGATTGGGGCAAAGCCTTCGGGACCCACATTCTTTGATGATAGAAGGCAAAACACGGGGTAACCTTCCCAGGTTGGATTGCGGTAGTGTGTGTCGGGGTGGTGCTGAGGTGTCGTCCACCAGACGGTGGTCTCCTTGGGTTAACCTCAGGCGGTGCCTTCAGGTGGGTGCAAGGAATGTCCAATCCCGAAGAGAAGATGATCACCTGTCTCTGCTATCACCTGAGCTCCAGCACTTGAACATCAGTATTGTAACACTCCCTGAGTTTTGGAGACCGGATAGTGGCAAGATCATGGTGGGTGGTTACACCAACGACTGTTCTGGTCGCTCTCTTGATTACCATGTCCAAGGAGTTGCTGTAGATGTGTCCAATATGTTGGCTTACATGATAATTCAGGTAACACCAGTCAACACATGTATTATGAGACTGAGGATTCGTCACTCCTTGGGTGTCATTTCCCTGGTCTCTATACATGCTCCGACTGAGGCAAGTAATCACACTGTAAAGGAGGCATTCTATGCCGTGCTGGTGTCCATGCTTGATCAGTGCCCCAGACAAGATACTCTTCTAGTCTTGGGGGATTTCAATGCATCGAGTGGCACTGATAAGGATGGCTATAAGACATGTGTTGGTCCCCATGGGTCTGGAACTGTGAACCAGAATAGCACTAAGTTCCTGACTTTGCAAGAAGTCATGGACTTAGGGTGCTGGTTCATGATTTCAGAGCCCACAGTGTCATCTTTGGACTTGGTATTCCAACACTGGTGGTGTGGCAAAGAAGATGGACCATGTGCTCGTTGATGGTCGCTGGAAGATGATTCAGAACTACAGGGTCTACCGGAGTGCCCAGTCCCTCAATACTGACCACAGGCTTGTTGTGGCATCTCTGAAGTTGTAGCTGAAATCCAGGAGAATGGTACTGTCCCAGCCTACGCTGGCTGTTGACAAGCTCAGGGACAAGAGAGTAGCCGAGGAGTTTGCGAACAAGTTGAGTGAGGATTTGGGGTGGGGGGGGGGGGGGGGGGAGGGCGGTCTGGGTGCTGTGGGAAATCCTGAAGAGTTGTGGAATACATTAATGTTGCTGGCAGATAACTTGTAACCCACAGAGGAACACTGGACACCATTGACCAGAGTCGTAGGACCAGGCTTAATGGCAGAGCTAAGCTGTTCAAGGAACTGAGGCATAAAACTGTACGTGTGCTGTGGGCAGAAAAGAAGGCTGATGTACGAGGAATCTGTGAAGGGGTAGAACATCGCCTGTGGAGGAGTGATTCTCATCCTGCTTACAGAGGAATTTGTGCCTTGCGTTCCTCCAAGCCCATTCCTCAGTGTGTTGCTGTTTGAGCAGATGGTGGTAGACTCTTGACAGAGGTATCTGAAGTGAAGGCCCGCTGGACTGGTTACTTTGAGTGGCTGTACCAGGCTGACCCACCAGCTGTTGAGTTGAATGTCAGGGGTCCAACTATCCCCATTGCTGACCCTCCAATTAACTGTGAACCGCCGTCATTTGTGGAAACACAGGCTGCGGTGAACCGGTTGAAAATGGATAAAGCCCTAGGGATCTGTGTCATCCGAGTTGAACTCTCAAGGATGGTGGAAATGTTGTAATGGTATCTTTGCATGCAGTTCAGTGCTCTGCTTGGAGCACAGGCATCATCCCAACTGACTGGAAAAGGGGCCTCGTTGTCCCGCTCTGGAAAGGGAAAGGTGATCGCCAGAACTGCAACAACTACCGAGGGGTGCCATTGCTTTCAGTGCCGGGAAAGGTCTTTGCTAGGATAATTATTCATGAGGTTCACCACCATCTGCTTGAGCACCAGCGCCCAGAGCAGTCAGGCTTTACATCAAAGAAATCAACGATTGACCGTATCCTTGTTCTCACCGAATGCAAAGCAAACGAGGGTTTTGGCAGGTGCTGCTGGCAGCGGATGTTGATCTCAACAAAGCATTCAATTCAATGAATCATAATGCCCTCTGGAGGATTTTCGGACTTCGCTGGGTGCCACCAAAGTTGATTGATCTCATTTCTGAATTACACTTGGTACAGATAGTGCCGTGAGGTGTGGTGGTAGCATCTCTGACTTATTTCGAGTTGTTACTCGAGTTTATCAGGGGTGTGTATTGGTCCCCACACTCTTATACAGTTGCATGAACTGGATTTTTGGGAATATGTCACAGAGATCAAGCATAATTCCACAATCCAGAATATGTGCATCGCTTGGGAATGTCAAAATCTCGGACCTTGATTTCGCAGATGATCCAGTCTTCCTTGCGAAAACATTGGTTGTCCTTATAGAGGCCCTCGAGGCACTGAATGAGGAATCAGAGCTGCTAGGACTCCAGGTTTCCTGGGTCAAAACAAAGATCCAGGCTTTCATTGAGATATTGGATGCTGCCATCTTGTCTGGAGCTGTTTGTGGTGAGGAGGTTGAGGTCACGGAGAGATTCACTTACCTTGGCAGTGATATTCATGTCTCGGCAGGTTGTGAGCCGGAAGTCATCAGATGCCTGGGTCGGGCCTGGGGAGTCGTGGATTCACTGGATCATGGGGTGTGGTGCTGTCGGTGCCTATGCAGGAGGACGAAAGTCTGAGTCTTCAAGACCTTAGTGCTTCCACTCTGCTCTATGGATGTGAGAATCTGAGATATCAGGATCTGAGATATCAGGATCTGAGATCTGAGACGAAGACTTAACTCCTTCAGTACCAGGTCCCATTGGAGAATCCTTGGCTATTGCTGGTCAGACTTTGTGTCCAATGAGCGATTGCTGAGGGAGACTCAAATGAGATTTGTTACCTGTGTAGTCAGTGAGTGTCAGCTGCAGCTGTATGGACATGTAGCTCGATTTCCTGATGCTGATCCTGCTCACCAGATTCTCTCAGCGTGGGAGCCTCGTGAGTGGAGAAGAACAATGGGATGACCGTGTGCCTCATGGTTGCAGCAGGTTGATCGGCATCTAAAGGAGATGGGGGTAAGCAAGGTATCTACCTGGGGATGGCCAACTGGATGCCCCTGGAGTGCCGACGAGAAGTGGATGCAGCGACCCGCTGCTCCGGCGCATGCTACCATACCTAACCTAATGTAACCTATTTAATTATATCCTTTATCAGGCGCATCCTCGGCCATCACTCTGTATGGGGTCTTAAGGCGTATCCTGGGTTACCTCGCTGGGGTTAGAAGCTGCCATATTTTTTGGCCTGCTCAACCATGCCTTGACTTGGAATAGGCCACAACAATTTCTTCATGATAAAGTTTGTTTTTTTCATTTTCCTCACTCATATTATCGAATGCCTGTTTGTCATACCTATGAATTGCTGGATACATTACAATGATTATAAACGCCCGGAGACGCCAGCGTTCCTGGCTATATTTCATTTCCACACATGCCATAACCTCGAAAATCTCTTAAACTAGGCCAAATTATAAAATTACAAAAAAAAAAAAATCCAGAATTGAACATAGCAGCAGTTTTGACTCCTAAAAAAGTGTTCATTTGTCCAATTTGGACATTGCGCAAGTGTCTCCGGGAGGTGTTTAATATGACGGATCATTGCTTGCTAAGCCAGCCGTTCCTCATCCATTTCATTGGAGCTCTTCCTTGAGTGCTTTAGACACTTGACAAGCACTCTATAGTATTCGCTCTGTCACTGAATACTTTCTATCAATTGACTTGAACAAAGGTCAGGGCTACTCGCCTGCGTTGGCCATGTGTTGTTCTGTGGTGCAACAGGCGGTAGCTGGCTCACTGAAAATGTGAAGTTTTATTTTCCACACCATTTCCCCTTTTTGTACAATCTTCCATTATTCGACCAGTCACTTCGGCAAAGATAAATACAAATAAAAACTAAATGTTTCGTTTTTAAAAGTTTCTTCAACCGTTTTGTGGAGTGCTTGGTGAAAGCCACAAGCCTGGTGATACTGTGGTTCGATACTGGAGGTAAGAAGGCAAAATGAATTATGTGATTACAATGAGTAAAAAATGTTTTCAGTTGTTATGAAGTAATGAATTGCCACATCATGGCAGGAAAGCCGAAAGGTACGCATGCTCGCTCTTTGTAGCCTGGGTTTGAGTCCTGACCCAGCTATAAACTGTCATCCCGATCTTTCACAGGCAGGGTGATTCATCAATGTGTGGACATTAAACTGGGTGTCACATCTGCCAGAATCCCTCACTCCTCTCCCTCCCTCACCCCTTTCCCTCCTTCACCACTCTCCCTCCCTCTCTCCTCCCCCTCCTCACTCTCTCTCTCTCTCAACCCTACCACCCCTCCCCTTTCCGACCCCAATCTCTCTCTCTCTTACCCTCCCCTCTCCCCGCCCTTTTCTCTCCCACTCCTCCCCCTGCTCCTCCACCCCTCCCCTCTGTTGAGGGACTGTAGCATGTATGAATCAGATTCAGAGTGAGCCGACCATAGGGGTGCAAAGGTCGCTGCATGTACGCAGGCAGGCCTTTGCCAGGTAGATAGCATGGGTTTGTTTTAAATGCTCCCACCCCAGGTCTGAAAGTATCCGTGTGTGTGTGTGTGTGTAAGTTTCTGTTCTTGCCTGCTATCTCCGCATGCAAGTGGGTTTCATCAGGAGGTGAAACAGAAACCTACCAGGTCTCAAAGTATTCACCTCCGTGTGTGTATGTGTCATTGATTGGTATCTACATGTGTGGATTTCAGAATGTGGAACGGAGTCCTCCCAGGACAGGCTCAAAGTATCCACCCTCATTTCGATCAGGGGGTCTCGATTCACGGATCATGCTGTGAAGTTTTCTGTTCTCAAAGTTTTGTGCCGAGGGTTCTCTTCAGGATCGTTACTGAGCACAGGAGGACTTCCAACTGTCGTTTGTTTGTAGTGATATTCCCAGGGATGGTTTGTAATATCTCTGTGAGGTTCTTCATCATCATTCCCATTGAGGTGCTTTGTCATCACTGGTACAACTTTACCATTCTTCACCTTCCAGGATCTTTTCACTTCATTCTTTAGGTCTTGATATTTGGTTATTTTCTTGATTTCTGAGCTGTTTAGGCCAATATTGTTGGTACTGACACCTCAATTAGCAATGCCTTCTTTTCATTTTTGGACCTCAGCACTATATCAGGTAGCAATGCTTTGTTTTCTATGTTCACCCTTGATGGGATCATTAGGTCTTACGTGAGCATTACTTCCTTGTTTTCAATGATTGCTTTTGGTTCATGTTTCCATGAGTTTTCTGGAACTGCGATATTGAGACTTTTGTAAATGTGCCGGTGGATTACTCTACATACCTTGTTGTGCCTTT
>CM068956.1:89514817-89537082 GCA_035128595.1 Eptatretus atami | reverse complement strand
CTGTTCTGACATGAGTTTTTTTTACATCCTGATTGGAGGTGGCTCATACTTTCTGTTTCGACCTCACAGAACCTCCACTCGGCCGAATGACTCAGTCCTGCCATTTTCTTAAAACCATTGGTGTAGTATCCTTGGTCTTGGGCAATGATAATAATTTGTTCTCCATTCCACTTGAGGTGTGTGTGCGTGTGTGTGCATGTGCGTGTGTCATTGTCATATGTATCCTTGTCATTTCTGCAACTTGTAAAAGTGCAGAAGTGCAGTTGTGGTATTATAGCATTTGACTCACGGACCAATTATAGTATCAGTCCCTGAGAGTCAAATACAAGTTCAGCCTGAGAGTATCAGCTTTTCTGAGGGTACCAATGTGGGTCCACAGCTCGGTACTGATCCAACTGATGTGGTTCCACCTGGAGGAAATATGACAGGAATTTGGAATTTGTTAAGAGTGCTAATAATAACTCACCTACTTTTGCCAAAGGATCTTTCACATCCAACAAGTAAAGCTACCAGACACCACCCAGCTTGATTTCCATCTGAGGGACAGCATATTTTGTGATGCAATGACCTACCTGTGAAGCACCAGTGAGACAGATAGATGATAGGCCGATAAACAAATAAACCAATGTCACCCGCAGGGTGACCCGTATCTTGCCAAAAGGTGACCACGTGTGACTTCTTTAAGTCACACTGAGGTGAACAGAGCTGCTATCCACCAGGAGCGACTCCTTGAGGAATATCTGCCTACGAGAGATTCCGATGAGAATCGTTCTACAGAGTAACCATGAAAAATATGCGTTTGCCTCATAACGTCACCAAATGACGTCATAATGTCTCAAGCTTGACATATCTAGAAGCACTCATCGAGGTGTTCAATTTGAGGTACTACACGATATGGTTCCTAAAACTTGAAAATTTGACCTTGGGGTCAAATATGTTTGACCTTAGGCGCTAACCATGAAGGTCAAGGCCAATCGCCACCAAAAATTAATCAGCTGAGCGCCAGACCATGAACTATATTCCATGAAGTTTGAAGACGATCCGATCAAAATTACTCAAAAAATAAGGGTTTTGTCGACTCCCCTGATTTGCGACAAAGTGACCTTGACCTTTGACCTTGACCTTCAAAATTTTATGCGCTGAAAGGGACCTCTATAGGCCTCTGATATGCGAAGTTACAAAAATTTCTAATGATAACTGTGCTCTGCAGGTGATTATACTGTGATTACAGACAAAAAAAACAAAAACATATGAAGGTCAAGGCCAATCGCCACCATAAACTAATCAGCTGAGCGCCAGACCATGAACTATATTCCCATAAAGTTCGAAGACGATCCGATCAAAATTACTCAAAAAATAATGGTTTCGTCGACTCCCCTGATTTGCGACAAAGTGACCTTGACCTTTGACCTTGACCTTCAAAATTTTATGCGCTGAAAGGGACCTCTATAGGCCTCTGATATGCGAAGTTACTAAATTTCCAATGATAACTGTGCTCTGCAGAATTTTTTATACGTGATTACAGACAAAAAAAAAATAATAATAAAAAAACAAAAAAAACATACAAGCTGACTAACATATCTTGAAAAAACTTCGTTTTGGCAAGATAAAAATCCAGATTAGACAATAGACAGCATAAAAGGGAATGTACACTGCCTCTGCATCAATCTTGTCAGGAATAATCATAGACTCCTATAGAGAAGGACTGGAACCTCCATGCTCGGGGTTTGTAAATTGAGTCTGAAGGATTAACTTGAGTCCGGGGCTAAAATGACTTCTAGAAGGGCGAGAGACACGATCTCGGGATCCATATAGGGGTTTTTGAGGACGGCGAGTTCAATAGTGTCATTTTCAACACCACCTGAGGTCATCTTCAAGGTCAAAATGTCATATTTCAAGATCAAATTACTGAATTTTGGTATTTTTGCCCGTTTTTGTGTCTAACTCATAAACGGTGAGAGATGGCTGATTGTAATAAGATGCAAGTGTGTAGAGTTGTCAAACTTTGATATTTATTGTCATATATTGTACTACATAAACAATATATGCATGTCACAAACACTATGCCTATTACAACTATGTCTATGTCTATCACTATTTGGAGAGCTTTCCTTGCCTCCTGAGGCATCCCAAAGCTTTTTCTTTGTCACTTAGGCCTAAGTCACATTTGCCTCGGCGGCTGTGGGGTCTACAAAATCTACGGCCACTAGCAATTATAGGGCGGCCGCAGTATTTCCACGGTCACACAATGTAGCAGTCACATATGTTTTTTTTTTTTCGGGGAGCACCCACGGCGTATTTATAAATTGTGGAGACCGAAAACGTGGGGGTGCCGTACGTTCTTTGATTTGATGTCGCACGGTGACCTTAGGGCGTTCCTGCGGCGGCCATAGAATTTTCAAGGCAGATGCAAGGTGCCCGCAAGGCGACCGCAGGGGGCTCTAAGGCGAATGTGCGGCCAGACGGACGGTAACGAGTGGGGTCATTTTTTTTATTTTTATTTACCAGTTCTTTTCTTTCTTTGGCTTGTCGAATTGCTACGGCGAACGTAGAAATGAAAAAAGTTATAACTCCGCGTTATAATTCCACGGCGACCCCTACGGCCTGTAAAATATAGCCAAACGGCGTAGGGCCACCCTGAGGCCACCACAGAAACTCTGCGGCCGCCGCACGTTTCTGTCAATTCAGAGGGCGTATGGCCGCCGTATCCTCGCCGTAGAGCAAATGTGACTTAGGCCTTACATTGAGGACATGAGCTTTCAATATAATGTTAGCTAAAGTAGTACATGCAGCATTACTACTAGCTAAAGGTGCATCTACAGAGGATAACAGCTCAGCAAAATGAAATCGGCAACGCATTTTAGTCTTGTCATACAAATTATAGGCATTATGTACAAAAAAGACAGTTGACATAGTTGGCACACTCAATCCACCTCTATTCAAATTATCTAGAAACTCAGATGACACCTCGTTACCATCTTCATCATCAATGATCTCCTCCATACTAGTGCTATCGCCATATTTATGAATAAGGTGTCCGGCCAAATAAACTACTTTATGCTTAAGGGCATCGTCAGATCCAAGAGATCCTGAGTGTCTTGAGGAGTAATCTCGTCAAGAGTTCACTTCGCTCATCTGGATTTATGGAAGTTGTACAGTTCTTGTCGCAATCAATCACACGAGAACTAGATTCGGGCATAATGTCATGCTTAATGAGTGTTTGCAAATTTACAATTTTAGCTGCAGCCATAATGTCAACTACGTCAATGTAGAAGTTTCCACCGCTTCTTTGCCTGGCTTGGCGCGCAAAACTTTTCCAAGGCTTCATCTGCAAATATAGCAGGAAGAATGTAGTCAAAGTCTTTCTCTGCCAGAAGCAATTTGGCAGCATCCACATTATTACGTGTGGACACAGTGAAGGCTTCAGCAGTTTGCTGAGTTAGCTTCAGCTTACGACCACCCCCTCCTTGCCATGCGCAGGTAGATATAATTTGGCAGGCCTGCTCCAGCCTAGTGAAACTTGTACAGTCTGCTGTCCAAGGCTGTCTGGATTCGCGCGCAGATGGATAGCTGAGAAACGGTCTTTCACGTTCATCATCTTGAACCACTCACTCATTATCTGGGTGAGGATGATTGTCCCTTCGCTGATGCCCAGTGAATCCTTGAAGTCTTTAAAGCAGCGACAGTCTTGTCATTGAACACTTGGCATACCAATGGTATGCTCTAGCGTTGAAGGGGCTTGGGGAAAACAGCGGTGTGCGTCAGCTTGGTTAAGCGAATAGGAATAGCCCGGTCGATCTCATAAACCTTCTGAATATCACTCCAGTAAGCTTTGTACTTATTACCATCTACGACAAATGAGAGTGTCTTGCCATCAACAGTAATCCAGTTGTTGCGAACATTTTTGAAGATGTGCATGTAGTCATTCACTAAAAACATAGATTGCTCTTGAATTGACAGCACTTGGCAACTTCCTGGTCCTCCAAGTTTTGAATAAACACTGCGGTTGGTATTGCAATTGTCACATATCAAAGAAATCACAGTACCGCCAGCACCAACTACAGCTGATGCAGCTTCGATAAGGAGTTCCTTCAGCTGATCTGCAGTTCGTTTTTTGCAGGGCAAAATGCGTAGAATATAGCGTGGACCACCGAAATGGCAGGCAACTTCAACAACCATGGCATGTGAAGCAAGCATTTCGTGTTCACCCACCGCTGCTGCATTTTGAGCATATCCTACAACATGCCCTCCAGAAAATCGCAATGTCTCGACCAGCTTTACCTCGTCAAACATTAAATTGACCAACCGCTGCTGTGGTTTAAGCTGGTCGAACAAGGTTTTGAGGTTGGAGTCCTGCTGACTACTAGCAAGCATCTGTTTTACCTTTTTTGTTGATGGTAGAATGATTAAGCCAGATCGACAAATCATTTTGTATGCACTGGGTGATATGTTGAGAAGCTGCATTGCGAAAATCATAGTATCAGTATCAAATCGGCGATGATCAAGAGGTTTGAACATAAGATGCAGCTGCGACAGAAGGAAGGTGAAATGAGGAAGCTCATGTGCCTCAATGTAAGTGACAAAGAAAAAGCTTTGGGATGCCTCAGGAGGCAAGAAAAGCTCCTCAACTAGTGATAGACATAGACATAGGTGTAATAGGCATAGTGTTGTGACATGCAATAATGTTTATGTAATACGATATATGACAATAAATATCAAAGTTTGACAGCTCTACACACTTGCATCTTATTACAATCAGCCATCTCTCACCGTTTATGAGTTAGACACAAAAACGGGCAAAAATACCAAAATTCAGTAATTTGACCTTTTGACCTTGACCTTGAAGATAACCTCAGGTGGTGTTGAAAATGACACTATTGAACTCGCCGTCCTCAAAAACCCCTATATGGATCCCGAGATCGGCCTCTAGCCCTTTGGAAGTCATTTTAGCCCCGGACTCAAGTTACAAACCCCGAGATCGTGACGTTCCAGTCCTTCTCTATAGGAGTCTATGGGATAAATACACTTGTGTCTATTAATGTTCTAATCATACAAGCAATGTGTGTGCAAGCTCTTCATTGATGATTCGACCCAACTTGTATTCGCCTCATGGAATACAAACCCTCCTGATGGCAACCTGTGTCTGCACAGGTTAAAACCAAGACGTTTTAGTCCTATACGAAGATCCAAGGCCACCATTCCCAGGAAAAAAACATTTCTTTCCTGTAGCAATTCTCTGCAGACTACTGTAGTAGGACCTGTTACCAACTATAGTATATGAGAGTACTACTCTCATATACTATAGTTCTAACTGTAGCATTTTTGCCTGGGTTAGGCTCATCTGCAATCCAAATTCCCCATCCTCTTACCATCCTAACCCATCCTCTTACCATCCTAAAAAGCCTGGTGGGAGCTGGCCATGTCTGTGTCTGGTACACATTCCCCTTCCATTCTGAATCTAAAGGATGGAGTCATGTTGCACACTGCTTTAACAAAAGTTGAAAAGCTGTTGCTGCCATCTCCTACCTCTGCCACCCAAAACGATCACACAAATTCTTCGAGAAATTACCCTCATCTTCTTCCTCTCTGAAAGTCCAGGATGGTCCCACTCTCATTTGCTCTTCATCCTAAAAATTGTGGAATCACCTCCCTGTTTCTTTTGTCTTGTCCTCATTACAGTCTTGCAAAAGCCCTGCCGATCACTACCTCATGCACTCACCCATGCATTTTCATGATCTCTCGAACACACGCTGATTCATTCCCATTCTGTATTTCTCCGTGCCATTGTTACCCGTTTTGTTTTATTCCTCCTTTCCTCCTTGTTTATGTGCACTTACCCACCCCCCTCCCCAACACTCTCTGCTGGTTTGTGAACCTGCAACCCATTGTCGCTCAGGAGGTCATCCACGAGTTTGAACCCTTGCATCAAAAATATCAATGCAAAATGAAATTTGAAACAATACGAGTGAGATTTCAAGGCAGAACAATAATGCTGATATGATGGCACATACTGCAGAAAAAAGAAAGGACAACATCTCAATCGATGAAAGCACAACATAGGAACTAGAAAACGAAGCATCTTACAAATACTGAAGAATATAAGAAGGCCCCCAGATACAACACAAAACAATGCGTAAAATAATCAGCAAAGAGTACCGACACAGAAAAAGTAATGCTGAAGTCATCCCTCTCCACAAGAAACAAAGCCAAAACTAGAAACCAACTTGCAGTGCCAGTATTCCAAAATTGCTGTGCAATTATTTACTGGCCGCAATTGGAGATCAATAATCTAAACACCAAAAAAAGGAAACTTTTAACAATTCACAAGATGTTCTGCAAAAACCAATGCACACCGAGGTTGTACTTACCGAGGAAAGAGGGAGGAGGTGGTTTGATGGAGCTTAACCAAGTGCACAGAACATCGTGTGTCGGACTAGTGGAGTATGTGAAAATCTCAACTGACTATTGGATGAGATTTGTACATGAGCAAGAAAACAACAGATCAGAAAAAGGATCCTTAATCCATTTAGCAACAAACTTCCAAAACAGGTGCTAATTACAGATACAACACTGGAAAATGAAACAGAAACAAACATAGCCCCAATGATTGCAAAGAAAAACAAAAGGAAAACTCCAACAAAAAATATCAGCATACATACTCTGACAAATGGGAGAATGACAAGAGCAGGGGAAGATTCAAAAAAGATCTCGACAGAACAGGGATCGACAAGGAAGGCTCTTTGGAATGGCTAAAAAGTGGTCAAATTAGTTGGGATGGAGAACGAGTCATCAGCAATGCCAAAGACAAAGGACATTACACTAATGCTTTGAAGAAAATGGTGGGATTGAGTCAATGAGACAAATGCAGGTTTTGTGGGGAAGAAACAAAAAGTACCAGCCACCTCCTTTCGGGATGTAAAAAACTCATGTCAGAACAGCTGTACACAGAAAGACATGACAACATCTGCAGAGTAATCCACTGGCACATAGGTAAACATTTCAACATCCCAGTCCCAGAACAATCATGGAAACACAAACCAAGTCCGATATTTGAAAATGAACAAGTAATGCTCACGTGTGACAAAATGATCCCATCAAGTGTGAACATTGCAAACAAAGCATTGTGTTCGGACATGGTGCTCAAACACCAAAAGGAAAAAAACGGCATTGTTGATCAAGATTTCCGTTCCCAATGACTTCAGATTAAGTGCCATAGAAATTAGGAAAATGACTAAATAACAGGATTTGAAAAATGAGGTGAAAAGGACTTGCAAATTGAAGAAAGATGAAATTGTACCAGTGATAGTTGGAACAACAGGAATGATGAAGAAAACCCTTACTGAGCACTTAAAAATAATTCCCGGGAATATCACTACAAACGAACTACAAGTGGAGGCTGTCAGAGGTTCAGTGAAGATTCTGAAATGAGCCCCTGGAATGAGGCTTTGAGAACAAAACTTCACAATTTAGTTCATGAATCATGATCCTTTACCAAAAAATAGGAGGTGGAGATTTTGAGTTCTGGGAGAACTTCCTCCCACCTCCTGAAACCTGCAAATGGAGATAACAACCAAACAGATACACTGTGAGATGGTGCTGCAGCAACTTTTGAAGAGTGGGTATGAAAGAGTACAGCAAAGATATCACAAAATAATCATCTCTCCCCCCAAAAATAGGACAAGTCTGGAACTGAAAACCTTTGCTTTGCTTTGTGGAACAAATCAATTACTGTAAGTCAGGATTGAGCAGCTCAGAGAAGCGGTGAATTTTTTTCAGGAGATTGCTGAATGGTGATATTTTTTCACACATTGATCAACACATATGGTAGGCAAACTGAAGAGAGTCGATTATAATATAGCATGGTATAATTATTTTAATATTACATAAATCATGACATTTTCTTCCAAGTTTCTAACTGTATAAACAGTAAGCTTTAGGGAAATAAAATAAAGTCCATATACAGTAGTTTAGTTTAACGCACTAACACAGGAAATATTATAGGACTCAGTTGAAGGATATTGGGCATTGCCTTGACTCCTGAGGTTCTCCTTTGGGATTTATGCATGTGGCTGCTGAAGAGCTGTAACTGCAATTGTCTTTTCAGAAAGCTTGGCTCCCACTTTTGACCTGAACATTTTACTAAATTTAACTATTCATATAATTTGGTTGCTGTGAAATAAAAAATATGGTAATGGATGACAAACCAGACTCACTGGCATAATGGTTAGAGCATTCGCTCTGAGTGTGGGAGATTGGTGGTTCGAACCCCTGCCGAGTCATACCAAATACTTTTAAAATGTTATGCGCCGCTTCCCTGCTTGACACTCAGCATTTAAAAGGATAGAGCAGGGCCAAACCACCATCAGTTGGCAATACCAGCACAGCCTCTGATGTACCTAATAGCCTCTTCCTACGTTGAAGTTCATTATTTTGTAAGAGAACATATATTATTTATTGTTATGTTGTACAAATGGAAGGCAATGAACACTGCCAAATATTAATCCACATATTTGGTTGCACAAGAGTTATGAATAAGATAGAGAAACACGTTTCAAATGGGACAGTTTAGGGGAGAATATGTGGAAGAATTAACAGCAATTGTGGGTAAGTTATTTAAACAATCAGCACAGTACCAGGCAGGGCTCAATAAACAAGGCAAATAAGATTTTACGATCAATTAGCTGGGGAACAGTGGAAAAGTCTAAAGAATTATGATTATGCTGTATTGAAGTCGAGTTACACAGCCTCATTTAGAAAATTGGTTGGCAAGACATGTGCAAGTGATAAATGACAAAATTAGTAAACAAATCCTCCAAGTTTTCCCGTATGTTTTGCTGTTCTCAACAACTCTGGTCTTGGAATTTCAAATCTGGATGGAAACACCAAAGGCAAAAAGACATGACGCAAGGTGGATTTCAGTCCAAATTGCTTTTGCAACCAAGGAGGCCATATGGCAAAATGTTGACTACAGGGTCATGCAGGCAAGGAACAAAGCCTGTTCATGAATGCTGCATAAGGGCACTCCGTTTTAAGGTAAAATGAGGTGCTTTCATGTGAATCTAACACAGCTGATACGGTACGCAAATTAGACTTGATGACATTCCCGCAGCTGGCCTGACCAGGGCCTGCTTACATCTGATAGATAGGCTGTAAGGAGAGCAACTCAATTGTTGGGTTAGCTTAACAACTGTAACCTTTTCATTTGCTAAGCCAAGGTGTTTCAGCATGAAAACCGCTACACAGAAGCTGAAGGAATTTGATTATCTCTGAAAACAGATTGTCTGCCTGGAAATTGGACACATTGAACGAGCGGAGCAAGTGGCAGTCATTAAAATACCCGGTCTACGTTCACCCTCATTTATGTGCATGGTTTTTGAACCAGTGAGCCTGTGTGTAATGCTCCTGTGTGTAATGTTCCTGCCCTTTAAGGAGTACAAAAAAATTGCGCTGAATATGCAATAACATACCTTAAAGCAATTAACACTGTCCTTCATCATTTTACAGCCAAATACCAAAATATTCCCCTCAAGCTAATTCCTGGATATTCCTTGTGGGTGTTCAAGGATAAATATGCCTGCTCTGCCCCCACAAATAGAGAATACATAAAATGTCCACTAGTTCAGCCAAATATCACCGTGTTCATTCTTCCTTGCACATTTATTATACTTTAGATGTTATGCAAATAGGCTCCCGTGTTTTGTCGCCTTTAAACAACAGCCATGGTAGATGATTATTAATATTTTGTTCTTCCAGTGACAATGTGTTATGCATAGAATTCTAGATGGAGAGAGAGAGAGAGAGAGAGAGAGAGAGAGAGAGAGAGAGAGAGAGAGAGAGAGAGAGAGAAAGAGAGACAGAGACAGAGACAGAGACAGAGACAGAGACAGAGACAGAAGACAGAGTGAGAGTGAGAGTGAGAGTGAGAGTGAGAGTGAGAGAGCCAGAGCACGAGACAGAGACAGAGACAGAGACAGAGACAGAGACAGAGACAGAGAGAGAGAGAGAGACAGAGACAGAGACAGAGACAGAGACAGAGACAGAGACACAGAGAGAGAGAGAGAGAGAGAGAGAGAGAGAGAGAGAGAGAGAGAGAGAGAGAGAGACAGAGACAGAGACAGAGACAGAGACAGAGACAGAACAGAGACAGAGACAGAGACAGAGACAGAGACAGAGACAGAGACAGAGACCAGAGACAGAGAGAGAGAGAGAGAGACAGAGAGACAGAGAGACAAGAGAGACAGAGAGAAAGAGAGACAGAGAGACAGAGAAACGAGAGAGACTTTTTTTTGACTTTTATGTCCTTTATTACAAAAAAAGTATAAAGGGTAAAAATTCATACAACAAAGCAAAGGATAATATACAAGCGTGGAAAAAAAGGAAACCAATTCAATTTTCAAGTAATCGATAAAGCATTGACAAAAGTTCAAACACACGGATACTCCAAAAAAATACATTAGAGAAAGGAGAAGAAGATGATAAGAAGAGAGAAAGCAACACAGGCTCCACACTTACCGCCAGAGACTGAGCAACACGCCCTTGCGTTTGCACATGCGTGCCAAGCGAGAGAGAGAGAGAGAGAGAGAGAGAGAGAGAGAGAGAGAGAGAGAGAGAGGAGAGAGAGAGACAGAGAAGAGCAGAGACAAGAGAGAGAGAGACAGAGAGACAGAGAGAGAGAGAAGAGAGAGCAGAGAGAGGAGAGAGACAGAGAGAGAGAGACAGAGACAGAGAGAGAGAGAGAGAGAGAGAGAGAGAGAGAGAGAGACAGAGACAGAGAGAGAGACAGACAGAGAGACACAGAGAGAGAGAGAGAGAGAGAGAGAGAGAGAGAGAGAGAGAGAGAGAGAGAGAGACAGAGACAGAGAGAAGAGACAGAGACAGAGACAGAGGACAGAAGACAGAGAGACAGAGAGACAGAGAGCAGAGAGAACAGAGAGACAGAGAGACAGAGAGACAGAGAGACAGAGACAGAGACAGAGACAGGAGAGAGAGGAGAGAGAGAGAGAGAGAGAGAGAAGAGAGAGAGAGAGAGAGAGAGAGAGAGAGAGAGAGAGACAGAGAGAGAGAGAGAGAGAGATAAAAGCAGGGGGAAAAAAATGCAGCCACCAATCGAAAAAGACAGCTTAATGGAATATGCCTCACCAAAATAAACCATCAATTCTTGGGTGATCTGAAGAAATCCTTCAGCTTATTGAGTGACTGATTCAATGACCATCCAGATAATTAGCTGGGCACCATCCATCAACCAGAGAGGAAGAGTGAGAGGGAGATATTTGTAGAATTCCTACAGCTTTACTGACAGCCAACTTTTTTCTGGAAACCCTCAATCATTGGGGTTTCAACCCTTAAATTCCAGAACCCCTCTGTACGGCAGGTGGATGACACAAGGTCAGGCATAGATAATGAGAGATAGAATGAAAGAGGGTGAAAGAGAGAGGGAGTCATTGGGAGAATGAAATTGATAACCATTCAGATAGAGATAAAAATTGAGATTGAGAGGTAGAGATAGATGTCGATTTGCTGACCTGTATCATGAACCACCTGCCAAAATGTCTGTGTGCATTGGTCAAGTGGGACCCAAAGAGTTTGCATAAATAATCCATTTACGAATACTGCTGGGTTGTTGTTTTTTGGGGGGGCAATGTTTATACACAGTCAAGGCTTGTGAAAGACCTAGAATGCAGATCAGATCAGGATGCAACAGCACAAATGAAACAGTAGAAAGAGGAGGGGGGGGACATGAACAGCAGGACCGAAGGGCAAAATAGACAGAGATGGACAAACAAGAGATGCGGATAAGAATGACGGAGAATGCAGGGGATTTGTGCTCAATTTGAATAAGACAATGTTGAATGCACGATTTACATTAACCTACATTCTATAGGCAGGAGAAACAATGTATTATGAAGTGAAAGAAAATTGCAATACATAGACCATTTACTTTTACCACTGAACCCTAGCTGTCTCAACCTAGATGGGTTTCCAAGTGAAGCTTTGAGGAAATGTGCAGGTACTATGCGAATATATAAGTGCATACATTTTCTTACAGTAATATTATTATAGTTCAATGGTTGCACAGTTACCCTTGAGTTCAGTCTTCTTGTTATAATTCCCAATAGATTTTTCTTCTCCTTATGCTCCATAAGAAGGCCATTGTATCACAGACATTGTCCTTAGGGAAAGAATGGCAAAATGCAACTAATGCAGGAGACAAGTGAAGTATTTGTATATTTTTGAAAACCAATACATATATAAAGACATATTGTTGTGTGAGTTTCAAAAATTCCCAAACCGGTTTAAATTGAGGATAAAATACATAATGGAAATTCACTTCAGAATACCGTGCATACAATTGACATTATGATTGAAATGCATTGAAGCATGTCATGCGAGGTACTGCATTGAAGAAAGGTGTTTTTCAGCAGAGGTCAACTCTCATTGTCCATTCCATATATCATTAGCTCACCTGGAATGTAGTTCTGGGGAGCTTTTGGGATGGTGAGTCATCCATCAGTCCATAAACACTTCCAAATTTTTCTCAGAAACTACAAACAATATTTCGATGAAACTTGACCACAACCTTCATCACCCATGATGTACGAAAGTTTGTTCATGACATTAAAAAATAATAATAATAATAATCGGGGTCTAAGGGGATCTACGGGGGCATGGGGTTGCCCCCCAAAATATTATTTGCACTCTTCTCAGAAACTACACACAATCTTCATCACCCGTGAAGTACCAACGTTTGTTTGTGGCATTATAAAAAGCAGGGTCGAAGGGGTTTTACGGGGGAGGGTGGGTTGACCCCCACCTGAAATCTGTATTTACTCTCTTCTCTGAAACTACACACAATAAATCGATGAAACTTCACCACAACCTTCATCACCCGTGATGTACCAAAGTTTGTTCACAGTATTAAAAGAAAAAAAAAACTCCATAGGTATTTACTTTCTCCTCTATTACATATTTTGTGGGTCATCCATGCCAACCAGTGGTTCCCTGGTTTTTCTTATCCAGCTGCTACCAGGTGAGCACCCAGGGGTATTGCCTCTTTTTTCTTAATGTTGTGAAGACCAGCTCTTACAAATCTGCAATTCCAAACACATTATGCACCAAAACAATGGTTAAGTTCTAAACGCAAGCCCTGCCATCCAAATGTTAGAGTTCTGCAGAATTATGCCTGCCAAACCAATCATGCCACCCTTGGGTTCACCCTAGAATTTTAAAACACATTTTTCAACAAATTTTCATTGAATCACCAAACAAAAGAGATATTTACATTTCAGACAGAGTCTCAGACCTTAGAAAAAAAATGACAATGGATGGCAATCGGTTGGGAAAATGATGACCATTAAAGCAGCAATAAAATAAAATAAAAATAAATAAATAAATAAATCGCCTTACACTTTAACTTGGTGGTAATGCTTCAGGCAATTTGAAGCTTAAGCCCTTACTCGTGTACCATGCAGAAACACCAAGGGCTATGAAGAGCTACTCCAAGCAACATCTCCCCATTATTTGGCATGCCAAGAAGAAAGCCTGGGCAACAAAGGTAATCTTCCAAGAATGGTTTAATCTTTATTTCTGCCCGGCGGTGAAAAGATTTTGTGCCCAGAAAAATTTGGATCACATGGCGTTGCTGATCCTGGACAACACCCCAGGTCATCCCATCAACTTAGACGATTTATCTGAACATGTTAAAGTGATTTTCTTACCACCTAACACAACTTCCTTGCTGCAGCCTATGGACCAGGGCATTATCGCAACACTCATGGCCTACTACCAATATCACACCTGCAAGCAGCTCATCAGGGAAACTGACAGTGAAGGAAAGGCAACAATCAAGGGATTTTGGCATGATTATAACATTAAGAAAGACATTGATAACATTGCTGCTTCATGGAAAGACCCGACACCTGCAAATATGAATGGTGTGTGGCATAAACTGTGGCCTGAATGTGTGGATGACTTCAGTGAATTTATGGATGACATACCACAAATTTGACATGACATCGTGGAGCTGGCAAAACAAGTTGGATTCAACGCCGTAGAGGAGGAGGATGTGGTGGAGTTGTTCGTTGTGCTTCTCATCTGTTTTTTTTTCATTGTGAGCTGTGTGTTTCCTGCGTCAGTTTCTCATCGCTAGTGTACTCTTGAGTGGTGCTTTTTCCTGCTTTCCAGAAAGTGGTATTTTCTCCCATTTGTTCACCCCACCTTTAACTAAGCACAGCCTGGGGAAAACCTTAATGCAAAAATTTGGCTGTGACAAAAAAAAAAAAAATGCAGCCTTTGAGGCCCTCACACGGAAACATGGCGAATTCTGTGTGAAAGACATCGTTATTACGATTGGAAACATTGTCGGAATAGAAAAACATCCATGCAGCTCCACAGATTAATACACAGGTGGTAATATTTGCAGTTGAAGTAAAGTTAGTCCATGAAGGAATTGTCACGACAGGCTTGTATAATCAACAATGGACACTTTGTCTTGGCTTCCCCACTCAACACCCCAGCTGTGAAACTATTATCAAATGTCCCACCAGTCATTAAGAATGAAGTACTTCTAGCTGAGTGTGCAGCACAATGGCCATTGCAGTGTTTAGCCAGGAATTTCTGGTGGCCATCTTGGAATATGTATGATGGCGGCACCTTCAAAGAAGTCTCATAGCAGCAGTGTGGCAGAAAGTTTTGCGATTAACGGTACAAACTACCAAACCAAGCCAAAATAGCATGGTCTAAGCCTCCACAAGTGAGTAGTGATTATTCATAATTTCTATGATGATCCGTATTCAGCCGTTATGTGCATTATTTGCACGCCTTATTAAGCGAGAAAAATCAGCCTTGCTTGGTCGGTGACAGCTTCAAGTAAATAGGCTGAGGCTATTATTGTCAACACTAGTGATTGTATGGAAACCAGTGGGACTGTGATTGCATTTGATTGATTGGGACTGATGGTGGGTGGTGTGGTCGGTGACTTATTATGTCTAGCCTGTGCCATCACAGGTCCTCGTTTGTTTGCCCGACAATCATTTGTAGTTGAAGTAAACTTAGTAAATTACCACTCTGTTGGCATTGGCTAATTATTACGAGATCAGCCTTAGTTGACTATTGCACACAATATATGCAACGATACATACACAAAAATATGAGGTCGGCCTTATTGTGGTATGAGAATGGGTGTTGAAGAATTAAATCTCTACCCTTCTACAGGAATTTCTCCCTCTGGTTTCTCAGACCACCACATGATTACTGTAAGCTACCACACATATTTGCTTCCAAATCGTCACTCGTTTTGGAAACAAAATGTCACCATTTTAGAGAGCCCATTTTTGAGGGGTGCCTTAGATGTGTGATCCATTTTGCTAAATTGCAAGTACCAGTTTACAGATCAGCGACTATGGTGGGACAATACAAAAGCCCAAATTCGAGACGTTTGTCAACAGTTTTGTTTCTAAAACTACACAAGAGGAAATTAGAACAAGGGAAAATTTGGAAAGATAAATCTTACAGATTCAAACAAATTTAAAAACTCATTTCTCCCCCACCCACACAAACAATGACTGAGACTGAGGGAAAATAATGCCTTCCTTAACAAGATAATTGAAAACCAAACCCAGGGAGCACTAACAAGAATGCATTTCCAGCATCTCAACTTATTGGACACACCAACCCATTTTTTCTTTGATTTTGAATCGAAGGTTCCTCACCCCCAAATTACCACCCTGAAATGCCCCGACAACTCTGTCATCACTCATCCTGAAGGAATCAAGAAGGAAGCCAAACTCTTTTTCTCTCACCTTTATAAAGGAACAGAGGTTGATTTAAATGGTGTCTCACATTTGTTTGACGGTAAGTATTTTCACCTTAACCCCAGAGCAAAGGTCGAGCCTGCATAAACCACTCATGCTTGAGGAACTCTCTATTGCACTTAAAAGCCTTGACAAAGAAAAATCATCTGGCCTTGATGAACTGCCAACAGACATTTTTGAACTGTTTTGTGACTTAATTGGCCCTGAACTGCTCTGTCTTCCAAGACAGCCTGGAAAAGAACGAACTCCCGTTGAGCCGTTGAAGAACAGTACTTACCTTGCTCCCGAAGAAAGACGCTCCTTTGCTCATTTCCCAGTGGAGGTCAGTGTTATGACTATGCACTGATTATAAGATATTTTCCAAAGCTACTGCTTTGTACCTTTCAACCTTCCTAAAAGGCATTGTAAACAGGGATCAAACTCACTGTGTTTCTGGTCGTAACAACCATGACAATATTTCTGTTATTCGTTATTTGATTGAACTTTGTGACATTTATTGTTGGCCTTGTTTTTTAGATCAAGAGAAGGCTTTTGATTACGTTTCTCATAGATATTTGTCTGAAGTCTTGCATTGGTTTGGTTTTGGATATTTTCTTTCATCATGCATACATTTATGATATCCGAACACATCTGCCCTGCTCAATGTTGTTGTTTCATATGCAGTCTGTGGCGGCTGGTTGTATCATTTTCTGGTAGCGTGGCTGTGCCGCTGATGCAGTGCCCCTGTTACCAGTAAGCTGGGACTCATTTTGCCAACATCAGAGGATGACAGGCTGAGTCAACCCAACACAGTGTTAATTCAGCGGCCAACAGGGCTCAAACACAGGACTCGAAGCCAGCCACCAGAACCATTAAGCCAACACCAGGCAGAAGCACACTGACGACATGTGCATAAATTATACCAACACACACACACACACACACACACACTCATATATATATATATATATTTTATATTCTGGGTTGTGGCAGTTAGATTAATCCCCCCCCTCCTCCCCAAACCCAATTGTGGTAGGCGGGAGGTTAACACTGACCAGCCCGGATTGCCGAGCGGTTTTAATTTGGAAGGCAGACAAGTGAACCTCAGAGATCATCGCGCATGTGGGAGTGACATTGGCGGCACTAGCAGAGAGATGGAAGCACAGATGGATGCACAAGGGGTTTATACTCGAACCCCACGACAAATACACCGGCACAGCAACTTAAAATAAATGGGGATTTAATGAAAATGGAAATATCTACAAGGGTAATTTAAAATGTAATAATAATATCGTGAGCTAAATTAAAGCCAAAAGTCGAGGCGCCTCTACACACAGACTGTAATACAGGCAAGGGGGAAAGTAAATAAAATAAAAGCAAATCATTCCTTTATTCTGGCACTTAGCTTGGTCCATAGATGGTTTTTATGGAACTTTGGAATCGAGGTGCTTCATCCTGCAAGGGTAGACGTGCCCAAAATGGTGCCGAGCCGCTCTCTCGCAGCGGGAAATGTACGTGAAGCAATTTGTGAAACGGTATTCAACACCGAGGCTCAGAGACCGCCGTACGACTTTCTCGTTGATCACACTTGCCGATATGCTCTCTGCAGAATGGTTCCGCTCCGTTTTGGTGACAGACATGAGGCTTCGGGGTGCGTCTCTCATGACCAGTCAAGAGTCTATGGCCAACATCCTACTCAGTACATGAGCCAATTCACAACATGACAAGAGAATCACTCAGCCATTTTATCGTGCCGAGAGGAAAGCAAAGCAAGATCCTCCATCCAAGCCACGTTCCTCTCACAACTACTACTGCGAACATGACCCTTCTGCCACCTCTGGGCGTACTTCCTGGCACAAAACCCGGGAAGGCGTGGCTTCTGCCTGCTCGGTACATTTTGCTTGCTTGTTGTAATTGTTATAAAAACGTAACTCCTTCAAGGCTGGCTTGTAAATGAAAAAACGTAGGAATAGATTACGGGGGCAATCATACTGGGCAACTTGTCCTTAATCACTCTCTAATTAACACCGCACCACCCCCCGTGTGGTGAAAAGTAACACTTAAGCTCACAGTTTCCTGAATTAATTTACAATGAGATGTCTCCTACATGTCCATGGACAAAACAACTCTATTCAATCCTAACTTTCCGATGCGATTTAATTCTCCATTTACCCCCACAACCATAACAATATATATATATATATATATATATAATATATATATATATTAATAATAATATTATATATATATTATATATATATACATATATTATATATACATATATATACACATACATGTATACACAAACATATATATGTACATACACGTATATATGTACACACACAACAACATGTACATATACATATAATATATACAGTGGGGAGAACAAGTATTTGATACACTGCCGATTTTGCAGGTTTTCCCACTTACAAAGCACGTAGAGGTCTGTAATTTTTATCATAGGTACACTTCAACTGTGAAAGACTGAATCTAAAACAAAAATCCTGAAAATCACATTGTATGATTTTAAAATAATTAATTTGCATTTTATTGCATGAAATAAGTATTTGATACATCAGAAAAACAGAACTTAATATTTGGTACAGAAACCTTTGTTTGCAATTACAGAGATCAGACGTTTCCTGTAGTTCTTAACCAGGTTTGCACAGACTAGAGCAGGGATTTTGGCCCACTCCTCCATACAGATCTTCTCCAGATCCTTCAGGTTTCGGGGCTGTCGCTGGGCAACACAGACTTTCAGCTCCCTCCAAAGATTTTCTAATGGTTCAGGTCTGGAGACTGGCTAGGCCACTCCAGGACCTTGAGATGCTTCTTACGGAGCCACTCCTTAGTTGCCCTGGCTGTGTGTTTCGGGTCGTTGTCATGCTGGAAGACCCAGCCACGCCCCATCTTCAATGCTCTTGTTGAGGGAAGGAGGTTGTTGGCCAAGATCTCGCGATACATGGCCCCATCCATCCTCCCCTCAATACGGTGCAGTCGTCCTGTCCCCTTTGCAGAAAAGCATCCCCAAAGAATGATGTTTCCACCTCCATGCTTCATGGTTGGGATGGTGTTCTTGGGGTTGTACTCATCCTTCTTCTTCTTCCAAACACGGCGAGTGGAGTTTAAACCAAAAAGCACTATTTTGGTCTCATCAGACCACATGACCTTCTCCCATTCTTCCTCTGGATCATCCAGATGGTCATTGGCACACTTCAGACGGGCCTGGACATGCGCTGGCTTGAGCAGAGGGACCTTGCGTGCGCTGCAGGATTTTAATCCATGACGGCGTAGTGTGTTACTTATGGTTTTCTTTGATACTGTGGTCCCAGCTCTCTTCAGGTCATTGACCAGGTCCTGCCGTGTAGTTCTGGGCTGATCCCTCACCTTTCTCATGATCATTGAGGCTCCACGAGGTGAGATCTTGCATGGAGCCCCAGACCGAGGGAGATTGACTGTTATCTTGAACTTCTTCCATTTTCTAATAATTGCGCCAACAGTTGTTGCCTTCTCACCAAGCTGCTTGCCTATTGTCCTGTAGCCCATCCCAGCCTTGTGCAAGTCTACAATTTTGTCCCTGATGTCTTAGACAGCTCTCTGGTCTTGCCCATTGTGGAGAGGTTGGAGTCTGATTGATTGAGTGTGGACAGCTGTCTTTTATGCAGATAACAAGTTCAAACAGGTGCAGTTAATACAGGTAATGAGTGGAGAATGGAGGGCTTCTTAAAGACAAAACTAACAGGTCTGTGAGAGCCGGAATTCTTACTGGTTGGTAGGAGATCAAATACTTATTTCATGCAATAAAATGCAAATTAATTATTTAAAAATCATACAATGTGATTTTCAGGATTTTTGTTTTAGATTCCGTCTTTCACATTGAAGTGTACCTATGATAAAAATTACAGCCTTCTACGTGCTTTGTAAGTTGGAAAACCTGCAAAATCGGCAGTGTATCAAATACTTGTTCTCCCCACTGTATATACTATATATACATATACATATACATATTGTTACGGTTGTGGAAATTCGCAGAGCACCATATAGGTCCTTAGATCAGTTATGTCGATAAGTCTGTGTTCAGATAGATTTCCCCACCGATGTTTAACGGGCAATTATTCGTGTGCAGGGCTGTGATCTTTGAGGTAGCCGTTTTTCTTTTGCTATCGTTATTTTGGACCAACCGCTTCACAACAACCACCTCCACCACCAACATCGTCTCATCAACCGCTTCACAACAACCACCTCCACCACCAACATCGCTCTCATTAACCGCTTCACAACAACCACCTCCACCACCAACATCGCTCTCACAACCGCCTTCACACAACCACCTCCTCCACAACTGCCTTCACACAACCACCTTCTCCACAACGCCAACCCACAGCCACCATCTCCTAAACCACATCTCCCCCAATAACCAACAACGAACAACATCGCTTCACCTTCAACTCCGCAAACGCCGCCATCTTTTCGCCGGCCACGGCGAGATCGCTGCAAACAGACGCGGGGGTTTCCTCGTTGTGCAGGGCCGGTGATCTCCACAACGTCCGCTCTCCTTTGTGGGCGCCAGCGACGGTGATTTCAAACACGTCCGCTCACTCCAAGCTTCGCCTCGGAATTCGGATCAGGAGATCAAGGGGGCGGAGCCAGTGGGGGTCAGAGGTGAAAGAGCGGAGATCAAACCTCGCCTCACGAACCCTATAAAAAGCGCGCAGAGCGCCAAGCTTGCAGTTGTCAGTCGGTCGGGGTTTGGAGTGTGTGAAGAGCAAGGTTCGAGTCCAGTGGAGGGCAATGGAGGTCTGGGTTCACCGAGGAGATGGAGCTGGGACGCAGCCGGCCTGCCGTGCCGCGCAGAACTGCGCGTTCTGTGCGGGACGTGGCGAGAGCCGGAGAGAGGTCGCCAGCCAGCACCGACCGGTCCGAGGTGATCGGGATTCGGGACAGTCCGAGCAGTGCTGAGGGATGGACGGGCTCTTAAAGAGAGCATCAACTCTGAGAGAGCAAAAGACCCGTTTGTTCCTCTGAGGCGTTGCCGGCTGGGCCCGAATCACCAGGCCGTCAGACGGGGCTTGGGCTGGACCGCGGTCACGACAGCTGCCATGAGGAGGGACGTCGGGGTCGCCCCAGCGAGGCACCTCGAAGGTGAAGGTAACCAGCCCGGCCTCGCGGAGCTTCTGCGGTCATCACAGCTCCGTGAAATAAAGACCCAAGAGGTCCAGTCTACCCCTCGTCTTTCCTGGGGTTTTCTTTGTTTCTTTTGAATGAACGTTGTGGTGCCATGTCCTTAAGTAGAACTGTATAAGTGTCGTAATTAATAGAACGGTGGTAGTTCTTTTTATTGCTCGCGTCTTATCCCTATCCCCATTCATTACGTGTTGTACAGTGCATTGCTTTTGTTTGCCTCACTTGATTGCATACATGACTGCATATGTGTTGTGTGTGCAAATAAATGTGCTTGTGTGAATGTTAACCCGTTCGTTGCGTCCTCTTCCCTTAATTGAGCTGCCGCTCTGCATTCGAATATAGTTGGTTTTTACCTAGCCGATAATAGAATCGGGTCCAACGGGGCCTCGCGATAATACCCGCTCGGTTACTAAAACGAAGCGAGCTGCTTAAGCGGCTCGTTTCCAAGCGGCCCCGTTGAGGTACAGTCTCTCAGTAGTCTGCCCGTGCGATTAATTAGGTATATCGACAATTCGGCGATTGACCCTGTAGCGCGGGTAGAGTGTTGACTAGGCTGTGGTGTGCACCCAAAACACACCCGTAGCGGGATTCCGGCGTTTGATTCGGAAAGCTGCGACTACATTGTCGTTCGGTGGGCGAGAGCGGCCGCCATTGGCTAGAAGCGGTCGTCCCACGCCGGCGGGCGGGAATCCACAACAATATATATATAACATATACACACATATATATATATACAATAACATATATCTTCTTCTTCTTCTTTCGGCTGCTCCCGTTAGGGGTCGCCACAGCGGATCATCCGTTATGATCCGCATACTGATTTGGCACAGGTTTTACGCCGATGCCCTTCCTGACGCAACCCTGGTCGCCTCTTACGACACAGGGATAAGGATTGGGTTTCGCCATGATACCGGGCTGCCCTACACCCTCTCATAGCGCGGCCCAATGCAGAGCTCCCGTCCTCAAGCGATCCTCCAACCCAAGCCTCCGAGTAGCCGGATTACAGGCGCACGCCACTACGCCCGGTATATATATATATATATATATATATTATATATATATATATATAATATACATCATATACATACATATACATATATATATATACATATTCATAGATATATATATATATATATATAATACATATAATTAGATATACATACATATACATATACATATACATATAATATACATATACATACATATACACATTACATATACAATTATACATATACATATATATTTAATATTACTAACTCTCATGTATATATGTATGTATGTATGTATGTATGG
>CM068956.1:89491841-89514792 GCA_035128595.1 Eptatretus atami | reverse complement strand
ATGTATGTATGTATGTATGTATGTATGCATGAATGTATGTTCCCGAAACACAGCCAAAACGGTACACGATTGCGCAAAAATTTTCAGCCCACATTACTCACCATTCACCTGTGGTGTGCAGTATCAAGTTTCTTTCAAATCGGGCAACGAAAAAATGATTACAAAATCAATTCCCGATTCAGTCAAGTACTCTTCGGGAAAATTTGATCAATGGAAACAACCTCAGTGGTATAGTTTCGCTGGAAGAAATATCTGTATTGTTTTTTTTTGTGAAATGATTTTTTTAACAACCGCTGTCACAACGGGAACCGCAACTGGGTTCACGGGTACGTCCTAGTAATCACACACACACACACACACACACACAACACACACATCACAGCACACACACACCACACACACGCACACACACACCCACACACACACATTGTTGCGAAGCCGGGGGTTGCTGAGAAGACCAACCAGGGGGGCAAGCTATCGTCGGTTCCCACCAGACTTCCCGGAAATTGCAGGCGTCCACACATGGATAATCCCGTGACATGGCAGGGTCGCTAACAAACCTTGAAGCCAATTACTCAGGTTACCTCCTCTATGGGTTAACCAGGTTACCTAATTAATCACGTGACTAATTACCAAGGGGCGACACCCCCGGTACGCCTTGTCCGAACCGGATCAGATGCAGCGAGCAACAACTGCAAGGACATACCGGCTAAAAGGAACGGATCGTTGGGAATAAAGTCCCGGCTAGGTTAGCAAACAGACCACGCTGGATCAATGAAATAAAAGACAAAAACGAGCTGGGAACATTTCTACGAATATTATATTAACAAGCAGGCGAGGAAAGATATGTGGCACAGTGAATGTAGTTTATTGTAGTGTGTAAGCAGGGATAGGAAGCCAAGTGTCATGCGACAATAATACAAGCAACTTACAAAAGCAGACACAGAGCAAAGTTATCCCGATATAATTCTTGTACACTCTTAACTTAAACGAGGACAGGCGCCATCTCACACACACACACACACACACACACAACACATCACACACGCACAACACCCGATGAGAGGAGTTAATGAGAAGAAAGAGGAGAGGAGAAGAGGCTAACGGTCTCTCAATACCTTGCACGATTGACCAACCGTGCACCAATACGTTTGGGGGGATGCCTCCGCTGGCAATACCTGCACTGACAGCTGGCACATCGTCTCCCACTTCGTGGAACTTCGAGCAGCTAAGCGTCGATCCAGAGAATGGGGCGCGACCGACAGGTGTGAAGGAAGAACTTTGGGCGGAGTGAGAAGCCAGTGGGTCAAGGAAGGCGGAGTCAAAATGAGTGGGCGTAGTGACAGACAGGATCAGGTGGGTGGGTGGATGGGTGGAGTCAGTGGCAAGGCGGTGAAGAAGGTGGAATCAGCAGACGAGGAATGCTGAGCAGGAAAGATGACGACAGACAGCCCAACGACCCGTCCTTTTATAGATCCTGTGGTGCTGGGTGGAGGTGACGACCCGAAGCGATGTGTCGTCATCCGAATCGGGCACTCTGGTTGGGCCCCGGCCAGCACACAACCCAGCTGTGATGGCCGGAAGCGGCTCCACTTTACTTCCAGCCAAATGGTTCCAAGCTGCGGAATCATCTTGCTCCGAGCACCGTGACACGAATCGCCCTGCGCCGAACTCCCGGGCCGTCCACGGTGACCAGAGGTCAGCGCCGGTCAATGCGCTGCCTGTCCGTAAGCCATGCGACCCGAGCCGTACAGCGTGCCTCTGCCTGGCAGCAGTCTCGTTGGGCAGAAAGACGAGAGGACGCTCGCCATCCGCAGGAGACACCCGCGGCTGCAGTGGTCAGCAAAGACCGACGGTAAGATGCTCTGGTAAACACATGTACAGACCCGAACAAGATGTGTGCCATCCGTGCCCTGCTCTGTGTATGATAACAAATTACCCCGGGGCTGTGCGTGGGTCCGCCACCATTGAGCATGCGGTCATTTATCAAAAGCGGTGGTGTGCGTGGTGCCAGCCCTGATCTGTGTCAGGAATTGAGGGAAAAGATTGGATATAATTATTAGATGTAGGTTTGGGTTGAAGAAGAAGATAGATATAATTATTAGACTCAGAAATTGGTTGAAAAGAGTGTGCCGTGTGTGTAGTACTGTAAGTTGTTAGCATTTGGTGTGTTGTTCCTTCTATTTCCTCGGCAAGGCATTCCTGCAGCGCGCTGTCGTGTTGGTTATCCTTCCTATCTCTTCTGCACAGTGGGTGCAAATTACCGCTATGCTGCACATGTTCTGTGCAGCGTGGGCGCTTGGTGTTTTGTTCCTTTTGGTCTTCTGTGAGAAAGCATTCTCACAGCGAAGGGTGCGGCCGCGGTTTTCACAGGTAGGTGTCCGAGTGTAGTGTCTGCCGGCCTTCGCGAGGACCCCTTCTCACAGCAAAGGGTGTGGCCGTGGCTTGGATTTACCTCAGGAATAAGAGAAAAGGCAGAGTAGCAATGAATTCAGAGATATAATAAGACCTAACTATGAGATTCACACAACGCACTGTCCCGTTTGTCCCATTAAACAAGAAGGAAGGGACTATCTGTACGTATATTAATGAAATAACTCTCTGGGGACGCACTGTCTGTTGGATACCATTAGTGTTGGAAGGGATGCGGTTTCCAGAACGTTAAAATATATATATATAATATATATATATATTATATTATAATATATATTATATATATATTATATATATTATATATATTGTTTGCGGAATTCAGCGCCCGTCGGCGTGGCGATCGGCCAGTGAACTCGAATCGCGACCTGCCTCGCCACCGTCGACGGACAATTCAGTCGTGACCCTCCCGGCTAACAGCCGGGATCCAGTCACGGTGGACTTTTCGGCCTACCAACACCCGTCCGCATTCTAACCGCGCGGAATAGGGTGAATCGCCGAAAGTCGATATACCTAGTACCGCGCGGTAACCTAACCGAGGGATGTACCTCGCCACAGGCAAGAACTTCGGAACACGATCCGCTAAGCGCTCGTTCCGGGCTAACGGGATACCGAGCGGTGTTTATGGTCGGCCTTGAACGGTTTCAGATTAATTATCGGGCGGCCCGCGCCCAACGACGAACCCTTTAGCGTGAAACAAGATGGAGACCGCAACGAAGGAAAGGACGGGCAGCGACAACGGGGAAAGATTCAACAGACAAGCATTTATTTTACAACGGCGACAACGAATAGCACACATAAAAGCAACAGTATCAATAATGCCAACATACATCAAATAGAAAACAAAAGAAGCAGAAGCTACTACGGACTAACGCGACACAGGACGCACTTACACAAATCTACTTCACGGACTTGGCGCCGACACACACCACGTTCACACAAAACCCCAAAAAGAAATGGAAGTCGCGACTTCCCTTAGGTGCTGCCTTGGCGCCCGTCCCCGGCGTCGTGACTCCCCTCGAGCGCGGCCGGCAAAGGCCTCTCCGGCGCGCGCTGCCAGTACCGGCCTCATCGACGCCTTGGACCGAGCACCGACCGACAGGGAGAGCACACGCCGAAACCCGGAGCAAGCAGGACGAGCGAGCGCCCGACCAGAAGAAAAGCCAGCGGGAGCAGAAAGAACCTCCAAGCAGGAAGACGAATAACGAGAAGAGAGCATGAGCATCGACGACGAAAGAGAGATAAAGAAAAGCCATCAGCCGCCTCGCGCCTCTTATAGCCACCGGCGCCACGCCCCGTTCCTTCCGCTTTCCACCTTCCTTCGAGGGCGCTTCCAGAAGGGGGGGCGTTCCCTCTCGTTCCCTCCAACTGCGGCTTGTGGACGAGGGCAAGCCGTTCGACGGCCTGCAACGCGCAAACGCGTCGTACGTAGACGCTGAGGTGGCTTCGTTGGTGTATGGGGGGTAGCGTGTTGAGATGGTGGCGTGGTTGTGAGGGTGGCGGGCTGGCCCGTTGTTAGAGTGGTGGCGTGGTAGCGTTGTGGTTGTTGGTTGGCGTTGTTGACGTTGATGTGGTTGGTTCGATACAGGTAGAACAAGACGCCTAACTCAAGGATCGCAGCCCGAATGAATCACAATTATCTTATACAACGGGTTTGAGCTAACTACACCATGTCTTCAGAAATACCTCACCTATGGGACCTTTATGATGTTTGCGAATTTCCAACAGCCGTAAGCACTATATATATATATATGGCTGCAAAGTATGATATATGCAGTAAAGGATTATAACCGAGTATTATAAATTGGTGGTGACTCAGGATTAATTTAATATAGAATTCATCTAATACATAAATATGTTACCATTTTTTAATATTTTTATATTGTAGTTGTTTATTATGCTAATACATAAATAAAATTTTTGTGCAACACCGATTTTGTCTGTTTCATACATGTATACCTACTTTTGCAGCCGGCGTATAACTGTATATATATATATAATTATAATATTACTATATATATATATAATATATATTATATATACTATCATATATATCATAATATAGTACTTGTTACGATCGCTGCCGCCGCCAGCGTCGAACTGCCAGCCTAGCCACTAATAGTAGCAGCCGCCCACCGGACGGACAATTTCAGTCCGTGAGCTTCCGGAGCAAGCGGCGGAACCTGTCACGGCGTGGGTTACTTCAAACCACTAAGTTCGAATTTCTACCCACTGCAGGATAGGGCTCATCGCGAATCGTCGATATACCTAAGAACCCGCGCGGCAGTAGCCAACCACGCGGAGACCGTACCATTCCGGCCGCAGGTCGCTTGGGACACATACGAAAACCGCTAAGGCGTTCGCTTCGTCTGCAGTCGATATACGGCGGTGGGTATTATCCCCGCGACGCTGCGGCGCGAATTCCGATTTTTTTACCGAGTAATTTAAACACCCACTAATGTATTCCGCGATGCAAGATGGCAATTTCAATAGTGGTGGAAAGGAGACGCGACGCAAACGGGAGTACATTAGAACACAAGCACATTTTATTTTACACATGCTACGTATGTAACAGCCAACAGTTACAGGCAAACAAAAAGCACGGCAAAATCACTACGACCGAATATGGTTATTATAATGTACAGTCCCTTAACAGTTTTTACTGTCAGGACACGGCGCCGAAAATCTCAAGAAAGAAGCTTCAAGACGGAAGAGTGGGAGACAAGGGCCACTCTCATAGACGAGAGTGCAACCAGCGTGGACCTTATAGTGCGTGAGCTCTTGTGTGAACCGCAAATGAGCCCGAGTACCGATGCGGGTTACCTGCACCAATCTACCCTACCCGTGGTGGCGACGATGGGCAGGTCGCCTGACGTCTGTTCCCGCCTGGCTCGCTAGGACAGCCGCGCTGATAGTGGCCTTGCCGACGATGGGCAGGGGTCGGCGAGTTGATTCCCAACGGCCGCTTAGGACAACGCCGCCTGATTGCGGCCTTGCCAAAGGCAGGTGATCCGGAGGCCCCGGCCGGCATACGCGGTTGGAGGAACGATGGGTCTTTTAGTGCTACTGTCCAGAGTTGATGCATCAATATAGAGGGCTATGGCTTGAATGCTCCTAAAGACCCCGTCCAGTTCTCAGCGATGCGACAGAACTGCGCCGGTTCCGATCACCTCAGGACTACGCTTGGCGCTGGCAAGCCCTCTCCGCGGCTGTGGTCTCCACGCAGGCTCCTGGCTTCATGCCCCCGACTTCGAGCTCCACTCGGTCTCACAGACATTGACTGATCCTCAGCGACTCTCTCACTTCGCTCATCGGCTCTCCGACCCTCCAGACTGCCTGAACCGGTGCTCTGCACGGCCTTTTATAGGGCTTGGTGAGAACAGATTTTGGCCTTTGTCTCTTGACCCTTGACCTCTGACTCTTGTCCCGGCAAAGCGGACGCTGTGTAGAGATCACCGGCCTTTGGATCGAATTCTCGCGAGAGGCGAAGCTGTCCACAACAGAGCGGTGACTATGGTAGAATCAACAACCCCTTCCGCGCCACAGGCCTCAGCCCCTTTCTCTCGCTGTTGATCACGGTCTTTTTGAGGCGAAGCTTCCACACAGAGCGGACGTGGTCAGAAATCACACGACTCTGCGCTCCACAACGAAACTCTCCCGTTCGGTTTGCAGCGACGCCTGTTTCGCTGGGGACTCAGCCGGGCTCGGTGAAAGATGGCGTCGTTCCGGAACGAAAGGTGAGGCGATGTTTTTGTGGCGTGGAGATGTTGACGGTTGCCAGGCGGAGTGGTGAGGATGGCGTGGTTGTTTCGAGAGGCAGGTGTGGTTTGGTTGGTGATTGTGTTTAAGGAGCGATGTTTGGTTGTTGTAATGGTGGTGGAGATGTGGCTGGTCAAATAAGATGAAAGAAAAACCTACTCAAAGGATCACAGCCCAGTGACACGAATATAATCCCATTAAACAACCGGTGGGGAAATTCTAACTTGAACACAGACATTATCGTATCTAACTCTGAACTAAAACGGACCTTTATGGTTGTTCTGCAAGAATTTCCACAGCCGTAACACTACCCCCTCCCTTTTACAGACTCGTCCGCGAAGTGTCGAATCTTCATGTGCCATCATGTGTAAGTTCCCATAGTCGTTCTACCTCCAGATCCTGAGTCGACATTAGTGTATTCGTTCCCAAATAAATAACACTAACGGGCTAAGTAACTAACAAAACAAACCCACCATACATGACGAACTTAAATAATTCAGGCTAGACACCTGCAGGGAGCAAGCAAAACCATGTACAATCTTAACCTTAATTGTTACCACTAAAACATGGCCCTGGATCGAGCTGGACTCTGTGGAAAAAGAAAAAGAGGGAGCCAGGCTGCTCATTCATCAGAGTCAATCTGGCTGCATGAACCAATGCAGTGAACAGGTAACCGTGGCCGGCTTGCTTCACAACGCAGTCTAAGGCCTCCCCGGAAATGAGCGCAGTGACACAAGCGGTGGAACGCAGTGCGCGCCAATCGGACGGTCCCGTGATGCGGCTGCCTACAGGGCGCAGTCCCTGCAGTATGCGCGATGATCTGCGCCAGCAAAACAACGTTGCACCAGGGCGCCAATGCGGTCCCGTGATGCGGCTGGCCTAACAGGGCAGTCCTGCAGTTGCGCGACGATCTGACGCAGCAAACAAACGTTGCACGGCCGCCAAATTGCGGTCCCGTGAGCGGCTGCCTACAGGGCAGTCCCTCAGTAACGCGCGACGATCTTGACGCAGCAACAAAATAACCGTGCACGGCTGCAATGCAGTCCCCGTGATGCGGCTGCCTACAAGGCAGTCCCTGCAGAACCGCGCGACTATCCCTGCAGCGCACATGCAATGAATGGGGCAAAATGCAAACAGAAATGGGGCAGGCATGGGGTCATCGGCAAATGGCAGGCAGACAAGGTCAATGGCAAGCCAAGGCCAAAAACGGCCGTTGTAAGGCAAAACGGGCCGTGGTGAAGCTGACGGCACAGGCCTTGGTAGTAAACACAGCCGAGATGATTCCGACCGCACAGAGGCCTTGTAGTAAACCGAGTGAATACTGGAGGCACAGGCCTTGCAGCAAACAGCCGGCACGATGAAGCTAGCCAGGCCTCTTGCTTGTTCAGGAGGTCTTGGTGGAAGGGAGTGCGTGGCGTGCATGGCCACACCTCGGAAGGCGGCCGTCGGACCTACCTACACTGTCTCCTCCCAACCTAATCGCCTTCTGCTGTCTCTAGTCCATACCCACTCCTTAGTTGTGCAAAAAAAACACAAATTTAGCCCCAACTTTTTTTTTAATTTTTTATTCTTTACTACCCCTCTGTAATTCCGTCTCCTAACCCCCTTACAGTCTCTGTTCGCTAACCTAACTCACTGCACCTACGCCTAACTCCAACCCCTCACGTTCCCCTTTCCGCGAGGGGAATAAGGCGAGAAGCTAGCTCCTGTGTCCGAGGCTCAATTCAAGCCTCAAACGGCTCCTCCCAGCCACTCACGTACGATCGACGTGAGACCAAGCAGGGCACGTAACGCACGAGACGAAGTGGATGGATGTGCGCGAGTGGTACACTCCTAATCTACCCTAACATTTTATTCCTTAACACTATCCCCGGGGCTTTCAAAAGTGCCCTCTCGTTTAGACCTACGGTTCTAAAAACCAAGATTCCCGTCGCCTGTGTTGGTGTCACTTAAAATTTCGGGCCTCGCCCCTCCAATTATTCCCTTCGTGCCTCAACACGGTCTCATGGCTGGGACGTGTGGCTTCCCTTGGCAGGGAACTTCCTCTGCCAATTCTCAAACCATGGCACCGCCCGGGCACTCATCACCATGTCTTCCAGCCACCAGCTTCCAAACAACGGGGAGTGCCCTCCCTGGCGACTCCCTGAAATGCCTCACACGTGGCAGGCTGGCCGCCCCGGGCCCCCTTCCCTGGTGCCCGTGGCCAAGATGCACTGCCACCGGCGGCATATGGCGCGCGGGCCCCGCCATCATGCGGGCCACCCCGTGCCCCATACACACTATCCGGCCCGCCCATAGGACCCTTGGCCTACCGCGGCCGACCTAGCCCGGTGCCCGGGGTACCCATTAAGCGCATACTCATCATCCGTCTCGTAGCCACGCTCCCAGCCCGTCACAGGGCTCCTGCACCCCTCCAAACGGGTTTCGGTCTACTTCCCCACCAACAGCAAAACGACCTCCATATTTGTAAATTAAAACAAACCCCTAACTCACATTATCTGACCCCGGGTCCCCTTGCGCGTGGGGAGTCACTCTCCCCCAATCACTCATCGCACCATGCATACCACATTCACTCCATACACACAAGGTTCGTGCCTCACTCACTAACATGTTTCCATTTCACTCCTCAACTCTCCACATCGCTGATCACTGCCATTCCTGACTTGCTATACTTCCTCACTAACTCGTGCTCCTGCGTCATCCTTACAATAAGCAATTCCAATTAACCACTACGTAGCTAAGCCTACGTCCCGCTCTACACACTCAAAATCTGTCACTGTCTCCAAATATTCATTTCCCATCTCCCTCCTAAATCTCAAACTGAAATCCCTCTAACTATTCTATTCCACGGGCCCATGAGGACTTATCGCCTGCCCATGGAGCCGGTCTAGCTAAGCTAACCCTTCCCCTAAAACTAGTTCCATCCTGTGCCAGGCAGGGGGGGTCTTCACCCCTTGCCCGGGAATCCTGTTCACGCACCGAAGCGAGCTTGCTTATTTTTTCTTTTTTTTTAAATGCGCGCACGCAGCACGGCAAATCGCAAACCTGCGCCTTTCCCGTGAACATCAATGGCAGCTGTTCGCGCTTCGCGCACCTCATCCCTTCTCGGACGGTAACCATCCGGCAGGGACTTCCCTCCTGCCGGATTCCAACCCTACGTGCAGCCATGACGTCACCCCTGCGCATCAAAAAACAAGCCTCGCGTTTCGAGGGGTTCCCCACACGAACACTGTGCTCTGCTCGTCAGAGCTTCACACCACGCCTGCCTGGAGAACCCATCCGGTCAAATCCGTTCCAGCCTACTTGCTGTCCATCCACGGGAAGTCGGCTAATCCACCGCGTGCGTTTACGGACTGGGCCTTCACTCCGCGCAGGCGCGCACAGTGGTGGCCTCGGTGCGTTGCACAGCACGGACACCGCGCGCGCTGGCCGTGCAAACCCGGCACGGTCCCTAATGGCAATTCGGCCAGTTTAACTTCGCTTTTGTCCACTGTCCAGGACTCCGTCGTCGCCGCACTCTTCGTGCACAAACTCTCACGTGCCACGAAGGCTCACAACCTCGAGATACACTCGACATGCGGTTGCATGTTTCGCGCATGCTGACCGCCATCTCCCTCACATACAGCGACCTCAACACACACGGTTCCTCTCGCACTCGGCATTCACTCACGGATGCCCTTTCACTCGCACACGTGGTCCATCCAACAACGGCCGTTCAACTGCAAACGGTGGTTCCTTTCACAACAACGGTGCCTCATCCAACACGGCGCCTCACATCCACAAACATGGCGTGCTGGAGGCACGCAACCTCGGCTCACTCGCAACCTCGCACACCACTTTACTCAAACACATGCGGTTTTCGCCTTTACACACAACCTTTCACCCAACGCTATGCACGCTTTTCAGCAACACATCTTCGCCACACTCGTAAAAAACACACACAGGAACAATCACGCTGGGGATTTGCGCCACCACGAGGTTTCCGGGGTCTCCAAAAACTCCCCAAGCTCCGTGTTGCAAACACCGTCCACAGCACTCGCCCCTCTACCTCTCGCCAAAGCTCGACCGGACCCACCTTGGTCGAGATCCGCTTTTCAAGGGGGCACAGGTCTCCCTCCATTCCTGAGGGAGGCCTATCCGCTGCTTTGCACCGGGTCACGACACATTCCCCGAGCTCCCTCATCGTCCTCCCACTAACTCCATTGTGTGTCTCGTCTTTCACCCCATCCCTTATTCGTGTAAGTCTCTCCTCTAACTTTTCCTATTCTCCCAAGTCTCTATTACAATTTATTTCTGTTGTCTCTTTCGTGTTATTAGTTTCTTCCTGGATCTTCGTCTGTTCTCTTCGTTCTAATTTAATTCAGTCTCGACTCGGTCCTATCTCCCTCCCGTGTCTCTGCAATACTTCTATTTCCTTCTTTGTCCTCTGTTATTCCATATCGTCTCCATTTTTATTTGTGTCTCCTTTATCAGGGTTGCCCTATTGTTATTTCATTCCGACGAGTGTGTCAATAGTCCTGCACCACTAACATTACTTCCTTGTGGTGCTGTCACACATCCCACTTATTGTGGGCCGTTCTACTTCCTGGCTCCTTTTGAGTTGTTCTTCCTCTCTGAGCTTTTGAGGTTGTTCGTATCTCTTTCCGGAAAGTTTTTTCCATCTCCGTGGACTCAAATTTTGCTCTCTCCTGAGTTGGTTAAACTTCAACCGTCGTTTTCTTTGTGTTTTCTATCCCACCATCTCTCATGTTCTTCATTCTCCAATCTCATAATTTTCCTTCATTTTTGTTGATCTCCCTTTCCTGTTTCATCGTTCTTCTGTCTGTTTCTTAATTCCACTGCCCTCTGTTCCTCCTTCTCCAAATTCATAGTTTCCCTCAATTGGTTAAATCTCCCTTTCCTGTTTCATTCGTTCTTTCTGTCACTATCTCCCTCGTACTCCAACCTTGTTTTTTTTCCTTTTGTTGTTCAGTTTCAAATTATACTCTTTTTGCTTTTTATTCACTGTCTCTCTTGTTTTTCCTCATTCGCAATCTCGTTATTTCCTTCAATTGGCTGATTTATTTCTCTGTCTCATTCATTGTTTCTTTGTGTTTCTATTCCACTATCTCTTTCTTGTTCCTCATTCTGCAATCTCCGTTATTCCTTGAAATTGGCTGATTTCCTTCTCCTGTCCTCATTCCTTGGTTCTTGTGTTTTTTATTCCACTGTCTCCTCTGTTCCTCATTTCTGCAAATTTCGGTTATTTCTTCAATTGACTGATTTCTTTGTCCTGTCTCATTCTTGTTCTTTCAAGTACTCTTTCTGTCGCTCATTCTTTAATCTGGCCTTCGCTTGCCAGCTGTTCGATCTGTCAGCGTGGTTCTTAACGTTTCATTCTCCGTTCTCGTTCTTTTTCCCTCACTCAACATCTTAGTTCGTTTTGTAATCCGTTTTCTTCTTTGTTTTGGTGTTTCAAGTAACTCAGAAGCTTTTTTTATAATTCCTTTCTCATCTCCCTTTTTGTGGTTCTGCCATTGTATTCCGTCACCGTCGTTTTGTAAATTTCTCTCTCTTTGGTTTCGTGTTTCAGTATCTCATAAATTTTTTTCCCATTTTTTTCCTGCACTTCTCTTTCCATGCTTCTTCCTCATTTCATCAACTTTCGCCTTGCTCATCTCATCCCTTTTTTTGCTCATCTCCCGCATAAACTCCAACCTTGCTTTTCCTTCATTTTTTAAATTCCAAATCGTGTTTTCCCGTTTTTTCCTCTTCTAGCTTTTTGTCCATTCCTTCGCTCCAGAGGTTTTCTCTCCTCTTTTTATCCGTCTCTTCTAGGCTTTCTCTTTTTCCGATTGTTCGTCTACCTCTCCCTTCATTTTTTAAAATTCCAATCGTGTTTTCCGTGTTTTCAATCTCTAGCTTTGTTTGCGCCTTTGTCTTCCTCCCTCCTTTCTTCCTGTACATCCGGCCCATCGTTGTGATCCGTTGCAACTGTAATCCTCATGAACCCTGTCTATGTGGCCGCCGTGCCCTCCGTCCAATTCAAAGGAAAAACGAATGCAATTTCCCCTATACAGTTGTACCATTCCCCACCGCTGCAAGGACTTCGACACTTGTCTCCGAAGCCCGTCAATGCTGCTCCAGCATCTGCCACGCCTGCCATGGCGCCTTCCGCGACCAACGTGGTCTGATTCGTAGCTGGGAGCCCCCGCCTCGTGCGTGCCGTTAGTTGGTGCTAATAATAGCAGCTCGTCCCGTTTGCCCGCTGAATATGCGATCGCGCCGCTATTTGTGCGACTTCGGAGTTCGTTTTGTCGGCAGTTCGGGTGCTCAGTGTATGAGGGTGAGCTCCCCCACTGATTATAATTGGTGGGTGGGGTTATAAAAAGAACCGTGCTGGACCATGGAATCTACATAAAAACACAATTTCTAAATCCACCCTGCCACCCGTTTCGACTTGGTAATGCCATCTTGCTTCCGGAATAATTTAAATTGCTCGAATTATGGAACACGGGGGTCCGCTCCACTCACCTTGGTCTGGTTCGTAAAATTTAAGTTGGAGGCGGGGTGGATTCGAATCTACAACTCCCAGACACAGTGTTAATGTATTCGCGCCGCCAGGCGTGCGAACTGCCGTTTCCACGAATAGTAGCAGCTCGCCCACCGGAACGGACAATTCAGTCGTAAACCTTCTGGAGCAAACGCCGGAAACCCTGTCATGGGTGGGTATTCCACCCCACACGGCCTAGCCAATTTTCTACCCGCGCAGGATAGGGTCCAATCGCCGAATCTCGATATACCGCTTAAAGTACCCACGCGGATAGCTAACCGGGAAGACCCGTACCTTCGCGCAGGTCGGATTGGGAAACACGAACTGCTTAAAGCGGTCGCATTCCGTTTGCAGTGATAACCGAGCGGGTATTATCGCCTGACTCGCCGGATCCATTCCTATTTACCGGGTATTTAAACGCCCACTAATTATCCGCGATGCAAGATTGGCATTTCCAATATGGTGAAAGGAGGACGCGACGAACGGGGTACATTTGAACAAAAGCACATTTATTTTACACATCAACGATGTGACAGCCAACACGTAATAACGAGCGAACAAAAGCAGGCAAACACTCGACAGAATATGGTTATATTTAATGTACAGTGCACTTAACAGTTTTACTTGTCAAGACACAGGCGCCACAGTTCACTCAAAAGGAAGGAAAGGGCACTCTATAGACGAGAAGTGGCAGACAGGTCCATGGACCTTTATAGTGCGTGAGCCCTTGTTGTCCGAATGAGCCCAACGAGAACCGTGAAAGGGTTACCTGCACCCTCGTGGTGCCGACGATGGCAGGTCGGACGTCTGTTCCCACCGGCTGCTAGGACCAGCCGCGCCTGATTGTGGGGCTTGCGAACGAATGGGCAGGTCGCGACGGTCTGTTTCCCACGGCGCTAGGAACCAGCCACGCTGAATTGCGGCCTTGCCAAGGCGAGGTGACCGGGCCCCGGCCGGCAACGTGGTTGAGAGGAACTGAACGGTCTTTTATGTGCTCTGTCAGGTTGATGGCTCTATAAGAGTTGATGCTCTATAAGAGTCGAATGCTCTAAGACCCCGTCCGTTCCTCAGCGATGCGCGAACGTGCCGAGGTCCGATCACCCTCGACTGCCTTGGCGCTGGCAAAGCTTCTCCCCGGCTGTGGGTCTCCACGCAGCTACTGGCTTTCCCAACTGACTCTCTCCAGACTTCGGGGCTCCACTCGGCTCCTCGACCCCTCCAGACTTGACTGACCTCTCCTCCAGACTTGACTCTCCCCAGAACTTTCGGGTCCCAACTCGGCTCTCCGACCCTCCAGACCTGCCTGAACCGGTGCTCTGCACGGCCTTTATAGGGCTGGTGCGACGAGATTTGGCCTTTGCTCTCTGACACCTTGACCTCTGACCTCTGCCCGGAAAAGCGGACGTGGTAGAGATCCCGGCCCTTTTGATCCGATCTTCCGAGAAGCGAAGCTTCCACACAGAGCGGACGTGGTAGAAATCAACAAACCCTTCGACCCCACAGGCCCCCCCGCCCCCCTTTCTCTCCTGTGAACCGTTTTTCCGAAGGCGAAAGCTTCCAACAGAGCGGACGTGGTAGAAAATCACAGAACTTGCGCTCACAACGAAACCTCCGCGTCGGTTTGCAGCGACGCTGTTCGTGGGGACTCGCCCGCGGCTGGTGCAAAAGATGGCGTCGTTTCGGAGAATGAAGTTGAAGGTGATATTTTGTGGCGTGGAGATGTTGATTGTTGCTGGCGGAGTGGTGAAGTGGCGTGGTTGGTCGAGAGGCAGGTTGTTGTTGTGGTTGGTGTTGTGGTTTAGGAGCGATGTTGGTTGTTGTAATGGTGGTGGAGATGTGGGTTGGTTCAAAAAATAAAGATAGAAAAAGAAAACCGTCCTCAAAGGATCACAGCCCTGTGACACGAATAATTCCCATTAAACAACGGTGGGGAAATCTCACTGAATAACAGACTTATCGATCTAAAACTGAACTACGGACCTTATGGTGTTCTGCGAATTTTCCAATCCGTAACAATATATATATATCATAATGTATAATATATATATATATATATAATATCATATATGTCATACAAATACATACCACATACATAATAATACACACACATACATGTATATAGTATAACATATATATTTAATATTAAAATAAAATAAATTCATAATGTATAATATATATAATATATATATATATATATATATATATTATATACATATATATATATATATATGTCCCATTTTTCCCCTTTGTTCAAATAATCTGATTTGTGTTTTCAATAATAAAACATTTCAAAGGATGATTGTGTGCAATGATTTGGAAGAAATGCGTCAATCACAAAACCCGATTTAGGAATTCAAAGTCACTTGGCATAATTGGCTGTTACGTAGGCCAATTGTCATGTAGGATGGTGAAAAACAGTTAATGGGTCTTGTGTCCTATTGTGTACTTTTAAATTGACGTTTCTGATACACAGACAGTGAAACATGTCTGGTGAGAAATGTGGTCATGAAAAGTTTTTGGGCAAAAGTTACAAGAAGGTTGTTTGTGCACAATAGGATGGGAATTTTGTTTCATACATGGCCTCAAGAGGTTAAAACATTGCAGTTCATGAATTGTAACTCAGGTACATCGGTAGAAGGCTGAGTGTCTACTTGCTTATGCAGGAAATAACTTTTGGCAATCAGTTGCCACATTGTTTAAAAAGAAATGCGTGTTTATTGTCGATTTGCACTTGCTTGAATTTCCTGCAAATATCTCGAAAGGTTGTCTTCCCTAAAAATTTCATTTATTGGGTAATATTTAACTTTGCAATGTTTTAATACTCCTATTTGGTATTTTTATTAATATATATATATTTATATATATATATGTATATCATAATAATATATATATGTACATATATATATATATATAATTAATATATATATATATATATATATATATAGGTTAGCCGAAAGTTAACTTTACCCCTGATAAATTTCTCGCACTTCCCTCCGTCCTCCCCTCTGCCTTGCCCCCTCGCCCGCTTATGGTATGTGGAACACTGACTCAGAAGAATGATGGAGCACATACAGAATTACAATGACAAATTAATTATTGTAAGTATGTGGCAAAAAACTGTATATTTAAAGAGTTCCAAGAACAATGCTTCACTGGGAAGGGGTAAAGTGACTTTCAGGCCACCCTGCATATGTAATTATATATATATATATATATATAAATATATTGTCGAGCTCACCTGAGAGCTCAAACACAGCCACAAACAAGGGGGGGGGGGGCAGGAGAACAAGAGGCAGGACAGGAATATGATAAAACAGTGGGGAAACAGAGACATTAGGAGATGTGTGGAAGGGAGAGGGATGGGGCAGGAAAACACGGTGTATGACAAGATGGACACCCACGGACTTTCAAGGACCCTTACACGACAGTGAACTTTCAGGGAAGGAAGGCAGGAATTTGAAGGATTGGATTTGAGGTTGGATTAACGGGGGTAGAAAAAGATCGTGGTTTTGGATGGGTGAAGATAAGAGTTGGTGGTGAAACAGCTGTTTTGGAAAAAGACCTGGAGGGAAGAGTGGGATTGAAGAGAGTGTGGGAGCTTTATTCCAACGGGCAAGGAAAAACAGAGGAATGAAAAGGAGTGAAGGTGACAGTGATTCGTGATTTTGGTAGTTACCAAGAAAAGGGGTTACTGGCGGACCTTAGTGCACCCCTGCGGAAATATGGAGGGGGGCCACATAATCGGCAGACAGGGCGGGGGGGGGGTGAGAACGGAAAGAAGATGGTCGAAGACAGAAAGAACCCCGACCTGAAAGTGTGTTGATGTAGAAATGATGAAGGTGTTCATCAATGGTTAGATATTCAATCGGGATGCCATCCTGAATGAAAAGGAAATCTGCCCGAAATCTGGATTGCTGCAACCGTTTGATTGTGTAACTGATGTTGACATGTAAATCTTTGTTCTGTTTGAACAGAGTCCTTGAGACCGAGGCCTCTGTGTGGAGGTGACGCCTTTGGTGTAGGACTAGTGTCCAATGGGGATCGCGGAGTGGGCCGCAGCACTTCCAATGTTATTGATTTTCCCTCCGATACAATCACGTGTCTTCTGGTTGAATGGTTTTGGCGTTAGCAGGAACAACCGTCTGGGTTGGCTAGACAAGATTGCGTTGTTCTGATTATTGAGCAGAATGTTAGGTTGGAATATTACCAAGTGATAGAACATTAATAATCTTATGGTGAGGTGCTTAATACATCATGTAAACAAGTATCTTTAGGAGGTTAGATATGTATTGCTAGCGCATATATATTAGCCATATATGTATACTAGTGACTTACATATATATACATATCATATAACATATATGCATATATCACATAATAAATATATACATATACATATATATACATATATAACTATATTATAGAGATATAATATATACATATACATATATACATATATGAATATATACATATATATATATGCACATACACATATATCATATATACATATACACAGTAACAGCGTTATACGTTATATACATTAATTATTACATATATACATCTATACATCTACATAACACATTACACCTACATATACATCTACATATACATAATATCAAATATAATATATACAAATATACATCTACATTACATATGTGGAGATATTGAAACATCTCCCAACACTGAAAACAGCCATTCTTGGCAGAATTAACTTTTTAAACAGTCGAAAGTAAACCTTTTAAAGGCCAAAGCAGTCATTGACTTACTTTACTGCCCACAACAGCTGAACATCCTGCTTTACGGTTGAGGAGAGCAAAAGGATGGAATTTGTGATCATAATCTTTGTCACCCTAGTTTTTCTTAGCCGAACAGTTGACGCAAAAACAGATCTCCTGCTAAACAGATGGTCCCGACAAGGGGGGCGGGCAAATTTGTATACATGGCAAGCCAAAAATGCCTAAGCTGGAGAGGTTAGATTGAGGTCTGACTAACTGTGGGTATTATGGTCTCTCCTCTCTCTCTCTCATCTCTCTCTCTCTCTCTCTCTCTCTCTCTCTCTCTCTCTCTATCTCTCTCTCTCTCCTCTCATGTATCAATGTTTTGATGTGAATTAAAGCTCTTCTGCTAACCACGATCAAGTGTGGACCATTGCTTGTATCTCAAATCAAGCCTTGGACCTGATCTCAACATTTGGCGGTAGTCGGAAAAGGATAAGCAGACAAGGAGAAAAGGCGAACTGTCTGGTGAGACAAAAGAGGAGAGAGCCGGCGGCTTAAAGAATAAGTAAGCCAGAACTGCTTTTTTCGACCAGGGCATACAAGTTCGGCTGCTCTTTGTGATCTGTCCTTATCTTAAAAACAAGGGAGAAGGAGCTTTGTACACATCCAAAAGGGGGTACCCCGGGAATGGTTAGGGTCCATTGGGGTTGAGGGAAAAACCCAAGGAGGGGCAACCCAGAACACCTCGGGGAGGGTCCGAACAGAAGAACCTACGGGCAACCCAAGAACACCTCCGGGAACGGAAAGATTGAGGGAGGGAAAGGTGGGTGAAAGCTCCTGACCCAACCAATGTATCCGTTGGGAGATTTTATGGCACGGAAGGTGTGCAAGGAGTGTGAGAAGGTGTGAAAGACGCCGACCCAGCCCGGAACACCCCAGGGCGGGAAAATACTGAACGGCCCAAGAATACTCTAGGAAGATCAGGGAAAAGTGGAAGAAATAAAGCTGTAACGAAATTATGGACTAGGTCATGGTGATCAAAATTAGAATTATGGTATGAATGATTATATAAAAGTACCCATATGCAGTCCTAAGATGAGATTCGTTAGATATGCATAGTGAATAGCCGAACCAGACTTGAAGCTTGTAAGATGTGTAAGGAAGAAAGCATGACAAATAAATAATGCTGCAAATGTGAAGTAGCAATAAGTGTTAAGAATTAAAAGAACAAGTTGAGAAAACACAGGCCCCGCCCATGCAAACTGCAGTGGCAGGGGCGGGAGCCAAGGGAATCCATGCGGGTGAACTCACTTCATAATATGTTGATAACAACACCAAAGTTTGCATCCGAACCTGGGAGTATGGGCTGCTGGCCAACAGCTTCTGCCTTTTCCCGTTCAAGAAATAACTCCGTCGGGACCAGGAGGAGTGCAAGCTCAATCAGTGTACCGACCGTTAAAGAAGGCGAATTGAGAGCAATGAAGGAAAGAGTGTTAGATCTGAGAGGAAATGCAGGAAGCAATAAAGGAGTTAATAACGCAGTGGGTTGAGGGCACACCGCTGCATGCAATAGCGACATTGGGGTGTCATGTTAAGCAGTAATTGTCCCCATATGTGTGGAAAAAAAGCTAAGCAAGGTGCTTAATGGACGCAGCGAACCAGCAGGATGCACCGACGCAGATCGCAAGATAATGACGCGCCTGTATGATGAGAATTGAGAAAGCGTTGCGACCGCAGCACAGAATTGGGATAAGATTTATGAACAAAGCAACGTCAAGGGAACGGGCGTCCGAATTATGATAGATAGTGCAGAAACATTCTACAATATGGGGGTTTCAGCGAACGAGACTAACTTCGTAAATGGATGCCCACTGTGATGTGCGAAGGAATGTGTGCGCTTTGCCTGAAGTTGTAAAGAGGGGGGGGGGTCGTGTTTCCCAAGCCAACAAAACTTGCCCTGAGCTCTGAGATTTGAAATAAAAAGTAATTTAATGCGAGGTGTTTATATAGAGTCAAGAGTCTGAAAAAGAAAGCAAAAGAGACAAGAAAACAAGGTAGAGGAGGTGTTAAATTAATTGTATAGCGTTTTAAATGTGTGTGAGTACGTGTTGTGTCGAGTACCTGAAAATAGTTGTTCGATTTTTTGTCTGTTGATCGCCAAAAGTGGCCACTGTGATGGACATGTTAAAAACGACAATTACTTGAGAAAGGGGGAGGTATGGACGCTGCCCTTGAGCTGTGGTAGCCTTGATGTCGAATAATCAAATCGTCGCAAAGAACGTGGCAGTGCACTGATGGCAGTGTCCCTCTACAGTACACTCACTGGAACTGGGCTCATCTCGCCGCGCTGGGAAGGAGGCGGGCTGAGTTAACCCAACCACTAAAGCCAACACCAGGCTGCGGGTTGTACTGTAGCAAGTTTACTTCGGGCTCATGTGAATAGATAATTGAGAAATTTGCAGAATTAAAAACAATTCCTGATATAACATGTTTGTTGGAGTCTTAACAATGAAAATATGGAGAAAATATGGTAGAACGGATCAAAACCTCTACACTGCAGCGGCGTGCTCTGGCGTTTGAGTAAGGGAATGTGAATTAATGCAGACTGGGTGATTTAGGATCGTGGCTGCCGAGGTTTGGATTGACTGGAGGTGAAGTGTGCACAGCGATGGCTGTTTGGATGTGCTGGTCCACGAATACAACACCATATGTTAACATTATCTGTTGTAAAAGGATACAGAACAGAGGAAATTGGGCCAAATGATCAACGTAAGTATAAGGGTTTTGCCAGACAATTTTCACGTCAGTTACGGGCCAGAAATTTTATCGCATGGAGGAGAATGAAGGGGTGAAGGGATGGTACCGACATAGTACTGAATGAAGGGTCTACCTTGGTCAGTTGGCATTCCTAAGGTATAGCAGGGTAATGACATAGCCCTGGACACGCACTTGAATGGGGGGTGGCCAACTGAAAGCAGGGCTCGGTCCTCTGTCAAGAATGGAATATTGAAGTTTGAAAGACGTTCAAGAGACGGAAAGAAACGAATGGCTGATGAGAACTCGGAGACGCTGGGTAACAGTGAAGGAGGTAATGGGCTTGTGGCGATCTGATGTTCAGAATGTCTATATAAGAGGAAAATATTTTATTTATTTTATTTTTTGGAATGTTGGAACCAAGATGTTCCGACACTGAATATAACTGTTAGGGTATTAGTGTACACGAAAAATAACACTTGAGAGTGATACTGTGCTATGTGCGGTATGCAACCTAGCCGAGGGTGAAAGCATATTCGTGATATGTGTATACTGTACAGGATGACACATGTAGGGGAACTTTGGAAAATAAGAGGGTATTTAATTATCACAAAAGTGTGCTAGTCGGGAATGTAAATCGATGTAAAATATTGAGCACATATGAAGCAGAGATATTGTTGCGAAAATCTGGCAGCTGTGAGCGCTTAAGCATTCGATCCCATAAGCTCAGTTATTTTATTAAGTACAGGTGGATGGATATCTCCTTTGTTCCTATGTCAATGGGAATTAAGTGTACATGTGCTGTGAGTTGTTTTGTAGTTGGTTTCTTGTATCACCAACAACGCGACATCCTCCCTGGCTTCCTTCTACCATCGGCCTTTCTGAAGCGCAAACGTGGCCGAGGCCTGTGGGGAAGTTCATTGGCAACCGACGCTAAACCTCCCCTACCCTGGTGCTTGCAAGGCAGCACGAGTTGCCAGGTTCGAGTATCACGAGCGAATCATCAGGGCCGCATGAGGCGGGTAAGGTCCAATGGAAGCTCTCACCTCAGATCACCTTCCCATCCGAGTTGGGGGTATCATAAAGACGCGACGGGGTCCATTTCTTTTAGGGGTGTGTGTGTCTGGTGTGGGCCAATCCTTTAAGCAGCAACCTGTATGGTGCTGTGATAAATTTCCAATTTCTTTATATTCTAAAATGATTCTGCCTTATCTGCTCCTCAATGGGCTTCATGGTGTCGCAGGACCACTGGTGGCCGGACCACCTGGAGAAAGCTGGAGGGGTGGACTGTTGGCTGGTTCAGGTCTAATCGGACCTCCGGGCCCGAGTGGTCAATGAAGGCCAATGATTTGGCCCTCGTGGGATGGAAGCAGTCCCGGAGCACCTGGAGAACATGGTCGAGAGGGTTCTCCTGGCAGGGAATGGAGCCACTGGCGAAAAGGCGCAACTGGGTCCAGGGGTGAAGCGGAGGGAGAGTCCAGGAGCATTGGCCGTGCCGGAACAGCCGAAGCAGGAGCACCATGGTGAACATGGAGCAACCGGCCCTGATGGCAATGCTGGAGGACAGGGGTCCGCAAGGGGAGTCTGGAACACAGGAACGCCAAGGTGTCGATGTGATAATTGGACCATCAGGATTGGTCTGGGTCCAGTTGGGTGAGCAAGCCTTGTTCAGGTGAGCAAGTGGGTGGGTGCAGGAGCACATGCATCTGTGGTGAGGGTAGTGGTGGTGACCTTTTGTCGGTTCCGGGCAAGGCAGGATTCACAACATTCTTTGTTTCGTGAGATCTAATTTGTTGTCTTTGACGTCAGCGTCGTTGGTATTTTAAAAACCATTTTTCCATATCATAGGCGGCCGACGTAAACTGTGAGGCTCTCCGTGCAACTTTACTTCCTGCTCAGAAATTCTTGAGATAAAAAAAAATATTCGGACAATTTAATTTTATTGTCACAAATGGTAGACCGTGGGGCTGTTTAACATCTGTTTACTGTATTTGAGCTCGGAACCAAATAAGTTTATTGGTTGCGAATTGTGTCTCAGGAGGGTAGAGACAGCTGAAGTAGAGATTGGGAAAGTGCAAAGGATTGCGGGATGTAGAGGAATGGTTGCTTAGCAACGACAATCGATCTGGAAGGAGTGGAATTTGAACTTTGCACTGTACAGTCTACTACGATGAAACGGGATAGGATTTTGAATACTCCAGCCAAAGTACATGGAAGACTCAACCACAAACGCTCTCTGATGACGACCAACTTATGAATCGGAAGGAAGGAGCGGCGTGGAGGTGGACGCTAGCGCCAGAGAGCGCGACTAATGAAGCATAAAATAGGACTTACATCACACGTCTCAATGGCAGTAAGTAGACACAGTGGCGGGTGAATTGAGAAAAATGAATTACCCGATTGAGATGCACCCCGGAACAAAAGAAAAGGGTAGCGAGAAATCGGAAAACCTTACGCGGATCAGACGTGGAGATGGATGGGATTGATTGTATAGGGTATTCATTCAATTCGAACCGTCTACACTCTACAAATACATATGATGAAGAGAATGGGGATTTTAGATTATATCGGGTGAGTTTGTGGAATGAGAGAAAAAGGTGTTTGCTCGTGTGCTCACAAAAGTGGCCATAACGAGCAAGGGGTTAGAAGGTGTGCTGCTTTTTGGCTGTTGTTGCATCACTGGTTGGGGCATGACTGTGCCTGCTGATGCGGTGCCCTATTAACAAGTGTACTGGGATGTTCATTTTTGCCAGTCTTG
>CM068956.1:89469169-89483140 GCA_035128595.1 Eptatretus atami | reverse complement strand
GAAATATTAAACTGCTTAAATTTCAGTCAAAACTGGAAAAATGGGGGTGTTCTTAAACATTTGACCGGTAGTGTATACATATACATATACACATACATACAAACACATACACACATATACATATACACACATATACATACATACATACATACATACATACATACATACATGACTGGTGTTGGCTTAATGGTAAGGGTGGTGGGCTTAGTATCCAAGGATCCTGAGTTCAAATCCCAATCGATTGTTGAATTAATACTAGGTGGGATTGACTCTGCCTGTCATCCTTCCAAGGTCGGCAATATGAGTGCCAGCATGCTGGTATCCTGTGTCGGAGTGGTGACCCATCCAGAATTGTGCCCAATAGCCAAGGAGACTGCTTCGGCAGCACCAATGCTCTGCACAGTTATGGTCTCAATGGATGGATGGATATTTATGTATGTGTATAGATAGATAGATAGATATATGCATATACGTGTGGAAATGTATATATATATATATATTGTTTTCCGTTAATACTGTTTCACAAAAACAAACAAACAAAACAACAGAAAGGGTTTTGACAACAGTAACCTCGATCTTCGAATGGCGGAGGTTAATAAGTGCAATCGGTAATGACAAATTATACCCTTTAACCTCACATTCGTAACATGCTCATGGAACAACGAACGAACAGCAGATCCTTAAAATTTCTTAAGCAACTAAAACAAGTCCCAATCATCCATGAGAAATAGACAAGTCTGAGTTCAGACAACAGAAAGTACCTGGGTTGATGCTCAGGCAGGGGATACCACATGATATTGAGGAGGCCACCGAGCAACGTCTGTTGCAGTCAAGCCAGCCTCGAGGAGGGAGGATTGAAGGAGGGGGGCGTGGCTGTAAAGATGTTGGTTTGTAGTGCAGCACATCACTGGAGGGATGGTTGTTCAAGGGGTGGGGGAGGGGGGATCCTGTTACACTCCCATGCAGTTCCTCCAGGTAGTCCCAGGCTCCCCCATCCTCCTCCATGCAAATCTGTATGAACGTGTGTGTGGTGTGTGTGTGTGTGTGTGTGTGTTGATGCATTAGCCCTCACCTCTTTTGGCTGCACTTTACCCATGCCCAGTCCATGTGTGGGGATTATACCTTCCCCATCCATTCACTACAGGGTTGCTGGTCTGAGGTCTCCGTCTCGGGTTTTCATCACCCAAACTTTTGCCTCGTTGGCTTAACGAATCTTAAAAAGAAGAAACGACAGCTTACAAAGGAAAGATCATTCAAAAAGGGGTTTTGAAGGGGTGGTTGGTTTTTAGACACAAACTTGGGTGAGGCGTAGACGACATCTTCTATACATGAAACAATGCATATATTTGCAGTAGTATCACAATTAAATTACCAAACTCACACTTACTCTACTACATTTAATATGGAAATAACGAATCTATCCATATGCAAAGTTTTACGAGAAGTCATTCCTTGGCAACAATACTGTGATAGAATAATAATTCCGCTCAGTTTCTACTCTTCCAGTGGAAAAGATCTGGCTTTACCTTGACTTCGGTTCAGCTGCAGAGCCATAGCAATCTGTTACTGCAGTTTCATTGCAAATCTGTATGTGCTGTGTGTGTGTGTGTGGTGTGTGTGTGTGTGTGTGTGTGTGTGTGCTGTATGTGTGTGTGTGTCATATATTGAGTTAAGATGGACAAACAAAATTTTGGTATCTCATCTACAATGGAATGCCTAAAGATCCACAGCACCTTTTTGCAAAAAGTTAAGAGATTTTTGTTTTTTATACAGAGGGAAGGCTCAGGGAGGAGCTAGAATATCTCATCACTACACTACCCTACCCCTCTTCATACCCAACCGCTCCTGGGTATGAGTCTTTCTTGAGTTCTTTCTATGAGTTTTCTTGCTTGTGCTTGAGGAGTGGAGAGGTTTCTTGCAAATTCTCAACTCAGATTTCTGTGACAGGCCGCATAGGACGGCATTAGTGCATTGTGTCGAAAAAAAACCTGTGCTGCTTGCTTTTGCTCATCCTCAACCTCTTTCTGTATTGTTCACTCAATTCATTCTCCCTGGTCAGTTCCGATTCTGCCTGGAAGTTTGCCAAACATCACGACAATACAACAAACATGGTGCAAAGACTGATCCTTCTTTAACTGACAGGGCCTATTAGCTTGCTTTCAAATTTATCAGCAAGGTCATGGATCTGTCATTGCAGTTGATATTTCAAATCCTTCCTTTTCTTCATTGGCCTGATCTCAGATTCATCAGTTGGTTTCAGACCAGTCATTCTACCCTGGGCATGCCCCTTCGGACTCCCCCCAACAATTTGATGGAAGCCATCAATCTCACTTCTACTCTTGCTGCTTAGGTGTTTCCCCCATTCCATTTTGTTCCCTTCTATTCTGCTTCCTGCTGTTCCATGCAGCCTCGATCATACATACAAAAAAATGCAGAACGGATCAGGATGTAACATAAGGAAAAGAACAGTAATAAGAGGGGTGGGGTTAAACATACCAAACAGCAGGGTTTGAGCACTAAATAGAGGGCGAGATTTGGAGGGATAAGAGACATGGGGCATGAATGAGAACAAGGGAAATACACAGGATGAACAAGATGGATACAGCACAAACTCTGAATCACAGAAATAGAAGGAAAACTGGAAAACCCCGGAAAGAAGTGGTTGGCAGGGAAGAGTGAGGAGCTGGTTATTCTTGGCCAAACTCCCAATTTTCTCTGCAAGGGTTAAGTGTAACTGTTGACCACTTTTCTTTAATGGAAGCTAGCTTTACCAACTTTAACCCACCTGTTCCCATGAGAGGCTATGACTTGATTGACCTTCAATGGGCAAACCAGATAAGCCTATAGTTTTAATGCACTTGCATTTTTTGAACATGTTCTCATTTATCTCCCTTGTGCTGTTAATTTACCTCTTGATAACTTTTCATCCAGCTTTTTCCAAATATGATGCAGTGGATATAAATAATGGATTTTATTCAATTAGAATTTGATAGAGGATGTTTTACTTTTACTGCTGTGGAAGCAAGGTGTGTCTGATGATTCGAGCATGTTAGACAGAGCATTAAAGAGTACAGCTTTCACAGAGACTTGTGTATTCCATTGAAATGCACGGATTATTGTGGTAGTCAGCCGGCTTTGTTTTCTCTTTCCTCGTTATCGCTTTACCATCTTAATAACATGCGTTTACAAGAATTCTGTCCTGAAAGCACGGAAAAAACCTCCATCCGTTGACGGGCATACTTTTGATAACTCTGTAAGCGCTTAAGTTATGGGAATATTGTTTTTGGTAACCCCATTAGCTTTTATTAATCTTTCGACGTGTCAGTTGATTTTCAACAAGGTTGACAGCCAATAAAATTTGCTTGGATTTTTTTTTTCATTCCATTAATATCCTGCGATGGATATTACATACAGTGCATGAATTTCTGGCTTGAAATAGTGTCATTTCTGTTGTGGGATTCTCAAAATGACTTTTTCCCACCCTCTGAACAGTGTGTTGAATGATAAACAGGATCTGCAGACAAAAATGCATGTATTCCTTAAGTTATTCATTGTTTGATACGCTTTCAGATTTGTGCAATGGAATTTGCATTTCAAGCTGTTAAGGAATGTCCCTTTTCACCAATTCTCCCACGAATGGCCAGTTAATGCTAAGAAATGAACTTTCAATGCTAGGATTTCCTATCTGATGAATGAATACATCTCAGGTGATGAATGTTGATACACAGAGTGGCAGGCATTTGATGGAATTTCGGAAAGTAGGGTAAGGTTACAATTTTTGTGCATTCACCTGCCCAAAAGATCACGGTCATACTTAATAACATCGTTCTCCATTAGTTGACACAATGAATGCGTAACCTTTTTACAACGTATAAGCAATGCTTTAAAAATTGGGAAACAGAACATGCTTGTGACGTATTCTTACCATATAACAGGCCCACACTGGGCTTAAGCGGCTTGCGTCTGACTCCGGCATTTACTTTAATCATTGCAGTTGTCGATATAGGCGCAGAGTCGTGCTGCTGCACAATGTATGTTGTTATTTCGTGTGATGTTTGCATTAAGTAATGATTTTCAATGGCAACACTGTTGGGGTTAGGTTATTTTGTTTGAATTTTGTTCACAATGTCGATACTAGTAGCGCCAAAGTGACCCAAGCCAAAAAAACCTTCCTTTCCTGTAGTAAATTCTCTGCAGGACTACTGTAGTATATGAGAAGTACAACCTCTCATATACTATAGTTCTAACGTAGCATTTTTGCTGGGACATGTATGAATTATCAACCTAAAAGGAGTGTGTGTGCGTTGTGTGGGTGTGTGTGTGTGGTGTTGTGTGTGTGTTGTGTCTTCTACCAAGTGCATCGTATACAGCTAGCAATACATAGCATCATTGTCCTTTTCATTTTCTGGAGGTTTGTTGCTATTGTAGCATTTGTTAGTCAGATTTCAGAAGTTAAGGTCTGTTTTTGCTGGCACCCAATTAGCATCAGCTGCCAGAGTTTTGGTCTTATAATTGGGAGGCAGGAATTTGGAATTGGCAAAGGGTACATTCTCAACATGTTCTTTGTGCATATGGAGGTTACTGCCTGGTGGCTGCGATTTAAACCCCAAACTCAAACAATTGATGATTTGGCCTATACGAGTGCTTACACTTTTCGATTCCATTTCTATTTTGAGCTGACAGGCTACAAACTGAGCTGAATAAGCCAGCTTCGATGGTCTGTAGACTGGCGATGTTGCCCTCCACGGGAAGCAAATTGGTTCCATTTCGAGTGTTATGGTTTGAGTACGAAATGGCAGTCGTCAACAGGCCTATCACCCACACGGCGCCATATCACCCATGGTGGTTTGTTAAATGTGCTTAAGTGCCACAAGGCATTAGAGTAAGAAGGATAGTGATTCATCAAACCAGCAGTTAGCAAGTTGACTTAGTATAGAAAAGCTAAAATTAGCTTTACTAGTCGGAAATTTGTGGCACAGCTATCACCCGGTGGTGGTAATATGAAATACCACTTATACAAAGCCAAATACAAATTTATGCAGTGAAGTACATAACCTAATTCCGTGATAATTGCAGTACACCATCACTGACATCAGCGAACGACATTTTAGGTTCCATAGTTATAGGTAAAAGCAGGCTGGAAAACAAGTTTAAATTACAATAAAAGGATTTCACTGCAGGATCAATCGCATATCTGAAGACTAATTTTTTCATAACATGAAATGCCCAATGTTGTATCCTCGAATTGTTTTTCCCCCCTATAATCATTCATTCATTGGAAGCATGTGGCTGCTGGATTGAATCCTTGCTGGGAGTGTGGCTTGTGCCACTGATGCAGTGCCCTGTGTTCTAGAGCAGAATCAATTTGGAATTTGCCAGGTGTCACCGTAAAATTTTACCATCGACCACAACCAATGCTGGCAGACGGGTTCTTTCGACTGACCGTCCTTCTTGATGGGACGGTGCATAAGTTGATGCATCAACCTGCGATGTGGAACATCAAGTTTGAGAGGTTTTCTCCTTGTGTCGAGATTAGAACCCCGGCTAGACAGCTCACCCACAGCAAGTGGCACAATCTCCGAGCTTTTCTGCTTGGCTCATTTTACTGGAATATCGTTTGCCAATTGAATCCTATTATGTTGCTGGTTGGAAACCCCAATTAGGCTTTCAGGACTGTGTAGCCCACTAATTTAATTCCTAACTTTATACAACTTTAATTAAAGCACTGTGCATTTATTAATAGATATGCGTAGAAAAACCCTCAATTGCTTTCTTTGATCTGATCTATCCAATGATTAAATAGATTGTTGGAGTGCCACATTGGTTTTTTTCCATATGGCAAATAATAAACCTCACAATTCCCATCTCTCTGTAGCCAGGTTTAGGGCAGAAGTTTTGACCTAAGTATTGACCAATATGGCAATAGCCTGCCTATCTTTCAATGACAATCATTATGGGATTATTTTTACATTGACGAACCAATCAATGCAAGCGGCGAGTCCCAGCTAAAAACAGTCGCGTTCAAGGAATGGTTACTCTGGTGCAAAAGAGCCACCTGTGAAGTTGCAATCCGTTCATAATCTGCTCAAGATTGAACCCAGACTAGACAACTCAACTTGGGAAGTGCCCCTTACATCTACCCACTATCCTGTTGAACTCTGTGGCTACTTGGGCGAAGAAACCCGTCTGGTTAATTCCCCAGGAACAGGATAACTTGGAATGGGCCCCTCCCACCGGGTGGTGCGATACGACACATTTATAGAGAAGAATTGGGGTGCTCCCCCACCCACAACCCGAGAGTATATTTTTCTTTAACCACCTAAAACTTTTCTGTTTTTACCAACCAAGTCGAACCACCAGTTTTCAATTTTATTCCAATCAACTTAGTTCAGAAGTGTAGAGAAGTCAAATGAACACACCCACAAACGTAAAATTTCTCACATCTATATAATAGTGTCGTGTGTCTCTCCATAATTCAAAAGCATGAAACTGAGCGACCCAAACTTTACATGCATGCTAGGGGAAACTCGAAGGGAGTGCATGAATGAAAAGTGGGTAATTGGATAAAGTTCAAACATCTGTTTTGAGATAATGAAGGGCCTCATTAAATTAATACAAAAAACAGGCGTTTATCCTTGGTCAGGCCTGCTTATCTCTCGCAGGTGTCTTCAGCGCTTTGTTTTCGGCCCGCTCAAAAACGCCTTGCCTTTAGAAAACGGCCACAATGGTTTCTGCACGATTAAGCACTCATTTTTTTTTTAAACCACCTTTGTTAAAATAATGTAATCTATATTTCGAAGTTGCATGATGATGTCCTAATTCTTCCAAGGAGGTTGGTCTTCTCAAATTTTTTATTTTCCTTGGATAATGATTAACTTTACAATTGCTTTTAAATATTCTTATTTGCTTGTTGGTAATGTTTGTTTCCTTTGATTAACACCAATCTATATCTTACTTTAAAAGTGAATTTTATATGAATATATATATATATTATATATATATGTATATAAATATTATATTATGATTGACCCCTCCCACACTCCTCGAGCTGAAGAAGCTGCATAAAGCAACCAAGAAACCTACGCAGGTAAGCGCTATGCCTGTTTTCAAACCCCTTCCCAGAGTTCCTCAACAACTATTGAAATGTACACATAGTACACACATGGAGATCCAATGCTATACACCCCTCAGCTACCGGACCGGTTTCATCGCTAATTGGTGAATCATCAGCGATTAGCGCAGACAGCAGTGCATACCAATGAGGCTTGGAAGCCTGAAATCTTGTCTGGTTGTTGAGGGGTAGTGTGTAGCATTGAGATTGTTAGTGTGTGTACTATGTGTGAAAGTCTTCCTATAGTTGTTTGAGAACTTCTGGGAAGGGTTCAAAACAGCATACGCTTACTTGTGTAGGGCTTCTTGGATTGCTTTATTGCAGCTTTCTTTGGCTGGAGGAGTTGGGAAGGGGTCAATTGTTATTATAATCCGAGCCACCTGGGTTTACTTGATTAGGTGAGAGCTGATTGGCTGATTCCCTCCATTCACAGGTGAGAGATGTGGGTGGGTCTTTCTGTATATATTGTTGCAGGGCCGGAGGTCCGGTGGCGAGAACGACCACTAGGTGGGTTGAGGCTTACGTCTTCTCCCACAGGACCTCTCCGGAATTGTTTAGGCCGTCCTTCGGATAAATTCCATGAGGCGGCGGGTCGCTTAACTGACGTGGATGCCGAATACCTCCACCGCGTTAGCGTAGTGGTCTTTTTTGTCCAGAACCAAATTTACCTAATTAACTACGTGGTGTCGCTTACCGGGGAACCACGCCCTCAGTACGCCTTGCCGAAGTTGGACCCACTCACCGACTACAACTGCCTTTACTACCTTTTCCGGTTCGGAATGCGTGAGCGGATCTGCAAGGTCGTACCGGCTAGAATGAACGATTATGGGTATAAAAACCGGCTAAAACTTCAGATCCGGACATTGCTGGACCAATGAAAGAAAAGGACTGAAACGAACTGGAACATTTTACAGTAATTTATTACAATTAAAGAAGACAGAGCAAGACTTATCGCGGAAAATACAAGCATAATTTACAATGTTCAAACACTTATACAGTTTTATACTTACAAGATGGCCCACACACTCAGATGCGACACTTAATGATTATTTAAAAGACCCCCCCCATGAGAGGAAGACTTAGCTGGGGTCGCAGTTCGCTGGGTACCTGCACGTTGAAGGAGGGGCGTGCTCCGCAGGTGGCACCTGCTAATGGTCGTGCGGGCTCGGCCCACAGTCACACGCGTGGGGCTTGTGGCCTGTGGAGGAACCTGAGCGGAAAGCAGTCGGAGTCCCACGTTCGGAGATCAGTGGTTGCGGACGGGACCCAGGAAACTCCAACAAACGCCAGCCAAATGCAGGACTACCACTTCGAACGCCCCAGACTCCAGCTCAAACCGCACGGCGCACAACCAACAACTCAACTCCTCCAAAAACTTCACTCTGAGCATCGCGTCGTATTTTTATGGACCTCCCCGAACGGGGCGGGGCTCGGTGTGAAAACAGACGTCACCGTTCCACCCGATTGTGACAGGGTCATTGGGGGTCCGCCTTTCTTGGGCGGGACCTCGGCCAAACCGCGGAGGGCCCGCCGCCCTCCACGTGTGTGGACTCATCAGGGGATATCCAAATTGAAAAAGGAACGTTTGTGGAAGCGCAAGGAACGGCGGACTGGACGTTTTTGCCCCATATGCTGGGACCAGCGAGTGCGTAGGGTTGCAAGGCTTGGAAAGGTTTACCGTGCGCTTTGGTTGTGGATTGGTCTGTGATGATCGTTGGAGGTTCGTTGGCATGGTTTGTTGGATGGGTCTGTTGGATTGCTTGTTGGATGGTTTTGTTTGGATGGTCTCTGTTGGATGGTTTTGTTGGATGGTTTGTTGGATGGTCGTTAGATGTAATAACCTACCTTAAAAGGACATCGCAACGCACCCACCTTTGATTCTCCCACTAGACAAAATTGAAGACCTGTTCACATGAAACTTAATGGAATTAACTGACTCTTTTGGGACATCTGTATGTTTGACTGCATATAGTTTCCAGATCCATAACAATATATATATATATATATATATATATATATATATATATATATATATCTTAATATTATATTATATATATATATATATAATAGTTACGCGTTGTAGGGAACCGTTATGCATACAAACATATGTTATGTATGTATATATGTATGTATGTAGTTGTTACATTATATATATATATATATATATATATATATATTATATATATATACACATAACATATTTGTTGCGGGCCAGGGTCCGTGGCCTGAGAACAACCACTAGTGCGGGAAGTTATGTCATCTTCCCACCAGACTCCCGGAATTGTAGGCCCGTCCACTCACAGAGGTTAATTACGTGATGCGGCGGGTCGCTTAACGACCGTGGATGCCAATACCTCCACCGTGTTAGCGTAGGGTCTTTTTGTCTAGAACCAATTTACCTAATTAACCATTGGCAGTGTCGTCTACCGGGGAACCACGCCCTCGGTTACGCCTTGCCTGAACCGGATCACTCTTATCAACTATGGTAGAGTAGTTTGTGCCAATCACTCTACCAACTACATACATATTTGTTTATGCTTCAAAAACTAAATTACTACTGAACCAAATCCAACCAGATTTTGCATGTTGCCGAAGTGGTACCAAAGCATGGTAAATCTGTCAGGGTGGTAACATAATCTGCGGGGAGGGGATTCAGAGTGGGGGGGGGGGAAGACCCCCAATTTCAAGTAAATGTACATTCATACAGGCACCACCTTGGTGGAAGCCAGTATTGCAAATCATTTCTTACACTGCACAGACATTTTACCTGTTGCCTATGCTTGCATGGATTTAATCGAAAGTGGCATGTTGTACTTCACAATGAACATTCTGCTTATTCACTCTATCATTTGCATGAGGTCATCTTCCATCTGCTTGGAAGTCGGCTAATCACCTTCGAAACCTTCCTTTGCTGTTTTATATCAGTCTGTATTATAGGCGCAAACACGAGTAAGCCACTTCAATTTGAGCACTCAATTACCACCTGAGCTAACTTCCCCCAAATATCCACCTTCCGAAAATTTTAAAACAAGCAATTTTTTATCCGTATATCTATGTAATTGTTAGAGATCGTTCCAATTGTCTACAACAAAACAGATTTTAATTCTATTCACTGGACAACTATATGTGGGCTGCTCTGGAGTTTGGAACACGAAAAAAATTTACATGTTCTGGCCTTTAATGGAAAAAAACAGTCTACCCCAAAGCATATTTTAATAATCCTTTAATTGTGAGGAATTCAGAAGGAGGGGGGATGTGGAGGTGGGGGTTCAGAGGGAGCGGTGGTGATGTTGGGTGGTTGGTCAGAAGGAGGAGGATGCGGTGGAAGAGGGGTAGATATGGGACGAGGAAAGGCGAAGGGTGGGAGTCTGGAGGGAGGGTATGGGTGAGAAGAGGGGTGAGATGGGGAAGGGAGTGTGGGGTGGAAGAAAGGGGGAGGAGGAGGCACCCGGCATTGCAGTACCTTTGCTTTCACTCTCCTTCCCTCCCCCTCTCCTTTCCTTCTTGGCTCCCAACTCTCTCTCTCTCTCTCTCTTCTCTCTCTCTCTCTCTCTCTCTCTCTCTCTCTCTCCCCCTCTCACTCTCCTCATCTGCCTTCCCCCTCCTCACACTCTCCCCTCTTTCTCTCTCTCCCCCTCTTCTCTCTCTCCCCCCCATCTTTTTCTCTCTTCCCTCTTTTCTTCTCCCCCTCTTCCAGTATTCCCATCAGTGAAGCGATGGATGGTATTGCTTAGTTATGTAATACGAGGCATTTTTACCGTCACTTTGCTGACGGATTTAATCAAAAGGCAGCATGTTGCACATTTGCATAATATGAATTATGCGTAATGATTGAAACCTGAGTGAGAATAATTCTAAATTTTCAAATGTTTCGTTTCACTAATTTAACCGGAGGATCAACCAAAGTTCTAATACTTGAGCTTCGCGCGAAGGCGGAAGTGATTTTTGCTTGTGCCTTATTAACAGTTTTGATATTAGCAGCAAGGAAGGTTGAACAAAGGTTGATGTTAGCTGACCCCAAGCAGATGGATGATGGACATCGTGCAATGATAGAGAGAATACAGCAGAATGTTTTTGTTGAAGAACAACATGACATCTTTTGATTAATTCCATCAGGAAGGCGACAGCTCAAAATTTCGGCACGTGGAAGAATGATTTTTGTAAAAATGGTTTCCCACCAGGTGGTGCGATGGTGAAATACATTTACTCCAGAGAATTCGGGTCTTCTCATTCTGAACCCTCTCCCCCAGAGATGCTTACCACCCTGACAGAAACCATACTTCGGTACCCTTCGCAACATTGCAAAATCTGGTTAGATTTTTGGTTCAGTAGTTTTTTAGTTTTTTGAAGCACAAAAAAACAAATATAAATATATATATATATATTGTTTACGGTTGTGGAAATTTCAACAGAACCACCAGTCAGGTTCCCCAGAGGTCAGTATTTCGGTAGTGTGTGTTCCAGGTTAGATTTCCCCACCGATGTTATAAAGGAAGTTATTCGTGTGGCCGGGCTGTGCATCTTTGAGTTAGCGTTATTCTTTGTCTATCTTTTATTTTTTAACAACAACAATAACAACAACAACGACAACCACGTCCGCGTGAAGCCGGGTGATTTCAACCACATCCGCTTGAAGCGTATTTCAACGCGTCCGCGTGAATCCGGTGGATTCAAACCACGTTCGCGTGAAGCGGTTTGATTTTCAACCACATTCGCTTGCAAGCATGACTTGCAAAACGGATCAAAAAGGCCTTTACCCTCTGAAGAAGCTGGCCAATCGAGTGAAAGGGCGGGGATCCAGCTCTGGTGAAGGTTCAAAGGTGAAAAAGGGGGAGGGCACTGATTTCGGGTGGTGAAGCCCAGAGCGGCCCCCTCCCCTTCGGGGCGATAAAAAGCCGCGTTCGGCTCACCGTAAGGCGGCTTTGGCAGTTGCAGCGGTGGGTGGTTGGTTGAGCGGGTGGTGTGTGGGTAGAGCAGAGTTCGTGTGTTGCTGGGTTGGAGACTGGCAGGAGTTGAGCCATTGAGTTCGGAGTGGAAGGGTTGCCAGCAGGAAGCCGGGGTCGAGACCCGTTCGCTCCTCCCAGGCGCGTCGTCGGCTAGGCCAGGCCGCGCGTGAAGGCGCAGACGGACCGGGAGAACCGTACAAGCTGCTCAATCAAGCCGCCCAAGCGACTGGCACGTTCTGCGACGCACCCGCGGCCAAGCAGAGACACCAGGGTCGCCATAAAGGGGTGACCATCGAGTCACCACGATGGTGGCCAGGTAGCCCGCCCAGTCTCTCAGGGCCTATTCGGTCATCCCGGCCCTGGATACATTAAAGGCTCACAAGCCGATTCTTTCTTTCTTGGGTTTTTGCCATGAAAGTCTGTTGGCCCTTGTCTGTTGTAGTAAGTAACAAAACTGTTAAGTGCCTGTACATTACGTAATTAGAACTCGCTGTATGGCTTTTGCCATTCCTGTCCCCTATCCCCATTTCATTGATGCCATGCCTACTGTACAAAATAAATGTCCCCCATTGTTGATGTCACCTGCTCGTTGCGTCCCTTTCCTCACATGACTGCCATGGAGCGTTCGGGGAATTAAACTGGCTAATTTAAAGCCGATAAAATAATAATCGCGTCCGACGGGACTTTGGCGATATAAACCGCTTCGCATCGCATACGGAACAAGCCGCTTAAGCGGCTCGTTTTCGTGCAGGTCCCGTCGACGGTATAATCTCCCGTATAAACTCCAATCGAATCTCTGTTCCGCGTGAATAATTAGTACATCGACAATTCGGCGATGCGACCCTGTAGCGCGTGGACAGAGGGATTTGCTAGTTTATGGTGTGTAAAACACCGTTAGCTGGGTTTCGGCGTTGATCCGGAAAAGCTACGACATAGATTGTCGCGTTCGGTGGACACGCGGCTGGATTGGGCTGAAAGTCTGTGCGCACGCCGGAACCGGCGGGGAAACTACAACAATATAATATATATATATTATATATATATATATAGTATATATATATATATAGATTATATATAACTATATATATATATATATATATATATGAATTACAGGCCAAACCGGGAATCAAACACCAATCCTCTGGCAAAACCATACCAGAGCACTGGGTATGGTTTGCTAGAGAAACCAGGTACGTTTTGTTGAGGAACCAGAGCACTTGGTACGATTTATGATGTTGGATGTTATCCTGGTTCATTTCTAATTTTATATGTATAATATAATATATATATTATATATATTATATATATATATTATATATATACAGTTGGCTTCCCCCATCCGGGGGGCTATATCAGGTCAAACTTTTTCGCGGCTTCAACTTACATCGCGGGTTTTCAATGAAGGGCGCCTTGATTGAAAAGGCGGCCTCAGTAGAGAGATTTAATGCTTTCTGGCTGTGCAGTACTACATTCATCTCATCATCGATCAACTTCATTCGTCATCAGTACTGCACAGCTATCATCATCATCGTCATATCTTCATAGGTCAGTACCATAATAGTTTTTTTTTATATTTATAGTTACAATATAGTATTTTTTAAAATTATTTTTGGTCTTAGGCTTTGGCAGCCCCATGAAGTCGCATTTTCGAAGAAGAAATTTTTTTTTTTAATTAACTGATTAAAAGGTGTGGGAAGGTTAATAAGAGTGTGTGGATGCTGCTATAATGCGGTTTTTTTAAAATACGAAAATTGTTTTTAAATATATTTAAAATAATTAAAGTAGATATGTGGTTTCTACTTCGCGGATTTTCACCTATCGCGGGTGGGTCTGGAACGCATTAAAACCGCGTAAGTGAGGGAGCACTGTATTGATATATATTTTTTAAAAACAATACATATATATATATATTAT
>CM068956.1:89454391-89468927 GCA_035128595.1 Eptatretus atami | reverse complement strand
GTATAAGTTAAATATTAATATTTTTTGTCTTATTCTGTTGGGTGAAAGGACTTGGCATGAGTGTTTAGAAAGTTATCTGTTTCATAATATGCTTATATCGAAATACTGCAAGTCACAAAAGACACGTGAAAGGGGTGAGATTATCACTATCTACAGAGGGGTTGGGTGTCGGTGGGAACTCAGTAAGCCTCCCCGAGTTGGGTCGTCGGGTCGTAGGTGGTAGGGGTAGGTTATTACATGCTAAGGAGTGCCAAAGGTTCGGGAGGTGAGGAATTGAAGCGGTAAAATAATGATACTGTGGAGTTGACTAATAGCAGCTGGCCACTTTTAAAAGAAGTGTGTGCTCTTCTTGGTAACCCCGGGATTCGTGGAATGCGTGAAATATTTTAATATGTGTAGCTCATGGAACACTGTTTGTATGTTCTTTTAACAAATGTTATTGAACGAGAAGAGGAGGGATTGTGGACCTATATTAGATATATTTCTAATGCCAACCTGGGAAGCAACTCACTTAAAGGACGAGTCTTCCACTTTATATATGACAATTCGAAGTATTTAGGCTACATAAGGAACGTTCGATAGATTATGATTTATGGTCCTGAGCTCAACGGCTGACAAATGCCAGAAATGGTACCGTCTGGGATAGATGGCGTTTACGCGCAGGCAGGGGGGCAAGTGCGTGGTATGATAAACACATTACTTCCTGGTTCCTCGGTTTTTGTAGCGAAATTGGACCATAACTAGATTTCCTTGGGAAGAAGATGGTGTAGCAAGGGCAGCGGAACAGTGTATATACAACTGCCAAATGCTAAAGCAGAGAGAGTTAGATGGAGTTGGAGCCAACGACTAGGGTGTGGTATTTTCTGTGTCTGTTTGTCAATAGAATTTGATGTGAAGATTTAATACGTTCTACAGCTCTCGAAGGAAGGGAGGGATGGGATGATTTGGGTGATTATCGGATAGGGGGTTTTGGGGGGACTCAGACTCTCCAGTAGGTAGTCTTGTTACAATTTTACGATGTATATGGTTGGTAGTAGATGAGACATACATCTACTGGTTTAGGAGATTGATTGTTCAATTAATACAGAGTGTGTGGGGAGCATTGGGGAATTTCCTAGTTAACAATGAATTACTTAGCCCATAGCCGTTCTACATGTAGATGAGGGTCCCAGGCTGTTTATCAACCCATTTTTATTATTCCTTCTTACTAATTTGTACTAAGTATTATTATGTATGATCGATGTGTTTGGTGTATGTAGTGGTGTGATGTTGTTGTTGTAGGTAGTGTATGTGATTTAGGCATTATTAGGTCCCTCTATATACCTGAACGCTTCGGACTAAGGAGACAACATTTAGCAGATCATACTGGTTGCTTCATAACATTCGTGGGGTTTTTTGTGATTTGCGCAGTGATAGGGTTGTGCAATTAGGTCTTGCTTCTCTCTACCAATTAGCCTCTTCAACCTACAGTGGGGTGTACACCTCACTGCTTTTTAATGGGTTTAACAGGGTTGCTGGTTATGTTAGGGCGAGTGGGGTTGACTAAAATTTTGTTGTCACAGGGTCTTTCGGAGATACCTTACGGGTAGATAACACAGAGTTTATGGGTCAGGTTTATTTGAACTTCGTCCCTGGTTTTGTGCCTCTTAACATGTTACTATTCGTCTGTTTAAATGGGTTTATGAAAATAGAATAATTAAGAGGTTGGAAGAGAACTAATGAAAGGGTATGTTTATATTTCACAGGATAACTCTGGAGCACTACAATGGCTACTTTGTTATATATAGAGGCTCCGTAGTTGTGGAATACGTGGTTTTCGCTGGTCACTTTATTGTGATTTTATGGGAACAACGAAGCGGTAGTTATTGGTTAGATGGTTCTGAGTACATAATGCATTCGGACTGTGACACGGAAAATACCTTTAGGTATAATTGGAGGGTGAAGTGATTCGGGCTACGAGGGGAGTAGGATTTAATATCTTGGTTTCCTCGGTATTTTCATCATATTAAGTAGTATGGAGTTAAGAATGGGAAAATCGTCGTCATATAAGTGAAATACCCCTTGAGTATGGCATCTGAACCATAACCCACAAACATGGACCGTTTAATGTTGAAATAAGCTATCACCAAGTCTGATGTATCAAAGTACCATGTAAGATATAAGAAGTTGAATTTGCTACAACTCTCCTGGGTTAAGAAATCTGATGGCATTATGAAACAAGGGAATAACCAGTGATGTCAGTTTGCAACATTGATTCGTTCTTATGTCTTATTAATAACACAGAAGCTGGCAAATGATACACTGGCTTATTATGATACGGACCAATTGATCGACTCTTCCTATTTACTGGGAAAAGAAATTCTATATGACAGTTATTAAACAGTCCACACAAGTCTTGAACTTTGTTTTTTCACGTTTCTCAAAAATTGACTTATCCTAACACTCTGTTTTCCCCTTGTGAGTTTCATATAGTATTATACATATATATAATATAGAAAATATATATATAGATATATACTATATAATAATAATAGTATATAATAAAATATACATATAACACAGACGGGAAGAAGTTTTGATAACACCCACATATTTTTCAGTTTTTAATGAAATATTTAAATTAGTTCAAGTCACAGTGATACCTAAATGAAAAGCTAAGCGTAAAACTGCACAGAAGGTTTAAAAAAAGTTTAGGTTACGCAAAATGAAAAATAATAGGTCATATTCAGAGTTGTTAAAAAAGGCCGCTTTTCAAGGGAACAAAGTAAGGTGTCGCAACGCGCTTTCTGCAGACATGAAGATAAATTAAGCCTTGAAGTTGATACAAATTCTACAGGTGATCCAACTTTATTGTTGATTAGTTAAAACCCTCTGTCTGTAATAAAAGCATGATTGGAGTAAGTTGTTACAACCACTCTGAATGGCATTATTTGGGACTAATATGACACCTGTGATGAAGTAGTATATTGCTGTCATATGGCGAGAAAAGACAATTAAAAAGGAAGCCAGACAGACCATAAATACTTAAAAGTGTCGGTATTATCTTATTTGGAGAAACGCATAAGAAACGCCAAGTGTCAGTGGTACAGTTCCTAACAACAACAAAAGGTACTTGGAACTGGCAGGAAACTTGAAGGAAAGAGAGATGGGAACCCAAAGCACACACAATCAGAAACAAGTTTCTGGAAGTCAAACAGTTGTCTAGAGAAGCTTCTGAGTCAACAAGCTTGTACTGGAGAAAAGAACAGCTTGTGTGATAGACGGCTCCACAGGAACCGCACTTCAGCAACAGTTAACACTGTCAGAGGTAAAGAGAAGTCTAAGTTTCAACTATGAGAGAAGACATTCGAAGCTGCAGGTTTGAACAGGTACGGAGTGGTAGTAGAAGCTAAATATGCCTAAGAATGGAAAATAAGAAAAGAAGGCTTGCCCTTGACATGAAGCACCGCAGGTGGCTATGCAAACTGGAGAAGGTCTTATGGAGGTGAATAAGATTTTGAAATCATTCGTCATCAATGCAAGGAGTTTTTGGTACGCTGTCGAGTAGGCGAAAGGATGGTTTCAGTGTATAGGACACAACTAGTCAAACAATGGAGGGAGAAGTGTGATGATCGGGGCTCTTTTGCTGGATCCAGAGTCCGGTGACTTGCAGAAGTAACTGAGCCCAAAGACCTGAAAACCAAAGGGCAACCACAAGCATTTTGCACGCCATGCAATACACCACTCTGGTCTATGCTAGTTGGTCAGGGTTTCATTAAGCAAGATAAACAACCCAACCATACATCAGGCTATTTGTCGGAAACGACGTTCGAAGAAAAGTAACAAGAAGGTCGGCTGCAAACCATGGAATGGCAGCACAGTCCTCAGACTTAAACCCATGCGCTGGTATTATGGGATGAAACTGGACAAAGGGTGAAAGCAAGGCAACCTTTGTCGCAACATTTTGTGGAACTTCTTGAAGCATGGTTGGAAGAACTTTTAGAACAACATATTTTGTTTCCATTGATTAAGAAGAATGCACGAGTTTATTTTGGACTGGATAAATTCTGCAAAGGTGGCTAATTTGATGTGTCAAGAAAATTTAGATTAAAATTTTGTTCAAAGCAAACGATTCCATGATTTCATTTTTATCTGGCAATTGTTTTATTGTTCTCTGTTAAATTTACAGAGTAACATTGAAATATTAAACTGCTTACATTTAAGTCAAACTGGAAAAATGGGGTGATCTCTTAAACATTTGACACGGATAGTGTTAACTATACATATAATACAATACAAACATATACACACATATACATATACACAACATATACAACATACTACATAATACAATATAACATGATGGTGTGGCTAATGGTAAGGGTGGTGGGCTTAGATCAAAGGTCCTGAAGTTTAAATCCCAAATCGATTGTTAGAATTAATATAGGTGGGATTGACTCTGCGCTGTCACATCCTTCAGGATCGGCAATCTGAGTGAGCATGCTGGTATCCTGTGTCGGAGTGGTGACCACATCCAGAATTGGTGCCATGCAAGGAGACTGCTTCGGCAGCACCACTGCTCTGCACAGTTTATGGTCCAATGGATGGATTGGATATATTATGTATGTGTATAGATAAAGATAGATAGATATTGATATACGGTGAATGTATATATATATATATATATTATATATATATAATATATATATTATGTATTAGTTTTTAAAAAAATAATAATTACAGTGCTCCCTACTTCGCGGTTAATGGTTAGCCACCGCGATAGTGAAAATCCGCGAATAGAACCACATATTCTACTTAATTATTTTAAATATATTTAAACACATTTTCGTATTAAAACCATTATCAGAGCATCCACACACTCTTATTAACCTATCACACACCTTTTAATCAGTTAATTTAAAAAAAAAAAAATTTCTTCTCGAAATGCGAACTTCATGGGGCTGAAAGCTAAGACAAAAATAATTTTAAAATAATATATATTGATAACTATAAATAATAAAAAAAACGTATTATGGTATGACCATATGAAGATATGAACGATGATGATATAGCTGTGCAGTACTGATGAGATGAAGTTGACGATGATGAAGATAAATGTAGTACTGCACGCCAGAAAAGACATTAATCTCATCTACTTGAGGGCCTTTTCAATCAGGCGTCCTTATTGAAACCCGCAGATGTAAGTGAAGCCGCGAAAAGTTGAACCTGATATAGCCCCCGGATGGGGAAAGCCAACTGTAAATATATATTAATAATATATACTATAAAATAATATATAATAATATATATATATTATACATATAAAATAGAAATAACCGGATAACATCAACATCATAATCGTACCAGTGACTCGGTTCCTCAACAAACGTACTGGTTCTCTAGCAAACCATAAGTGCTCTGGTATGGGTTTGCCAGAGGAATTGGTGTTTGAATTCCCGTTTGGGCTGTAATCATTATATATATAATATATATATGTATATATATTATATAATATATTATATACTATATATATTATATATAATATATGATATATATATATCATGTTGTAGTTTCCCGCGGTTCGGCGTGCGCACGAACTTTTCAGCCGCAATCCAGCCGCGTGTCCACGAACGCGACAATCTATGTCGTAGCTTTTCGGATCAACGCGAAACCAGCTAACGGTGTTTTTAACCCTAAATAGCAAATCCCTCTGTCACAGCGCTACAGGGTCGAATGCCGAATTGTGCGATGTACTAATTATTCACGCGGACAGAGATCGATTGGAGTTTTAATACCAGTTGGAGATTATAACCTCGACGGGACTGCACGAAAAGAGCCGCTTAGCGGCTTGTTCGTATGCGATGCGAGCGGTTATATATCCCAAGAGTCCCGTCGGACGAGATTATTATGTTTATGCGGCTTTAATTAGCAGTTTAAGTATCCCGAACGCCTCCATGGCAGTCATGTGAGGAAAGGGACGCAACGGCAGGTGACATCAACAATGGGGGACATTTATTGTTGTAAGTAGGCATGGCATACACTGATGGGGATAGGGGACAGGAATGGCAAAAGCACATACAGCGAGTTCTATTGTAATGTACAGGCACTTAAAGTTTGTTACTTACTACATCAGACAAGGGCCACAGAAGACTTTCATGGCAAAAACAAGAAAGAAAGAATACGGCTTTGAGCCTTTAATTACTCAGGGCCAGGGATGACCGAATAGGCCTGGAGACTGGGCGGGCTACCTGGCACCACCATCGTGGTGACTCGATGGGTCCTTTAGGCGACACCTGTGTCTCGCTTGGCCGGGTGGTCGCGAACGTGGCCAGTCGCGTATGGGCGGTTGATGAGCAGCTTGTTAGGTTTCTCCGGTCGTCTGGCCTTCACCGCGGCTGGCCTAGCGACGACGCGCCTGGGAGGAGAGAACGGGTCATGACCCCGGACTTCTGTGGCAACCTTCCACTCCGAATCCAATGGCTCAACTCCTGCAGTCTCAACCCAGCACCACGAACTCTGCTCTACCACACACCACCCGCTCAACCAACCACAACGCTGCACTGCCAAGCGCCTTCGAGAGCGAAGGGCGGGCTTTTTTATCGCCCGAGGGGAGGGGGCCGTCTGAGGTTACACCGAAATCAGTGCCCTCTTCACCTTTGAACCTTCACAGGCTGGATCCGCCCTTTCACTTCGATTGGCCAGCTCTTCAGAGGGTAAGGCCTTTTTGATCCGTTTTGCAAGTCATGCTTGCAAGCGAATGTGGTTGAATCACCGCTTCACGACGTGGTTGAAATCACGCTTCACGGGACGTCGGTTGAAATACGTTCACGCGGATGTGGTTGAAATACCGGCTTCAACGCGGACGTGGTTGTCGTTGTTGTTGTTATTGTTGTTGTTAAAATAAAGATAGAGAAGAATAACGCTAACTCAAAGATGCACGCCCGGCACAGACGAATAATTCCTTTATACATCGGATGGGAATCTAACCTGGAACACCAACTTACGAATATGACATCTGACTGACCTCTGGGGAACCTGACTGGTGTTCTGTGAATTTCCACAACCGTAACAATATATATATATATATTTATATTTGTTTTTTTGTGCTTCAAAAACTAAAAAACTACTGAACCAAATCTAACCAGATTTTGCATGTTGCCGAAGGGTACCCGAAGTATGGTTTCTGTCAGGGTGGTAGCATCTCTGGGGGAGAGGGTTCAGAATGAGAAGACCCAAATTCTCTGGAGTAAATGTATTTCACATTGCACCACCTGGTGGAAACCATTTTTACAAATCATATTCTTCCACTGTGCTCGAAATTTTGAGCTGTCGCCTTCCTGATGGATTTAATCAAAAGATGTCATGTTGTTCTTCACAAAAACATTCTGCTGTATTCTCTCTATCATTTGCACGATGTCATCATCCATCTGCTTGGGAGTCAGCTAACATCACCTTTGTCAACCTTCCTTGCTGCTTATATCAAACTGTATAAGGCACAAGCAAAAATCACTTCCGCTTCGCTGCGAAGCTCAGTATTAGATACTTTGGTTTGAACCTCCGGTTAAAATTAGTGAAACGAAACATTTGGAAAATTTAGAATTATTCTCACTCAGGTTTCATCATTACCATAATTCATATTATCAAATGTGCAACATGCTGCCTTTTGATTAAATCCGTCAGCAAAGTGACGGGTAAAAATGCCTCGTATTACATAACTAGCAAATACCATCCATCGCTTCACTGATGGGAATACTGGGAGAGGGGGAGAGAGAGAAAGAGGGGGAGAGAGAGAAAGAGGGGTAGGGGGGAGAGTGTGAGAGGGGGAAGGCAGAATGAGGAGAGTGAGAGGGGGAGAAGAGAGAGAGAGAGAGAGAGAGAGAGAGAGAGAGAGAGAGAGAGAGAGAGAGTTGGGAGCAAGGAAGGAAAGGAGAGGGGGAGGGAAAGGAGAGTGAAAGCAAAGGTACTGCAATGCCGGGTGCCTCCTCCTTCCCCTCCTTTCTTCCACCCACACTCCCTCTCCCATCTCCACCCCTCTTCTCACCATCCCCCTCCTCCAGACTCCCACCCTTCCTTTCTCGTCCCATCTCTACCCCTCTCCCACCGCATCCTCCTCCTTCTGACCAACCACCCACATCACCCCTCCTCTGAACCCCACCCCACATCCCCCCTCCTTCTGAATTCCCTCAAATTAAAGAGATTATTAAAATGCTTTGGGTAGACTGTTTTTCCATTAAAGGCCAGAACATGTAAATTTTTTTCGTGTTCCAACTCCAAAGCAGCCCACATATAGTTGTCCATGTGAAATAGATATTAAAAATCTGTTTTGTTGTCAGACAATTGGAACGATCTCTAAACAATTAACATAGGATATACGGATAAAAATTGCTTGTTTTAAAATTTCGGAAGGTGGATATTTGGGGAAGTTAGCTCAGGTGGTATTGAGTGCTCATTGAGTGCTTACTCGTGTTTGCGCCATATACAGACTGATATAACAAGCAAGGAAGGTTGTCGAAGGTGATGTTAGCCGACTTCCAAGCAGATGGAAGATGACCTCATGCAAATGATAGAGTGAATACAGCAGAATGTTTCTTTGTGAAGTACAACATGCCATCTTTGATTAACCATCAGCAAGGCAACAGGTAAAATGTCTTGTGCAGTGTAAGAAGATGATTTGCAATACTGGCTTCCACCAGGTGTGCTGTAATGATGTACATTTACTTGAGAATTGGGGTCTTCCCCCCCCCACTCTGAATCCCTCCCCAGATATGTTACCACCCTGACAGATACCATGCTTTGGGGTACCTTCGGCAACTGCAAAATCTGGTTGGATTTGGTTCAGTAGTAATTTAGTTTTTGAAGCATAAAACAAATATGTATGTAGTTGGTAGAGTGATTGGGCACAAACTACTCTACCATAGTTTGATAGAGTGATCCGGTTCAGGCAAGGCGTACGAGGCGTGGTTCCCGGTAGACGACACTGCCATGGTTAATTAGTGAAATTGGTTCTAGACAAAAAGACCCTACGCTACACGGTGGAGGTATTGGCATCCACGGTCGGTTAAGCGACCCGCCGCATCACGTAATTATCTGTGAGTGACGGCCTACAATTCCGGAGTCTGGTGGGAGATGACATAACTTCCCACCTAGTGGTTGTTCTCGCCACCGGAGCCTGGCCCGCAACAAATGTATGTGTATTATATATATATATATATATATTATATATATATATATGTACATACTACATACATACATATATACATACAAACATATGTTTGTATGCATACGGTTCTACAACCGTAACTATATATATAGTATATATAATATATATTATATATATATATATATATATATATATATATATATATATTATATTATATTGTTATGGATCTGGAAACTATATGCAGTAAACATACAGATGTCCCAAGAGCAGTTATTCCATTAAGTTCATGTGAGAAGGTCTTCATTTTGTCTAGTGGGAGAATCAAAGGTGTGCGTTGCGATGTCCTTTTAGGTAGGTTATTACATCTAACGACCACAAAACTCCAACAAACATCAAAGACCATCCAACAAACATCCAACAAGCAATCCAACAGACCATCAACAACCATCCAACGAACCTCCAACGATCATCCAACAGACATCCAACAACCAAACCACGGTACCTTTCCAAGCGCTTGCAACCCTCGCCTCGCTGGCCAGCAGCATATGGGGCAAAAACGTCCAGTCCGCGTTCCTTGCGCTTCACAAACGTTCCTTTTCAATGTTGGATATTCCCCTTGATGAGTCCACCACGTGGAGGGCGGCGGGCCCTCGGTTTGGCCGAGGTCCCGCCCAGAAAGGGCGGACCCCATGAAACCCTGTCCAATCGGGTGGACGGTGACGTCTGTTTCACCGAGCCCCGCCCCGTTCGGGGAGGTCCATAAAATACGACGCGATCCTCAGAGTGAAGTTTTTTGGAGGAGTTGAGTTGGTTGTGTGCGCCGTGCGGTTTGAGCTGGAGTCTGGGGCGTTCGAGTGGAGTCTGCATTTGGTGGCGTTTGTTGGAGTTTTCCTGGGTCCCGTCCGCAACCCTGATCTCCGCCGTGGGATCCTGACTGCCCGCTCAAGGTTCTCACAGGCACAAGCCCCACGCGTGTGACTGTGGGCCGAGCCGCACGACATTAGAGCAGGTGCACACTGCGGAGCACCCCCTCCTTCAACGTGCAGGTACCCAAGCGAACTGCGACCGCCAGCTGTCTCTCCCTCTCTGGTGGGGGGTCTTTTAATAAATCATCTAAGTGTGCATCTGAGTGTGTGCCATCTTGTAAGTATAAAACTGTATAAGTGTTTTGAACATTGTAAATTATTGCTTGTATTATTTCCGCGATAAGTCTTGCTCTGTCTTCTTTTAATTGTAAATAAATTACTGTAGAAATGTTTCCAGTTCGTTTCAGTCCTTTCTTTCATTGGTCCAGCATGGTCCGGATCTGAGTTTTAGCGGTTTTATACCCGATAATCCGTTCATTCTAGCCGGTACGACTTGGCAGATCCGCTCACTGCATCCGAACGGAAAAGGTAGTTGGCAGTTGGTAGTCGGTAGAGTGGTCCACTTCGGCAAGGCGTACTGAGGGCGTGGTTCCCCGGTAACGACACCACGTAGTTAATTAGGTAAATTGGTTCTGGACAAAAAGACCTAACGCTACGCGGTGGAGGTATTGCATCCACGGTCAGTTAAGCGACCCGCCGCTCATGGAATTATCGAAGAGGACGGCCTACAATTCCGGAGAGTCTGGTGGGAGACGACGTAGCCTCACCCACCTAGTGTCGTTCTCCGCCACCGGACCTCCGGCCTGCAACAATATATACAGAAAGACCCACCCACATCTCTCACCGTGTGAATGGAGGGAATAGCCAATCAGCTCTCACCTAATCATGTAAACCCAGGTGGCTCGGATTATATATAACAATTGACCCCTTCCACACTCCTCCAGCCAAAGAAGCTGCAAAAGCAATCCAAGAAGCCTACACAAGGTAAGCGTATGCCTGTTTTGAACCCTTCCCAGAGTTCTCAACAACTATAGAGACGTTCACACATAGTACACACACTAACAATCTCAATGCTACACACACCCTCAACAACCAGACAGATTTCAGGCTTCAAGCCTCATTGGTATGCACTGCTGTCTGCGCTATCGCTGATGATTCACCAATTAGCGATGAAACGGTCCGGTAGCTGAGGGGGTGTATAGCATTGGATTCTCATGTGTGTACTATGTGGTGAACATTTCATAGTTGTTGAGGAACTCTGGGAAGGGTTTGAAACAGCATAGCGCTTACCTGCGTAGGTCTTCTTGGTTGCTTTATGCAGCTTCTTCAGCTCGAGGAGTGTGGGAGGGGTCAATCATATATATATTTATATACATATATATATAATATATATATTATATAAATTTCACTTTTAAAGTATAGATATAGATGGTGTTACTCAAGGAAACAAACATTACCACAAGCAAATAAGAATATTTAAAGCATTGTAAAGTTAATCATTATCCAAGGAAATAAAAATTTGAGAAGACAACCTCCTTGAAGATTAGGACAATCAATCAAATGCAACTCGACAATATAGATACATTATTTTTAACAAGGTGGTTAAAAAAAATGAGTGCTTATCGTGCAGAAACCATTGTGGCTGTTCTAAGGCAAGGCGTTTTTGAGCAGGCGCGAACAAAGCTGAAGATCACTGCGAGAGATAAGCAGGCTGACCAGGATAAACGCCTGTTTTTTGTATTAATTTAATGAGGCCGTTCATTATCTCAAACAGATGTTTGATATCTTATATCTACATTATTCTTACCATCTTCATCGCACTTCCCTTCGAGTTCCCTAGCATGCATGCAAAGTTTGGGTCGCTCAGTTTCATGCTTTTGGAATTATGGAGGAGACACACTGACACTATTATAGATGTGAGAATTTTTACGTTTGTGGGTGTGTTTCATTTGACTTCTCTAACTCTTCTGAACTAGTTGATGGGAATAAATTGAAAACTGGTGGTTCGACTTGGTTGGTACACAGAAAAGTTTTAGGTGGTTAAAGAAAATATACTCTCAGGGTTGTGGGTGTGGGGGAGCACCCCAATTCTCTCTATAAATGTGTCGTATATCGCACCACCCGGTGGAGGGCCATTCCAAGTTATCCTGTTCTGGGGAATTAACCCAGACGGGTTTTTCGCCAGTACCACAGAGTTCAACAGGATAGTGTAGATGTAAGGGCACTTCCAAGTTGAGTTGTCTAGTCTGGGTTCAATCTTGAGCAGATTATGAACGGATGCACTTCACAGGGGCTCTTTTGCACCATGAGTAACCATTCCCTTGAACGCTGTTTTAGCTGGGGACTCGCCGCTTGCATTGATTGTTCGTCAATGTAAAATAATCCATAATGATTGTCAATGAAGAGTAGGCAGGCTATTGCCATATTGTCAATACTTAGGTCAAACTTCTGCCCTAACCTGGCACAGAGAGATGGGAATTGTGAGGTTTATTATTTGCCTGGAAAAAAACCAAATGTGGCACTCCAACAATCTATTTATATCATTGGATAGATCAGATCAGAAAGCAATTGAGGGTTTTCTACGCATAATCTAATAAATGCACAGTGCTGTTAATTAAAGTTGTATAAAGTTAGGAATTAATTAGTGGCTACACAGTCCTGAAGCCTAATGTGGGGGTTTCCAACCAGCAACAAATAATTAGGATTCATTGGCAACGGATATTCCAGTAAAATGAGCAAGCAGGAAAGCTCGGAGATGTGTGCACTTGCTGTGTGAGCTGTCTAGCCGGGGTTCTAATCTCGACACAAGGAGAAAACTCTCAACACTTGATGTCCACATGCAGGTTGATGCATCAACTTATGCACCGATCCATCAGAAGGACGGTCAGTCGAAGAACCGTCTGCCAGCATTGGTTGTGGTCGATGGTAAAATTATTACGGTGACACCCTTGGCCAAATTCCAAATTGATTCTTTGCTCTAAGAACTACAGGGGCACTGCATCAGTGGCACAGCCACACTCCCAGCAAGGATTCTCCAGCACCACATGCTTCCAATGAATGAATGATTACTAGGGGGGAAAAAAACAATTCTGAGGATACACATTGGGGCATTTTCATGTTATGAAAAATTAGTTCTTCAGATATGCAGATTGATCCCTGCAGTGAAATCCTTTTATGTATTTAAACTTGTTTTTCCCCTGCTTTACTATAACTATGGAACCTAAAAATGTCGTTCGCTGATGTCAGTGATGGTGTACTCAATTATCACGGAATTAGGTTATGTACATTCAACTGCATAAATTTGTTTTGGCTTTGTATAAGTGTTATTCATATTTCCAGCCACCGGGTTGATAGCTGTGCCAAAATTTCCGCTAGTAAAGCTAATTTTAGCTTTTCTATACCAAGTCAACTTGCTACTGCTGGTTTGATGAATCACTATCCTTCTTACTCTAATGCTTGTGGCACTTAGCACATTTAACAAACCACACATGGGTGAGTATGGCGCCGTGTGGGTGGATAGGCCTGTTGACGACTGCCATTTCGTCTACCACCATAACACTCGAATGGAATCCAATTTGCTTCCCGGAGGGCAACATCGCCAGTCTACAGACATCGAGCCTGGCTTATCAGCTCAGTGTAGCCTTGTACAGCTCAAAATAGAAATGGAATCGAAAAGTGTAGCACTCGTATAGCCAAATCATCATTGTTTGAGTTTGGGTTTAAATCGCAGCCACCAGGCAGTAACTCATATGAACAAAAGAACATGTTTGAGAAAATGTACCCTTTGCCAATTCCAAATTCCTGCCTCAATTATAAGACCAAACTCTGCAGCTGATGCTAATTGTGCCAGCAAACAGACTTAACTTCTGAATCTGACTAACAAATGCTACAAATAGCAAAACCTCCAGAAAATGAAAAGGGACAATGATGCTATGTATTGCTAGATGTATACAGAATCACTTGGTAGAAGACACACACACACACAACACACACACACACACACACACACACAACGCACACACACTCTTTTAGGTTGATAATTCATACATGTCCCAGCAAAAATGCTACAGTTAGAATATAGTATATGAGAGTTGTACTTCCATATACTACAGTTAGTCCTGCAGAGAAACTTACAGGAAAGGAATGTTTTTTGCTTGGGTCACTTTGCGCTACGTATCGCATTTGTGAACAAAATTCAAACAAATAACCTAACCCCAACAGTGTTGGCCTTGAAAAATCATTACTTAATGAAACATCACACGAAATAACAACATACATTGCAGCAAGCACAGACCATACATAGCACTAAATATCGACAACTGCAATGATTAAAGGTAATGCCGGGAGTCAGAACGGGCAGCCGCTTAGCCAAGTGTGGGCCATTTTATATGGTAAGAATCGTCACAAGCATGTTCCTGTTTCCCATTTTTAAAAGACATTGCTTATAACGTTGTAAAAGGTTACGCATCATTGTTCACACTAATGGAGAAGATGTTATATAATATGACCGTGATCTTTGCAGGTGAATTGA
>CM068956.1:89419707-89435826 GCA_035128595.1 Eptatretus atami | reverse complement strand
TAGATAATATATATTCATATAAATTCACTTTTAAAGTATAGATATAGATGGTGTTACTCAAAGGAAACAAACATTACCAACAAGCAAATAAGAATATTTAAAGCATTGTAAAGTTAATCATTATCCAAGGAAATAAAATTTGAGAAGACAACCTCCTTGGAAGATTAGGACAATCAATCAAATGCAACTCGACAATATAGATACATTATTTTTAACAAGGTGGTTAAAAAAAAATGAGTGGCTTAATCGTGCAGAAACCATTGTGGCCTGTTCTAAGGCAAGGCGTTTTTGAGCAGGCCGAAACAAAGCTGAAGACACCTGCGAGAGATAGCAGGCTGACAAGGATAAACGCCTGTTTTTTTGTATTAATTTAATGAGGCCGTTCATTATCTTCAAAACAGATGTTTGACTTTATCCAATTACCCACTTTTCATTCATGCACTCCCTTCGAGTTCCCCTAGCATGCATGCAAAGTTTTGGGTCGCTCAGTTTCATGCTTTTGAATTATGGAGGAGACACACTGACACTATTATAGATGTGAGAATTTTACGTTTGTGGGTGTGTTCATTTGACTTCTCTACACTTCTGAACTAGTTGATGGAATAAATTGAAACTGGTGGTTCGACTTGGTTGGTACACAGAAAGTTTTAGGTGGTTAAAGAAATATAACTCTCAGGGGTTGGGGTGTGGGGGAGCACCCAATTCTCTCTATAAATGTGTCGTATCGCACCACCCGGTGGGAGGGGCCATTCCAAGTTATCCTGTTCTGGGGGAATTAACCCAGACGGGTTCTTCGCCAGTACCACAGAGTTCAACAGGATAGTGTAGATGTAAGGGCACTCCAAGTTGAGTTGTCTAGTCTGGGTTCAATTCTTGAGCAGATTATGAACGGATTGCACTTCACAGGTGGCTCTTTGCACCATGAGTACCATTCCTTGAACGCCTGTTTAGCTGGGGACTCGCCGCGTTGCATTGATTGTTCGTCAATGTAAAATAATCCCATAATGATTGTCAATGAAGAGTAGGCAGGCTATTGCCATATTGTCAATACTTAGGTCAAACTTCTGCCCTAACCTGGCACAGAGAGATGGGAATTGTGAGGTTATTATTTGCCCATGGAAAAAACCAATGTGGCACTCCAACAATCTATTTAATCATTGGATAGATCAGATCAGAAAGCAATGAGGGTTTTCTACGCATAATCTAATAAATGCACAGTGCTGTTAATTAAAGTTGTATAAAGTTAGGAATTAATTAGTGGCTACACAGTCCTGAAGCCTAATTGGGGGTTTCCAACCAGCACAAATAATTAGGATTCAATTGGCAACGATATTCCAGTAAAATGAGCAAGCAGGAAAGCTCGGAGAGTGTGTGCACTTGCTGTTGAGCTGTCTAGCCGGGTTCTAATCTCGACACAAGGAGAAACCTCTCAACCTTGATGTTCCACATGCGGTTGATGCATCAACTTATGCACCGTCCATCAGAAGGACGGTCAGTCGAAGAACCCGTCTGCCAGCATTGGTTGTTGTCGATGGTAAAATTATTACGGTGACACCTTGGCCAAATTCCAAATTGATTCTGCTCTAAACTACAGGGGCACTGCATCAGTGGCACAGCCACATCCCAGCAAGGATTCATCCAGCAGCCACATGCTTCCAATGAATGAATGATTCTAGGGGGGAAAAAACAATTCTGAGGATACACATTGGGCATTTCAGTTATGAAAAATTAGTCTTCAGATATTGCAGATTGATCCTGCAGTGAAATCCTTTTATTGTATTTAAACTTGTTTTCCAGCCTGCTTTACCTATAACTATGGAACCTAAAAATGTCGTTCGCTGATGTCAGTGATGTGTACTCAATTATCACGGAATTAGGTTATGTACATTCAACTGCATAAATTTGTTTTGCTTTGTATAAGTGTATTCATATTTAGCCAGCCACCGGTTGATAGCTGTGCCACAATTTTCCGACTAGTAAAGCTAATTTGTAGCTTTTCTATTACCAAGTCAACTTGCTACTGCTGTTTGATGAATCACTATCCTTTTACTCTAATGCCTTGTGGCACTTAGCACATTTAACAAACACACACATGGGTGAGTATGGCGCCGTGTGGGTGGATAGGCCTGTTGACGACTGCCATTTCGTCTCACCACCATACACTCGAATGGAATCCAATTTGCTTCCCGTGAGGGCACATCGCCAGTCCTACAGACCATCGAGCCTGGCTTATCAGCTCAGTGTAGCCTTGTACAGCTCAAAATAGAAATGGAATCGAAAAGTGTAGCACTCGTATAGCCAAATCATCATTGTTTGAGTTTGGGTTTAAATCGCAGCCACCAGGCAGTAACTCCATATGGAACACAAAAGAACATGTTTGAGAAATGTACCCTTTGCCAAATTCCAAATTCCTGCCTCCCAATTATAAGACCAAACTCTGCAGCTGATGCTAATTGTGCCAGCAAACAGACTTAACTTCTGAATCTGACTAACAAATGCTACAAATAGCACAAACCTCCAGAAAATGAAAAGGACAATGTGCTATGTATTGCTAGATGTATACAGAATCACTTGGTAGAAAGACACACCACACACACACACACACACACACCACACACACACACGCACACACACTCTTTTAGGTTGATAATTCATACATGTCCCAGGCAAAAATGCTACAGTTAGAACTATAGTATATGAGAGTTGTACTCTCATATACTACAGTAGTCTGCAGAGAATTACTACAGGAAAGGAATGTTATTTTTGCTTGGGTCACTTTGCGCTACTGTATCGACATTTGTGAACAAAATTCAAACAAATAAACCTAACCCCAAACAGTGTTGGCCCCTTGGAAAAATCATTACTTAATGCAAACATCACACGAAATAACAACATACATTGCAGCAAGCACAAGAACCATCACATGCACGCACTAAATATCGACAACTGCAATGATTAAAGGTAAATGCCGGGAGTCAGAACGGCAGCCGCTTAGCCCAAGTGTGGGGCCATGTTTATATGGTAAGAATACGTGCACAAGCATGTTCCTGTTTCCCATTTTTCAAAAAGACATTGCTTATAAACCGATTGTAAAAAGGTTACGCATTCATTGTGTCACACTAATGGAGAACGATGTTATTAGATATGACCGTGATCTTTTGCAGGTGAATTGCACAAAAATTGTAACCTTACCACTACTTTTCCGAATTCTCAAATGCCTGCACTCTTGTGTATCACATTCATTACCGAGATGTATTCAATTCAATTCAGAATAGGAATCCTAGCATTGAAGTTCATTCTTAGCATTACTGGCCATTCGTGGGAGAATTGTGGAAAAGGGACATTCCTTAACAGCATTGAAATGCAATTCCATTGCACAAATCTGAAGCGTATCAACAATGATAACTTAGGATACCAAAATGCATTTTTGTCATGCAGCAATCCTGTTTATCCAATTCAACATTACGTTGCAGGAGGGTGGAAAAGTCATTTTTGAGGAATCCACAACAGAATGACACTATTCAAGCCAGAAATTCATGCACTGTATGTAATTCCATCGCATGGATATTAATGGGAAATGAAAAAAAAAATCCAGCAAATTTTATTGGCTGGTCAACTTGTGAAAATCAACTGACACGTCGAAAGATTAATAAGCTAATGGTTACAAAACAATAATTCCCATAACTTAAGCGTTACAGGTCTTCAAAGTATCCGTCACGATGGAGGTTTTTCGTGCTTTCAGGACAGAATTCTTGTAAACCATTGTTATTAAAGATTGTAAACATACGAGGAAAGAGAAAACAAAGCCGGCTGACTACCACAATAATCCGTGCATTTCAATGGAATACTAGTCTCTGTGAAAGCTGTACTCTTTAATGCTCTGTCTAACATGCTCGAATCATCAGACACACCTTGCTTCCCACAGCAGTAAAAGTAAACATCCTCTTATCAAATTCTAATTGATAAAATCCATTATTTATATCCATGCATCAATATTTTGGAAAGCTGGATAAAGTATCAGAGTAAAGTTACACAAGGGAGATAAATGAGAACTGTTCAAAATGCAAGTGCATTAAAACTATAGCTTATCTGGTTGCCCATTGGAAAGGTCATCAGTCATAGCATCTCATGGAACAGGTGGTTAAGGTTGGTAAAGCTAGCTTCCATTAAAGAAAAGTGGTCAACGTTACACTTAACCCTTGCAGAGAAATTGGAGTTTGGCCAGAATACCAGCTCCTCACTCTTCCCTGCCAAACCACTTCTTTCCGGGTTCCAGTTTTTCCTTCTATTTCTGTGATTCAGAGTTTGTGGCTGTATCCATTCTGTCATCCTGTGTATTTCCCTTGTTCTCATTCATCCCCATGTCTCTTATCCCTCCAAATCTCCCTCTATTTAGTCCTCAACCCTGCTGTTGGTATGTTTACCCACCCCTCTTATTACTGTTCTTTTCCTTATGTTACATCCTGATCCGTTCTGCATTTTTTTTTGTATGTATGATCGAGGCTCATGGAACAGCAGGAGCAGAATAGAAGGGAACAAAATGGAATGGGGGAAACACTAACAGCAGAGTAGAAGTGAGATTGATGGCTTCCATCAATTGTTGGGGAGTCGAAGGGGCATGCCCAGGGTAGAATGACTGGGTCTGAACCAAACTGATGATCTGAGATCAGGCCAATGAAGAAAAGGAAGGATTTGATATCAACTGCAATGACAGATTCCATGACCTTGCTGATAATTTGAAGCAAGCTAATAGGCCTGTAGTTAAGAGGATCAGTCTTTGCACCATGTTTGTGTATTGTCGTGATGTTGGCAAACTTCCAGGCAGACGGAAACTGACCCAGGGAGAATGATTGAGTGAACAATACAGAAAGAGTTGAGGATGAGCAAAAGCAGCAGCACAGGTTTTTTTTTCGGACACATGCACTAATGCCGTCTGGGCCTGTCACAGAATCTGAGTTGAGATTTGCAAGAAACCTCTCCACCTCCTCAAGCACAAGCAAGAAAGACTCATAGAAGACTCAAGAAAGACTCATACCCAGGAGCGGTTGGTATGAGAGGTAGGGTAGATGTAGTGAATGAGATATTCTAGCTCCTCCCTGAGCCTTCCCTCTGTATAAAAAAACAAAAAAAAATCTCTTACTTTTGCAAAAGGTGCTGTGGATCTTTAGCATTCACATTGTAGATAGATATCCAAATTTGTTTGTCATCTTACATCATATATGCACACACACACACACACACACACACACACACACACACACACACACACACACACACACACACACATACAGATTTGCAATGAAACTGCAGGTACAGATTGCTATGGCTCTGCAGCTGGAACCAAGTCAAGGTAAAGCCGAGATCTATTTCCACTGGAAGAGTAGAAACTGAGGCGGATATTATTATTCTATCACAGTATTGTTGCAGGAATGACTTCTCGGTAAAACTTTGCATAGGATAGATTCGTTATTTCCCATATTTAAATGTAGTAGAGTAAGTGTGAGGTAATTTAATTGTGATACTACTGCAAATATGCATTGTTTCATGTATAGAAAGATGTCGTCTACCCTCCCCAAGGTTTGTGTCTAAAACCACCACCCCTTCAACCCCTTTTTGATGATCTTTCCTTTGTAAGCTGTCGTTTCTTCTTTTTAAGCATTCTGTTAAGCCAACGAGCAAAAGTTTGGGTGAGAAACCCGAGACGGAGACCTCGACCAGCAACCCTGTAGGTGAGGATGGGGAAGGTATATCCCCACACATGGACTGGGCCATGGGTAAAGTGCAGCCAAGAGGGAGGGCTAAATCATCACACACACACACACACACACACACACACACACACGTTCATACAGATTTGCATGGAGGAGGATGGGGGAGCCTGGGACCTCACCTGGAGGAACTGCATGGGAGTGTACAGGATCCCCCCTCCCCCACCCCTTGAACAACATCCCTCCAGTGATGTGCTGCACTACACCACATCTTTACAGCCACGCCCACCCCTCCTTCATCCTCCTCCTCCGAGGCTGGCTTGATCTGCAACAAGACCGTTGGCTCGGTGCCTCCTCAATATCATGTGGTATCCTGCTGAGCATCACCCAGGTACTTTCTGGCTTGTCTGACTCAGACTTGTCTATTTTCCATGGAATGATTGGGACTTGTTTAGTGCTTAGAAATTTAAGGATCTGCTGTTCGTTCGTTGTTCCATGAGCATGTTACGATGGAGGTTAAAGGGTATTCATTTGTCATTACCGATTGCACTTATTAACCTCCGCCATCGAAGATCGGAGGTACTGTTTTCACCCCTTTCTGTTTGTTTGTTTGTTTGTTTGTGAACAGTATTACGGAAAAACTCGACGGATTTCGACGAAACTTGGTGGGGGATTAGGTATGGTCCAAGATCATGCCATTAGATTTTGAACTTGGTCCAAAATCCAATATGGCCGTTATGGCGGCCATTTTGAAAAAAAATTTTTTTTTTTTTTGCATTCTACATGTTTAAGTGATTTCCACCCCCCCCCCCCCAAAAAAAAAATTGTTAGAGAAAAAAAAATTTTGCAACTTTTTTTTCAAACAAATTTCGATTTTTTTTTTGCATTTCTACATGTTATAAGTGATTTCCAACAAAAAACATGCCAAAATTATAATTGCGGCTGATTTTGGAACTTCAGGTGGATATACCACGTAAAATCAATTTCTGTCTCAAGGAATCTAGTTATGACGAATGAATTGAGTATGTAAAGAGTAAAAGTAAAAGGGAAAGTTGCAAACTATAACTCTGTGAGCACTGTTGGCATCAAATTGAATGAATAGGATATCAGGTTCACTTGAGTGACCTAGCAGTTATGGCGGCGGGAGTTTTGCACTCTACCGAGTGCTCCCCCTCTAGTTGCTTACTTGTTTCCCACCCCTATTTTCTTGATCTCACTATAAACCACTTGTTCTCCAGGTGAATTTGTGTGGTTCTGATCACAGTTGCAATTGCGCATGTCCATTAAAGGACAAATTGGAGATGGGTGGTTAGCACCCATAACATGGCAGTGCCCTCTGCCTAGCGACTCCATTTGGTCTTTAATTGAGATCAAGCACACAGCACTTAATCGGCACGCTGTATCTACCTGCTCGATTATCACACTTGGCACGGTATCGTGGTGAATAGACACGTGATCCAGCCTGGGGCGACTGAAATAGCCACCATGCAGCTTTGATACAGCTCTCGGGATTCGTATCATTCAACTGGAAACCCGAGGCTACAACAGTATGTTGAATTGAAATCAATGGATCTTCTGTCCAGGCATATTGAGTAGGCTTACATTATTGTGAATACAAACTCCTGGGCACAAATTACAACAAAGGATGCCTACCTCGTCATTTTGGGTTTTTTTTTTGTTAACAAGATCTAAGGACATGGAAGAGTGAGGAGACAGAAGTCAAAAAGGCTACGTACTGATCACAGTGGAACAATGGACCACAGACAAAACAAGCAAGGGAGAGAACAAACCAGAAAAATGAAGAGAGCGAGAGGAGACAGAGAGAGAGAGAGAGAGAGAGAGAGAGGAAGAGAGAGAGAGAGAGAGAGAGAGGGAGGAGAGAGAGAGAGAGAGAGAGAGACAGACAGACAGACAGACAGAAAGAAGTAGCCTGCAAGTAAAACAGTTGGTTATGGTCAGGTTAATGGGGTAGAAAAAAAATCACGTTGGCTTGGGATTGGGGTGACACGAGATGGTGGTGCACCACCAGCTCAATTTCCAAGACAGAAGAGTGTAATAAATCCCTCCAGAAGCCAGTTCCACAAAGGGGTCAAAGAGAGCAGAGAGAGCAAGAATGGAGGACAGGTAGTTAAAATACAACAACAATTAGAGAGTTCATAGAATACATTACCCTCTACAGTGTTCAATTATATATTGTATTTCAATTTAAATGGAATAATGATTTTAAACATCGTTAAATATATATATATATATATATATATATATATAATATATATTCCTGAGGTTTAGTGTGAATGAAGCAGTCTTATACATCACCCATATACACCACCCTATTTAACATATCCAATTACTACTAAATGGAAGGGTTTTTGAAAGTGCAAAGAAAGGAATTTGGTTCTAAAATGTCGTGTATAAATCAATTTAAATAAAATATTGTAAAAGTCGTATAAATTATTTAATTCCACAATTTACGCCCGTTGACGCAGTGTCTATTGCACCACCCTATCTAACAAGTTACATGAGTTATTCGTTACTAATACGTTATGCATAAGACCAAGTCGTTATGAATACGTCCGAATCTTTAAAAAAAACACAAAAAGTTCAACATAAGCCAGCGTTTTACATACATTTGAAATCAATTGAAATCAATGGATCTTCTGTCCAGGCATATGTGAGTGAGGCTTACATTATTGTGAATACAAACTCCTGGGGCACAAATTACAACAAAGGATGCCTACCTCGTCATTTTGGTTTTTTTTTTGTTAACAAGATCTAAGGACATGGAAGAGTGAGGAGACAGAAGTCAAAAAGGCTACGTACTGATCACAGTGGAACAATGGACCACAGACAAAACAAGCAAGGGAGAGAACAAACCAGAAAATGAAGAGAGCGAGAGAGACAGAGAGAGAGAGAGAGAGAGAGAGAGAGAGAGAGAGAGAGAGAGAGGAGAGAGAGAGAGAGAGAGAGAGGAGAGAGACAGACAGACAGACAGACAGAAAGAAGTAGCCTGCAAGTTAAAACAGTTGGTTATGGTCAGGTAATGGGGTAGAAAAAAAATCACGTTGGCTTGGGATTGGGGTGACACGAGATGGTGGTGCACCACCAGCTCAATTTCCAAGACAGAAGAGTGTAATTAAATCACCTCCAGAAGCCAGTTCCACAAAGGGTCAAAAGAGAGCAGAGAGAGCAAGAATGGAGGACAGGTAGTTAAAATACAACAACAATTAGAGAGTTCATAGAATACATTACCCTCTAGAGTGTTCAATTATATATTGTATTTCAATTTAAATGGAATAATGATTTTAAACACGTTAAATATATTATATATATATATATATATATATATAATATATATATATATATTCCTGAGGTTTAGTGTGAATGAAGCAGTCTTATACATCACCCATATACACCACCCTATTTAACATATCCAATTACTACTAAATGAGAGGTTTTTGAAAGTGCAAAGAAAGGAATTTGGGTTCTAAAATGTTCGTGTATAAATCAATTTAAATAAAATATTGTAAAAGTCGTATAAATTATTTAATTCCACCATTGCCACAATTTACGCCCGTTGACGCAGTGTCTATTGCACCACCCTATCTAACAAGTTACATGAGTTATTCGTGCTTGTTGTATGTGTCCTTTATGATATCCTTAAAAACAGCGCTTCCTGGTTGGAATGATTTAACATTTCGTTTGAGTGCCAGGCAGGCAGACAGAGTAAAAATATTATCTCACTCCTCTTTGTGCATGTGCGATCGGGACAAATTCAAAGACAAAGTATGTTAAAATGGCAGACTTGTTTTCTGACTCATATTCAAAATATAACATTCAATTTAAATAAGTTGCTCCTCGATCATAAACTGACGTTTGTAGACAGACAAATGGATAGATGGACATGAACCAATTGCATAACCCTGCTTTTTGCTTCACGTGCGTGGGGTGAAAAGTAAACAGAGGCCTCCACCATGTTTGCAATGTGAGAACAATATACCTTGGGCTTAAGCCCCATTGTGAGAGATGCCATTGAACGTTGCGCAAATTGAGAACTTGAGATTCCACATATTCTAGGTGAGCGAGGTGAAGCAGGAGAGTCCGCCCATAGACAGAGTAGGCTGTAAATTGAAATTTCATTTGGGTGCCAGTGATAACTTACCTACTCTTCGTCAAAACACACTGAGGGATCATAAACGAAACATCTCCCAGTGAATTTCCAACTCAGCGAGAGCACACTTTGTGATGCAGTGCCTTTCCCATGAACCAGCAGCACGACTATTTTACAATTATGTTGAAGCCCATAAAAGGAAGGAAGCCCATTAAAAAAAAAGAAGCAGGTATACCACTGCTACATCATGCCACCAGACAGTTGCAAATTGTAAAATGAATATAATGTTGTCATTTCTTGGACAATTCAGAGTACTAGGACCCTGACATCCGTGGGGGATACGTTCCTGGAAACCCCCGCGAATGTGGGGACATTGTTTCAACAGGAAATTGGGAGGGGTTGGGGGGATAGGTTCCGAGAATTTCCTTACCTGAAAAAAATCCGCGAATGTTGGGGTAAAATCCGTGAGTGTTTTGTCATTTTTACAATGGAGATAAAGGGGATAATGTTATCAGTTCGCGCCGGTTCCGACTTCATGAAAAAGGCCACAAATGGTGACACCATCAAAGTCGGGGAATTGGTACATTGGGGACAAGAGGGATAACGTGATTGGTCCGCCACCATTCCTGGTTCAAAGGGAAAGTTTTTAAAGTTTAAAATCATTTACAGTTTGAAATACATGATAACAGTTTCATTAAAGATTCTTGCAAATACAAAAAAACGCCAACACCAGGTACCGCTTCTCATCTGAGGCTCGCGAGTTCTGCAGGGCATGCCTTGGCTGTATCATGGTCCATGAAGGCACGCTCCCCTACAAACTTGACGTTGCACAAATTATATTGTGCCTTGAAGTGGTGGAACCACCCCCTGTGTGCTGTAAACGGGTTGGAGGTACCGCTGGTACCCTCCACACTCGTGCTTGCACTACCCGCGCCAGAGAGATGGTCATGCAGGAGCTTTGCCTTCTCCCATCTCCATGGTCTACTTCGAGGCATACCATCCTGAGTGCTATCCTCAATGCTTGGGAGCCATTTTCGAAGAATGAATGGAGCGAGAGGCAATACACAGGTCAGAGCAACGGGACGAGAATGATGGCGATCCCAGGACATTGTTTGTGGGTGATTTTTATGGGTGATGCTGTATTTCACAGCTGATATTAGATGTGGTGAGCAATGTCATTGTATAATTAGTCCGTAATTAGCAGGCTGCTAATTACATGAATAGATATGCTGAACGTTTCCATTCTTTAATTCACAGGACAGGATCTTTCCTATCTACAGTTAGATTATGCTGAGCATTTCAAAAATGGAACAGCTCAGATGGTGCTCTTTGTAGCAACATGGTGATGTACACTAAGATGCGCTGAATGTCCATATGTGGCAACGTGGAAATTACTGGATACATCAATAGATGCTGTAAGTGTTTTCATTTTGAAAGTAACTCACAGAGGATGGCGTCACGGGGAATGATGTGTTACACTGGTGAGACATCCCATGAAACTACGTTTATCCCGCAAAGCTACAATGCAGTATGTACAGGAAGCAGGTCATGTTCGTGGCTCGTGAAAGATGTTTTTTGCATTGGACTGTACATACATCCAGCTGCTTTGTGTGTGGCTCGTGAAAGAAATGTTTTAGAACTGTGTTATGCTCGCGGCTCGTGGAAAAAAAAACATGCTGCGAAAACTGCGAATATGCGGGGCAATTTCCCGCGAATGTAGGAGTATATCGCAAGTTATCAACTGTGAATACACAGAACCCGTGAATGTTGGAACCATGAATGTCAGGATCTGGGTGTATTTCATTTGCATAACTATTTGAGTGGCACTCGTACCAGGCAAGAAGGGGTGTTCAGTGAAAAAAAAAATTTAATTCAGGAGTTGCACACTGTTATTGTATACCAATGTCCAGACTATTTTCACAGCGTTGGTGTTGCTGAAGCATAAAATTATCCTGAAGAATCTGCAATCCAACATTTTAATTGCTCTAAATAATTCAGAATTTTTAGACAACAAACCTGTAGGATAACAAATTATGAGTATGCTCATCATGAAATAGTTCACCTGAAGTTTGATTTTTGGTTGAATGCAAAAGAACAAACTGCTCTTGAGGCAGGGAATCAGTTCCACACAGCAGAGATTAGAGAGATGAAGGAAAGAAGGTAAGTGCTCAGCTTGGAATTGGGGAGTGGAAGCAGGTGTGGGATTCTGGAAGAACACAAGTGACTTGGATGGGCTGGGAGAGGATAGAAGAATGAGATGGTGGTAAGAGTGAAGCAGGAAATGAGGCAGTAAAAAATAAATAAATAAATAAACTTCACTGGGGTGGGTGAGAACTTGGCATTGTAACTCAGCCTTCCTATTAAGTGATGCCAATGACATGAGAGTCTTTGACGCTATCACCTCCATCTGATTAAGATGGAAACCATCTGCACCTGCCCAGAGTGGGGACCATACTCCATGAAACTTTGGATGAAGCCCCAATACACTGCAACGAGTCTTCTATAGCATCCTTTCTGGTATTGCACCCTCTGCTCTTACCATGCATTGTCACCCCCAGGTTTCTGCAGGGCATATGCGATCCACCAGAAAAGAAACCCCCTTTATAGTGCAACTCCCAAAATTCAGAATCACTTTTCAGCTCCACTCAATTGTTCCTCTTTTTTTCCCCACCCAAGGAATCAACTTTCACATTCTCTTCAATCTCATTCTTCCCTCCAGATCTTCAAGACAACTGTTCACCACCATCTCAGATCATCCCTCATCCAAAACCATGTTATTTTCTACCCTCTTTAACCACCTTCACCCTCACCCCCTCCCCCCCACTCCCCCACCCAAATGTCCCAAGCCCACCTCCTACCAAATTTCCAGGTTTTTGTTCCTCAGAGTTTGCTTCTGTATCAATCTTGTCCACCCCATGTGTCCTCCTCTACCCCTCCATTCCTCCCCACATGCCTTAATTGTCCATCTCGCACTATTTTATCTATCAACCCCACTTGATGTTTCCACCCTCTTCTATTGTTCTTTTTGCTCTGTTGCTTCCTGATCCATTCAGTGTTCTAGCTTTTCTTCGAGCCTTGACTTGTATACAAAAAAAGAGCTTCCAGTGGCTGAGATTGGACTTAGCTCTGCAGAGATAACCAAGGCATCAGTCAGCCATGTAGTCCAATTTGGCAATGTAGTCTGGCTAAAGGCCCAGTCACACCTTGACGTTTTAGCCAGCTTATGCCAATTTTGTGTTTTCATATTTGTGTATTATCGGTACACGTCAGGGCCGCACTTTAGACCACCAGGGGCCACCAGTAGCTCACGGCCTCAATGAAGAACAGAGATGTACAGCATCATTGTGTGATATCCTGCTAAACTGAGGCATTTCAATAACCTGCATTTTCACTTGACATTCAGGATGCATGCTGCTGAGCCTTAGAGCTAATGTGATGGTGAGTCAATAAATGATGCCACCTTTCATTCCAGAAACTCACGTGATGATATGATATGCATACCTGTCTCTATCCAGCAATTGAGGAAGACACCGCAGTATTGTGTGCTCATTGGGTGATGATCTGTGGTTGTGGAGCGGAAACTCTGAATCACTTGACCAAGAGGGTGGCGTCGTTGGAAAGTTGTATGTCTTCGGAAACAACGAGCAGTTATCAGTTTTCAATGGGGAAGGTGTGAATGGAATTTAAATTTATAGACTAATTGAATGGACAGTGTGGGACCATCATACCTGGACCAATGAAATCTGTACAAGTGGATAAAAACGAGCTTGGAGAAAGCAGAAAAGTCGTCGTGCGATGTATTGCATTGAAGCATTGGATGATATTTCCAGTACCATGCATGTGATTGTCCATGACCAACGTGACTTTCAAGGTGTCCAGCAGGAGGGTGGCTCAAATCCTCACAGATGGCATTGTGGCCAACATTTGGAAACCGGTGCATACTTGTTTCAGTGCTTCCGTAAAGAAGGGGCTGATTTCCTGTCTCGTATGGTGATCGGTGATGAGACATCGGTGTTACAATACGAACCAAAAAGAAAAAGCATAGAGTGGAAGCCCCAACATCTCCTGTGAAGAAGTTTAAGGTCCTTCTGAATTCCTATCCACCTACAAGGCCTTCGGCTGTAGCCTGATGGAGTACTGAAGGGGTTCCAAATCTTATCCACACAACTACAGACTGGTTAGCCTTCTCATTATAAGCAAAGTGATGAAACTATCATTGCTGCAGACCTCCAGGCATTATCTCTTCTCCAAATCTCGAATATATATCAGATCAGCTTTGTTTCTGCCTCACCTATTCTTGCTTCTCTTTCCAACAATGGTTAGATGCTCAAAATTTCTAATGAGAGATCAGGGCAATCTCTTGAGCTTTCACTCTGATTTGGCACCCAACCTTACTTTCCAAGATTTCTGATAATGGTATTGAGAGTCCTCTCCTTGAAATGCTATCAGATTTACTTTGTGAGTGGAAACAACAGGTTGCTCTGAGTTACAAACTGTCATGAGATTTCCTGTCATCCTGCAAGTCGACATTTTAGGACCAAACTATACCATTGGTCTTTATCAATGCACTTCCCTGGATGTATTATATTGTATTTATCAATGTATACAAGTCAAGGCTCGAGGAAAAGCTAGAACACTGAATGGATCAGGATGCAACAGAGCAAAAAGAACAATAGAAGAGGGTGGAAACACCAATCCTCTGTGGCATTTTGCATATGACTCTCTCCTGTGCAGTAGAGCACACCACACTTCTGAGACAGGCTGCTGCTGTATCTATCTCTGTAGATCTTGAAAAAAACACAAAAGTCATTGATCAGTTACCTGAAACATGTCTTTCAATGTAGGAAAATACCATGTTCTCACTCTGTCTCTTTGTGAGGATTGCATTTCAAACTCTCATTAAGGTTATTTCTCTGATCAACCCCAAGAAAATGTACAGTTAATGGAACTTCTATGCCTCACTATCTTCCTCAACCTATCTTAAGGCCCAGTCACACCTTGACGTTTTAGCCAGCAATGGCAACGTATTAAAATGTATGTAAAACGCTGGCTTATGTTGAACTTTTGATGTTTTTTTTAAAGATTCGGACGTATTCATAACGACTTGGTCTTATGCATAACGTATTAGTAACGGACACAGAACGTTTCGTTGTGTTATAGATAACTTATACAACGAATGCTGAACCTGTTGTCGGCCTTCACAACCTATGCCCAACGATAGTCTAACTTATGCATAGCGCGCTGCACGCATCGCCGACGATGACGTGGCGTAGGTTATGGAAAGGCTGCCGCACAACGATTCAAATCATAACCGCCGCAGAAATGGAAGTGTCAACATCGCAGTCACACCTTGGCGATCTTGCCAGCGTATGCCGACCTCTGAAAAAATGAGTCTAAAACGCTGGCGCACGTCGAATACGGTATGGGTAAGTTTGGTATGCGTGAATAAAACGCTAAAGTACGCTATCATACGTCCTATTAAGTGGAGTACGTCTTGTAATTTTAAACATGTTGAAAATTTTACGACATACTTGCCATATGACACACGCTCCGCATGCGATGGGAATAAGTTGTACACACGATATGCGATCGTTGACACACATCGACACACGTTACTTGAAAGGTGCTCATAAGTCGAAACACGTCAAGGTAATGGTTAGCGTCAGTGTTCCAGACTCCCGGTTTTTTTTTTTTCTTCGGTATGACGGTGTCAGTGTACAGTGCGGTTATGATTTAAATCGTTGAGCAGCAGTCTATTAATTATATTATATTACAACCGCACTAGAAATCGAAGTGTCAACATCACCATCATACCGAAGGAAGGAAGAAAAAAAATAAAATAAAAAAAAAACCCAGGGAGTCTGGAACACTGACGCTAACCATTACCTTGATGTGTTTCGACCGATGAGCACCTTTCAAGTAACGTGTGTCGATGTGTATCAACGATCGCGTAACGTGCCTACAACATGTTACTCATAGGTTAGAAATAAGTTTCGGGTACGCTAAACATTACCTCGACGTGTTTCGACTTATGAGTAACTTACAAGTAACGTGTGTCGACGTGTGTCAACGATCTTGTGACGTGCCTACAACTTATGGCCAGCGTTATGCGGAACGTGTGAGTCATACGCTGGCATAAGTCTTAAAATTTCAAGCATGGAAAATTTGAGGACAACCGAAAAGTACAACGTTTAAAGCCAGCGTACTACGACGTATGGCAGTGTTTTTCAGCGTGCTCTCAATGTTATCAAAACTTACCCATAACGTATTCGACGTGTACCAGCGTTTTAGACAAATTTTCAA
>CM068956.1:89396833-89416085 GCA_035128595.1 Eptatretus atami | reverse complement strand
TGAACAGTATTACGGAAAAACTCGACGGATTTCGACGAAACTTGTGGGGGATTAGGTATGGTCCAAGGATCATGCCTTAGATTTTTGAACTTGGTCCAAAATCCAATATGGCCGTTTATGGCGGCCATTTTGAAAAAAAATTTTTTTTTTTTTTTGCAATTCTACATGTTTTAAGTGATTTCCACCCCCCCCCCCCCCAAAAAAAAAATTGTTAGAGAAAAAAAATTTTTTGCAACTTTTTTTTCAACAAATTTCGATTTTTTTTTGCATTTTCTACATGTTATAAGTGATTTCCAACAAAAAACATGCCAAAATTATAATTGCGGCTGAATTTGGAACTTCAGGTGGATATACCCACGTAAAATCAATTTCTGTCTCAAGGAATCTAGTTATGACGAATGAATGAGTATGTAAAAGTTAAAGTAAAAGGGAAAGTTGCAAACTATAACCGTGCAGCATGTTGGCATCAAATGAATGAATAGGATATCAGTTCACTTGAGTGGACCTAGCAGTATTGGCGCGGAGGTTTTGCACTCTACGAGTGCTCCCCCCTAGTTGCTTACTTATTCCCACCCCTATTTCTTGATCTCACTATAAAACCACTTGTTTCCAGGTGAATTTGTGTGCGTTCTGATCACAGTGCAATGCGCATGTCCATTAAAGGACAAATTGGAGATGGGTGGTTAGCACCCATAACATGGCAGTGCCTCTGGCCTAGCGACTCCATTGGTCTTTAATTGAGATCAAGCACACAGCACTTAATCGGCACGCTGTATCTACCTGCTCGATATCACACTTGGCACGGTATCGTGGTGAATAGACACGTGATCCAGCCTGGGGCGACTGAAATAGCCACCATGCAGCTTGATACAGCTCTCCGGGATTCGTATCATTCAACTGGGAAGACCCGATGGCTACAAAAGTATGTTGAATTGAAATCAATGGATCTTCTGTCCAGGCATATTGAGTGAGGCTTACATTATTGTGATACAAACTCTGGGCACAAATTACAACAAAGGATGCCTACCTCGTCATTTTGGGTTTTTTTTTGTTAACAAAGATCTAAGGACATGGAAGAGTGAGGAGACAGAAGTCCAAAAAGGCTACGTACTGATCACAGGTGAACAATGGACCACAGACAAAACAAGCAAGGGAGGGAGAACAACCAGAAAAATGAGAGAGCGAGAGAGACAGAGAGAGAGAGAGAGAGAGAGAGAGAGGAGAGAGAGAGAGAGAGAGAGAGAGAGAGAGAGAGAGAGAGAGAGAGAGACAGACAGACAGACAGACAGAAAGAAGTAGCCTGCAAGTAAAACAGTTGGTTATGGTCAGGTTAATGGGTAGAAAAAAAATCACGTTGGCTTGGGATTGGGGTGACACGAGATGGTGGTGCACCACCAGCCTCAATTTCCCAAGACAGAAAAGTGGTAATTAATCACCTCCAGAAGCCAGTTCCACAAAGGGGTCAAAGAAGCAGAGAGAGCAAGAATGGAGGACAGGTAGTTAAAATACAACAAACAATTAGAGAGTTCATAGAATACATTACCCTCTACAGTGTTCAATTATATATTGTATTTTCAATTTAAATGGAATAATGATTTTAAACATCGTTAAATATATATATATATATATATATATATATATATATTATATTCCTGAGGTTAGTGTGAATGAAGCAGTCTTATACATCACCCATATACACCACCCTATTTAACATATCCAATTACTACTAAATGAAGGGTTTTTGAAAGTGCAAAGAAAGGAATTTGGGTTCTAAAAATGCTTCGTGTATAAATCAATTTAAATAAAATATTGTAAAAGTCGTATAAATTATTTAATTCCACAATTTACCCGTTGACGCAGTGTCTAATTGCACCACCTATCATAACAAGTTACATGAGTTATTCGTACAATACGTTTAGCATAAGACCAGTCGTTATGAATACGTCCGAATCTTTAAAAAAAACACAAAAGTTCAACATAAGCCAGCGTTTTACATTACATTTAAATCAATTGAAATCAATGGATCTTCTGTCCAGGCATATGTGAGTGAGGCTTACATTATTGTGAATACAAACTCCTGGGGCACAAATTACAACAAAGGATGCCTACCTCGTCATTTTGGGTTTTTTTTGTAACAGATCTAAGGACATGAGAAGAGGAGGAGACAGAAGTCAAAAAGGCTACGTACTGATCACAGTGGAAACATGGACCACAGACAAAACAAGCAGGGAGAGAACAAACCAGAAAATGAAGAGAGCGAGAGAGACAGAGGAGAGAGAAGAGAGAGGAGAGAGAGAGAGAGAGAGAGAGAGAGAGAGAGAGAGAGAGCAGAGAGAGGAGAGAGACAGACAGACAGACAGACAGAAAGAAGTAGCTGCAAGTAAAACAGTTGGTTATGGTCAGGTTAATGGGAGAAAAAAAATCACGGTGGCTTGGGATTGGGGTGACACGAGATGGTGGTGCACCACAGCTCAATTCAAGACAGAAGAGTGTAATTAAATCACCTCCAGAAGCCAGTCCACAAAGGGGTCAAAGAGAGCAGAGAGAGCAGAATGGGAGGACAGGTAGTTAAAATACAACAACAATTAGAGAGTTCATAGATACATTACCCTCTAGAGTGTTCAATTATATATGTATTTCAATTAAATGAATAATGATTTTAAACATCGTTAAATATATATATATATATATATATATATATATATATATATATATATATATTCCTGAGTTTAGTGTGAATGAAGCAGTCTTATACATCACCATATACACCACCCTATTTAACATATCCAATTACTCTAAATGAAGGGTTTTTGAAAGTGCAAAGAAAGAATTTGGTTCTAAAATGTTGTGTATAAATCAATTTAAATAAAATATTGTACAAAGTCGTATAAATTATTTTAATTCCACAATTTACGCCCGTTGACGCAGTGTCTATTGCACCACCCTATCTAACAAGTTACATGAGTTATTCGTGCTTGTTGTATGTGTCCTTATGATATCCTTAAAAACAGCGCTTCCTGGTTGGAATGATTTAACATTCGTTTGAGTGCCAGCAGGCAGACAGAGTAAAATATTATCTCACTCCTCTTTGTGCATGTGCGATCGGACAAATCAAAGACAAAGTATGTTTAAAATGGCAGACTTGTTTTCTGACTCATATTCAAAAATAACATTCAATTAAATAAGTTGCTCCTCGATCATAAACTGACGTTTGTAGACAGACAAATGGATAGATGGACATGAACCAATTGCATAACCCTGCCTTTTTGCTTCACGTGCGTGGGTGAAAAGTAAACAGAGGCCTCACCATGTTTGCAATGTGCAGAACAATATACTTGGGCTTAAGCCCCATTGTGAGAGATGCCATTGAACGTTGCCGCAAATGAGAACTGAGATTCCACATATTCTAGGTGAGCGAGGTGAAGCAGGAGAGTCCGCCCATAGACAGAGTAGGCTGTAAATTGAAATTCATTGGGTGCCAGTGATAACTTACCTATCTCGTTTTCAAAACACACTGAGGGATCATAAACGAAACATCTCCCAGTGAATTTCCAACTCAGCGAGAGCACACTTGTGATGCAGTGCCTTTCCCATGAACAGCAAGCCACGACTATTTTACAATTATGTTTGAAGCCCATTAAAAAGGAAGGAAAGCCATAAAAAAAAGAAGCAGGTATACCACTGCTACATCATGCACCAGACAGTTGCAAATTGTAAAAGAATATAATGTTTGTCATTTCTTGGACAATTCAGAGTACTAGGACCCTGACATCCGTGGGGGATACGTTCCTGGAAACCCCGCGAAGTGGGGACATTGTTTCAACAGGAAATTGGGAGGGGTTGGGGGATTAGGGTTTCCGAGAATTCCTTACCTGAAAAAAATCCGCGAATGTTGGGTAAAACATCCGTGAGTGTTTTGTCATTTTACAATGGAGATAAAGGGGATAATGTTATCAGTTCGCGCCGGTTCCGACTTCATGAAAAAGGCACAAAATGGTGACACCATCAAAAGTCGGGGAATTGGTACATTGGGACAAGAGGGATAACGTGATTGGTCCGCCACCATTCCTGGTTCAAGAGGAAAGTTTTTAAAGTTTAAATCATTTACAGTTTGAAAATACATGATAACAGTTTCATTAAAGATTCTTGCAAATACAAAAAACGCCAACACCAGGTACCGCTTCTCATCTGAGGCTCGCGAGTTCTGCAGGGCATGCCTTGGCTGTATCATGGTCCATGAAGGCACGCTCCCTACAAACTTGACGTTGCACAAATTATATTGTGCCTTGAAGTGTGAACCACCCCCTGTGGCTGTAAACGGGTTGGAGTACGCTGGTACCCTCCACACTCGTGCTTGCACTACCCGCCGCCCAGAGAGATGGTCATGCAGGAGCTTTGCCTTCTCCCATCTCATGGTCTACTTCGAGCATACCATCCTGAGTGCTATCCTCAATGCTTGGGAGCCATTTCGAAGAATGAATGGAGCGAGAGGCATACACAGGTCAGAGCAACGGGACGAGAATGAGATGGCGATCCCAACATGGTTTGTGGGTGATTTTTATGGGTGATGCTGTATTTCACAGCTGATATTAGATGGGTTGAGCAATGTCATTGTATAATTAGTCCGTAATTAGCAGGCTGCTAATTACATGAATAGATATGCTGAACGTTTCCATTCTTTAATTCACAGGACAGAATCTTTCCTATCTACAGTTAGATTATGCTGAGCATTTCAAAAATGGAACAGCTCAGATGGTGCTCTTTGTAGCAACATGGTGATGTACACTAAGATGCGCTGAATGTCCATATGTGGGCAACGTGGAAATTACTGGATACATCAATAGATGCTGTAAGTGTTTTCATTTTGAAAGTAACTCACAGAGGATGCGTCACGGGGAAATGATGTGTTACACTGGTGAGACATCCCATGAAACTACGTTTATCCGCAAAGCTACAATGCAGTTATGTACAGGAAGCAGTCATGTTCGTGGCTCGTGAAAGATGTTTTTGCATTGGACTGTACATACATCCAGCTGCTTTGTGTGTGGCTCGTGAAAGAAATGTTTTAGAACTGTGTTATGCTCGCGCTCGTGGAAAAAAAAACATGCTGCGAAACTGCGAATATGCGGGGCAATTTCCCGCGAATGTAGGAGTATATCGCAAGTTATCAACTGCTGAATACACAGAACCCGTGAATGTTGGAACCATGAATGTCAGGATCTGGGTGTATTTCATTTGCATAACTATTTGAGTGGCACTCGTACCAGGCAAGAAGGGTGTTCAGTGAAAAAAAAAATTTAATTCAGGAGTTGCACACTGTTATTGTATACCAATGTCCAGACTATTTCACAGCGTTGGTGTTGCTGAAGCATAAAATTATCCTGAAGAATCTGCAATCCAACATTTAATTGCTCGTAAATAATTCAGAATTTTTTAGACAACAAAACCTGTAGGATAACAAATTATGAGTATGCTCATCATGAAATAGTTCACCTGAAGTTTGATTTTTGGTTGAATGCAAAAGAACAAACTGCTCTTGAGGCAGGGAATCAGTTCCACACAGCAGAGATTAGAGAGATGAAGGAAAGAAGGTAAGTGCTCAGCTTGGAATTGGGGAGTGAAGCAGGTGTGGGATTCTGGAAGAACACAAGTGACTTGGATGGCTGGGAGAGGATAGAAGAATGAGAATAGGTGGTAAGAGTGAAGCAGGAAATGAGGCAGTAAAAAATAAATAAATAAATAAACTTCACTGGGGTGGGTGAGAATTGGCATTGTAACTCAGCTTCCTATTAAGTGATGCCAATGACATGAGAGTCTTTGACGCTATCACCTCCATCTGATTAAGATGGAAACCATCTGCACCTGCCCAGAGTGGGGACCATACTCCATGAAACTTTGGATGAAGCCCCAATACACTGCAACGAGTCTTCTATAGCATCCTTTCTGGTATTGCACCCTCTGCTCTTACCATGCATTGTCACCCCAGGTTTTGCAGGGCATATGCGATCCACCAGAAAAGAAACCCCCTTTATAGTGCAACTCCCAAAATTCAGAATCACTTTTCAGCTCCACTCAATTGTTCCTCTTTTTTCCCCACCCAAGGAATCAACTTTCACATTCTCTTCAATCTCATTCTTCCCTCCAGATCTTCAAGACAACTGTTCACCACCATCTCAGATCATCCCTCATCCAAAACCATGGTTATTTCTACCTCTTTAACCACCTTCACCCTCACCCCCTCCCCCACTCCCCACCCAAATGTCCAAGCCCACCTCCTAAACCAAATTTCCAGGTTTTTGTTCCTCAGAGTTTGCTTCTGTATCAATCTTGTCCACCCCATGTGTCCTCCTCTACCCCTCCATTCCTCCCACATGCCTTAATTGTCCATCTCGCACTATTTTATCTATCAACCCACTTGATGTTTCCACCCTCTTCTATTGTTCTTTTTGCTCTGTTGCTTCCTGATCCATTCAGTGTTCTAGCTTTTCTCGAGCCTTGACTTGTATACAAAAAAGAGCTTCCAGTGCTGAGTTGGACTTAGCTCTGCAGAGATAACCAAGGCATCGATCAGCCATGTAGTCCAATTTGGCAATGTAGTCTGGCTAAAGGCCCAGTCACACCTTGACGTTTTAGCCAGCTTATGCCAATTTTGGAAAATTTGTCTAAAACGCTGGTACACGTCGAATACGTTATGGGTAAGTTTTGATAACATTGAGAGCACGCTGAAAAACACTGCCATACGTCGTAGTACGCTGGCTTTAAACGTTGTACTTTTCGGTTGTCCTCAAATTTTCCATGCTTGAAATTTTAAGACTTATGCCAGCGTATGACTCACACGTTCCGCATAACGCTGGCCATAAGTTGTAGCACGTCACAAAATCGTTGACACACGTCGACACACGTTACTTGTAAGTTACTCATAAGTCGAAACACGTCGAGGTAATGTTTAGCGTACCCGAAACTTATTCTAACCTATGAGTAACTGTTGTAGGCACGTTACGCGATCGTTGATACACATCGACACACGTTACTTGAAAGGTGCTCATCGGTCGAAACACATCAAGGTAATGGTTAGCGTCAGTGTTCCAGACTCCTGGGTTTTTTTTATTTTTATTTTTTTCTTCCTTCCTTCGGTATGATGGTGATGTTGACACTTCGATTTCTAGTGCGGTTGTAATATAATATATAATAGACTGCTGCTCAACGATTTAAATCATAACCGCACTGTACACTGAACACCGTCATACCGAAGAAAAAAAAAAAACCGGGAGTCTGGAACACTGACGCTAACCATTACCTTGACGTGTTTCGACTTATGAGCACCTTTCAAGTAACGTGTGTCGATGTGTGTCAACGATCGCATATCGTGTGTACAACTTATTCCCATCGCATGCGGAGCGTGTGTCATACGGCAAGTATGTCGTAAAATTTTCAACATGTTTAAAATTACAAGACGTACTCCATTAATACGACGTATGATAGCGTACTTTAGCGTTTTATTCACGCATACCAAACTTACCCATACCGTATTCGACGTGCGCCAGCGTTTTAGACTCATTTTTCAGAGGTCGGCATACGCTGGCAATCGCCAAGGTGTGACTGCGATGTTGACACTTCCATTTCTGCGGCGGTTATGATTTGAATCGTGTGCGGCAGCCTTTCCATAACCTACGCCACGTCATCGTCGGCGATGCGTGCAGCGCGCTATGCATAAGTTAGACTATCGTTGGGCATAGGTTGTGAAGGCCGACAACAGGTTCAGCATTCGTTGTATAAGTTATCTATAACACAACGAAACGTTCTGTGTCCGTTACTAATACGTTATGCATAAGACCAAGTCGTTATGAATACGTCCGAATCTTTAAAAAAAACATCAAAAGTTCAACAAAGCCAGCGTTTTACATACATTTAATACGTTGCCATTGCTGGCTAAAACGTCAAGGTGTCTGGCCTTAAGATAGGTTGAGGAAGATAGTGAGCATAGAAGTTCCATAACTGTACATTTCTTGGGTTGATCAGAGAAATAACCTTAATGAGAGTTTGAAATGCAATCCTCACAAAGAGACAGAGTGAGAACATGGTATTTTCCTACATTGAAAGACATGTTTCAGGTAACTGATCAATGACTTTTGTGTTTTTTTCAAGATCTACAGAGATAGATACAGCAGCAGCCTGTCTCAGAAGTGTGGTGTGCTCTACTGCACAGAGAGAGTCATATGCAAAATGCCACAGAGGATTGGTGTTTCCACCCTTTCTATTGTTCTTTTTGCTCTGTTGCATCCTGATCCATTCAGTGTTCTAGCTTTTCCTCGAGCCTTGACTTGTATACATTGATAAATACAATATAAATACATCCAGGGAAGTGCATTGATAAAGACCAATGGTATAGTTTGGTCCTAAAATGTCGACTTGCAGGATGACAGGAAATCTCATGACAGTTTGTAACTCAGAGCAACCTGTTGTTTCCACTCACAAAGTAAATCTGATAGCATTTCAAGGAGAGGACTCTCAATACCATTATCAGAAATCTTGGAAAGTAAGGTTGGGTGCCAAATCAGAGTGAAAGCTCAAGAGATTGCCCTGATCTCTCATTAGAAATTTTGAGCATCTAACCATTGTTGGTAAAGAGAAGCAAGAATAGGTGAGGCAGAAACAAAGCTGATCTGATATATATTCGAGATTTGGAGAAGAGATAATGCCTGGAGGTCTGCAGCAATGATAGATTTCATCACTTTGCTTATAATGAGAAGGCTAACCAGTCTGTAGTTGTGTGGATAAGATTTGGAACCCCTTCAGTACTCCATCAGGCTACAGCCGAAGGCCTTGTAGGTGGATAGGAATTCAGAAGGACCTTAAACTTCTTCACAGGAGATGTTGGGTGCTTCCACTCTATGCTTTTCTTTTTCTTTGGTTCGTATTGTAACACCGATGTCTCATCACCGATCACCATACGAGACAGGAAATCAGCCCCCTTCTTTACGGAAGCACTGGAACAAGTATGCACCGGTTTCCAAATGTTGGCCCACAATGCCATCTGTGAGGATTTGAGCCACCCTCCTGCTGGACACCTTGCAAAAGTCACGTTGGTCATGGACAATCACATGCATGGTACTGGAAATATCATCCAATGCTTCAATGCCAATACATCGCACGACTTTTCTTGTTTCTCCAAGCTCGTTCATCCTTTTACATTGTACAGATTTCATTGTCGTATGATGGTCCCACACTGTCCATTCAATTAGTCTATAAATTTAAATTCCATTCACACCTTTCCCATTGAAAACTGATAACTGCTCGTTGTTTCCGAAGACATACAACTTTCCAACGACGCCACCCTCTTGGTCAAGTGATTCAGAGTTTCCGCTCCACAACCACAGATCATCACCCAATGAGCGCACAATACTGCGGTGTCTTCCTCAATTGCTGGATAGAGACAGGTATGCATATCATATCATCACGTGAGTTTCTGGAATGAAAGGTGGCATCATTTATTGACTCACCATCACATTAGCTCTAAGGCTCAGCAGCATGCATCCCTGAATGTCAAGTGAAAATGCAGGTTATTGAAAGCCTCAGTTAGCAGGATATCACACAAACAATGATGCTGTACATCTCTGTTCTTCATTGCACGGCCCGTGAGCTACTGGTGGCCCCTGGTGGTCTAAAGTGCGGCCCCTGACGTGTGCCCGATAATACACAAATATGAAAACACCCCATCATAATCTGCCATAGATGCAATGAAATTGACCCAATGGCTTCGAAAGAGTGTGACAACGCGAAGCATAAAAGCAACATAACTATATCAGTGGATGGCACGACACAAACAATTATGTTTGCAGCCCGGTTAACGACAATGAAGATGAGTATGTGGGGGCAGGGCATCATAGCAGCCATTACGGAGTCCTGAGAAGGTGGTGTGGAGACCTCACACTGATGTATTATCGGCAAAAGTGGCCCCCCTCGAAAATTTGTGAAGATCACTGCTGGAGATAGTCATGGGTGAAACAAACAGGAAATCCCTTTATCCTCTCTTAATACAGCTCAACTGATGGCAGTTGGTGATATATATATATATATATATATATATATATATATAAAAATAAAATATAAAATTAATATATATATATATATATATATATATATAATATATATATATATATATATACATATATATAAAAAATATATAGATATATCTTCTATATTATACTAAAACTCCATCTTGTATATATATATATATATATATATATATATATATATATATATATATATATATACATATGTATGTATGTATGTTCCCGAAATACAGCCAAAACGGTACACGACAGTGCAAACATTTTCGGCCCACCTGACTCATCATTGGCCTGCGGTGTGCAGTATCAAGTTTCATTAAATTCGGGCAAAGGAAAAATTATTAAAAAATCAATTCCCGATTCAGTCAAGTACTCTTCGGGAGTATTTTATAAATGCAAACAACCTCAGCGGTATAGTTCGCTGGAGCTATCTTTTTTTTTCTTGAAATGATTTTTTTCATCAACCACTGTCACAACGGGAACACAACGGGTTGTCTAGTATATAAATAAATATATAAATATATATGTATAAAATTATACATATGTATATATAAAAAAAAATATAATTAATTGTTACTGGCGGGGGTCGGCCGTCAACCGACCGCTCTGAACGGAGCCGCAAGTCGAGTCGGCCCGACCGATCGCCCGGAATAGAGATCGCCGCCCGGATAACTCCGAGCGACGGGTCCTTGTACAAGAACCGAAATACGCCAATCGGCAGATCACGTGGGTAGGGTGATTGCCAATCTCAATGTACCTAAATACCCACGTGATCCAACTACCGGGGTATTCCACCCTCGTACGGAACAAAACCGCCGAGGCGAGCTTGTCCGTGGCGATTCCGAGCGGCGTAATCGCCGAGAACCGTCGGTCCAAAGTCCCCCTATTACGGCAAACCAATGGCTTTCTAACTCCCAACACACGAAATGTTCAGTCAATGAGGGAATGGACGAAGCGAGCAGGTTTACATTTACACAAGGACATTTATTATAATAAAACACGTATGCAATTAACAAGCAACAAAAGAACTACAACCGTCTAAAGCAATTATTAATGTACAGTCACTTACACAGTTTTACTTACGGGACTCGGCGCCACAAACATTCATTCGAAAGAAAAGCAGGAAAAAGACCCCATCAAAGGCAATGGGGTCAGACTGGACCTCTTGGGTCTTTATGGCGTGGGACTTGGCAGACCGAACGAGTCCCACGAGACCGTTGCAGGTTACCTGCACCCTCGTGGTGTCTGGCTTGGGCGACCCACGATGCTCCTTCCCACAGCAGCTAGCGTAGCCGCGCGTCGAGCTCGGCCTTCCGTGTGGCAGGCGAGCTCTCTCAGGCTCTCTCCACACGAACGCGCTTGGGCGACCCGCGATGCTCCTTCCCCACGGCAGCTAGCGTAGCCGCGGTCGAGCTCGAGCCCCCCTGTGGCAGGCGAGCTCTCTCCGGCTCTCTCCACACGAACGCGCGGTTTGCGCGACACAGCAGGCAAGGCTGCGCCTCCAGCTCGCGTCTCCTTTCCGACGCCCGGACTTCCACGCAGCTCCTTGGCTTCTGGGTTCCTCCCGACTCACCCAACTGCGAAGCAAAAAGCTTACTCCCCACGGGACTCAGCACACGAACTCTGCCACGGTACCCACGAGCTCAGCCCACGAACTCAGCCCTACCACGGGACTCTTTCCACGAACTCCTTCCACCAACTCTTTTTGGATTCTCTTTACGGACTTTCACCGCGAACTCTTTCCACGAACTCTTTTTGATCCTCCCCCGAACAAAGAAAAGATGTCCTCTTTATCCTTTGCACCCCCTCCCCCGCACCCGGCGTGACTCATGCCCTCGTGATCCACCCCCCGCTCAACCACGGTGGGAGGGAGTTGTTGACGTCACCGCAGGGTTCTTCTTCCTCTTCGCAGAAGAGGGGGAGGGAGTCTCCATGTCTTTCCCTAACTATTAAATCGATCCGCAGCGCATCTAATCGATTTCAAAACATTTAAACAATGGGAGGTGAGCTATATCGGAACATTCACTTAAGACATAGCTGACTAAGGGAACCTGTATGTTGTGTGCGATTGAATTCCAAATTCGTAACAATATATAATTCCAGCAATCTCTGTGTGTGTGTCTGTCTGTATGTGTCTGTGTTCTGCAACCGTGTTTCTCGACAACCACTGGTCCGATCTAATTGAAACTTGCCAGGTATATTGCTGGATACCTGTGGATGTGCCTCTTCAAGGTTTGCTATTAATCGGACAAGTGGTTCCCAAGTTATGGCCATTTATTTACCAAACCAATGACAGTACACGGTGCTATGACATCACGATTGACGTCACAATTTTTTTTTTTATTATTGTTATTATTATTATTATTATTTTTTCCACATACAGGCACACACATACGGGCACGCACGTACGGGCACGTACTAGTAAATATAAATATAAATACATTTATATATACATATTTTTAAATTTATACATATATATATATATATAATATATATATATACCTATAGGACCACAGGTGATCACGAGATGGACAGTGGGGGTGGGGGGGGGGGGGAATGGAACACTATCACTGCATATTTCAAAAGATGTTTACAGACGAAGTTAACACCCCACACTACAAATGTAGATGGACACTGCTGCAAGTTGCCAGATATATTAGCCAGTCAATATGGGACTTGCAAAATGACGTAATCTGCCCCAGCATGCTCGATGAGCATGTGCAGAAACCCCTAGAAACAGCGATCTTCAGGGTATGTGAACTGCTATCGTGCACACGGTAAGGATTGCCAACTAAAATGGCTCGCAAAACTTCTAAAAGAAGGAGAAAATACTTGGCAAAGTACCTGAGAAAAAGCTGGGTGTGCCTCTGCACAACTGCGTTGGAGGGAGACACTGGTTTGGGTGCTTCTGAACACCGATGGGAAGGACATATCTTGGGCTTGTGAATGCACAGAGTAAGGTTAAAATCAACTTTTAAAATGAGAATACTTACTATGAGGAGAGAGTGTGTGTGTGTGTGTGTGTGTGTGTGTGTGTGTGTGTGTGTGTGTGTGTGTGTGTGTGTGTGGGGGAGGGGATGCCTCACCTTGTATTAACAAGAAATGGTAGGAACTAAACACCTCTCATCCATGGATATTTCTCGTGCTTCCTATATTTCCGCGAGTCCGATTTGCATCCAGGAACACAACAATTATGGTTCACCATTTTGAAATTGCCACTTTTTCGTTTAAATGCTGAAAATTATGTGAAAAGATGAAAACAAGTTCAAATGAGCTAAGATCCTCGTCCTCTTAATGATGACGTCATAAAAACGAATATGACGTCATTGTGATGTATCAGGTTTGCGATAAATTATCTGTGCTAATGCCCGGCTTGATTCCCGCAAACAAAATTCAAACAGCTTGCCTAGTTTCGGAGATAATGTATAGGCGATTTCCATTAGCGGCGATATTATGATGTCAACTTTTTTTCTAGGAAGAATTTCCAAAATCGGGATGGTTACTGCCTGCGCGTGGGCTTTCTGCATATACATGGTAAGTTTCACGAAGATCCGATGAAAACTCTGGGTTGTGAAACAAAAAATGTCAAAACATAGGAATGACGTCATAAAAATTGATATGACGTCATAGTGATGTATCATATGTGCGGTAAATCATCTCTGCCAATGCCCTATTCGATTCCTGAAAACAGAATTCAAAAAGCTTGCCTCGTTTCAGAGATAATTTTTTAGGCAATTTCCATTAGCGGAGATATTTTGACGTCATAACTTTTTTTCTAGAGGAATTTTCAAAATCGGAGATGGTTACTGTCTGCGCAGGGTATTTTTACATATATATGCCAAGTTTTAGGAAGTTTCGATGAAAACTGTAGGCTGTGAAACAAAAAGTCCACAAGAAGAAGATGAAGAACAACAACGTGAGTAAGACTTAGTGATCCTCCACGAGGATCTAAAAACCAACATATTTTGCATGAGTATCAGCAGGTTAAAAGAGCCCCAGTTCGTAGAAGTGAGTCCCTGAAAACGCAAACATAGCACATTCACAAAAGGCCTCATTAGCATTCATACATCATTTTGAAAGTCTCGTGTTGGCTGCTGTTGGCATGGTAATGATTGAAAAACATTAAAAGTTCACTCTTGAAACAGCACCATTCCTGTTATTGATGCACTGTGTAAAAGTTCAGAGAATCAAGAGAGAATAATAATTACTCTGAGTATTTATTCATGATGATGGCGTTGATCCTATATGATGATATAATCGGAGAGAACGTCCCACAGAAAATTTCACTGAAAACTAATTTGTTTTCTCTAACTATATACAATTGGTTTGTGGATCAAGAGTTAATGATCATGTCCAACAAAAGTATTAAAATATCTTAATTATTACATTTCCTGCATGTTTCACAATGAAACTGAATCTTTACTCTTCTGGACTTCAAACTTCTGACTGAAAGAGTAAAAACTGCTTTCTGAAACGACTTCATCCTCTAACATATACCATCATAGTTGATGTATAAAAATTGTAAAATGTTTTTGAAAGACCTTGATGTGTTATGTTCCACATCATAAAACTTATAATGCAGACAAAAACGAAGGGAATTACGATTCATATGACATCATTACTTGGAGGGCAATTAATCAATAATTAACAAAATGTGATAGTAACATGAAGGTATTAGGGTCATGGGGTTGGAGAGTGGGGGAGCTGCTAGAGTTGAACCAATTGAGAAAACTCAAAGCATCCATTCACTGGTGGTATTATAATTGCAGATAAATGGTGAGAAGCATGAGCCTGATGAGCTTTCCTATTGTTTGCTAACCTCATCAAAACATTGATTATACTGCACACATCAAACAGCTGTTTGTAAACTCAGGCAAATGAGGGACACTTTGAATGAAAATGAAAGGCTAAAAAAAAATCCTTTGTCGAGTGCCCGATTTTCATCCACACTGTGATTTTCGTACTATGCTATAATGGAAGGAAAATAATTACAGGGTGTTCCAAAAAGACCCGCACAACTTTGGTTGTTAATATATTTGGAACCACAAATGATACAACAATACCCTTTGGTTTATATGATACAGAAAGTCATATAAAGTTTTGTGTACATCATCAATACACTTCAATGTGAGTTACATTTGTCATGCGCAGGAAATCAAGGCGGTACACAAGTTCTTGCCATGTTCAGCTTAGCATGTTTGCGTCCACCAGTGTGCATGCAGCTGTGATCCGAGAACGAAGATCCTGCAGGTTTGCCACCTTGGTGTTGTAAATAACATCTTTGATAAACTCCCACAGAAGAAAAATCAAGGGGGTTATGTCTGCTGATCATGGAGAACAGGCAGTTTGTCCCGGCCAATCCAGCGACGTGGAAATTTTTCATTCAGGACGGCTCAAACGACCAAGGCCTAATGAAGTGGAGTGCTGTCCTGTTGAAAAATGATGTCAGGTTTCAGGTCTTCATTCTGTGGGAAGGCCAATCCTTCCAACATGTTCATGCAAATTGTTGAGGTCACTGTTTCCTCCGCAAAGAAAAACAGACCCACCAAACAGTCATGGAGAAGGCCACACCACACATTGACCTTTGGACTGTCGTGTATGTGTTCAATTACCACGTGGGGAGTTTTCAGAGCTCCAGATCCTCACATTGTGCCGATTGACCTTCGTTGATACATGAAAGCAAGCTTTGTCTGTGAACATGAACTTTTTGAAGTTATCTACGTCATCCTGTATTGCGACTGAGCATTTCAAAGGCAAATGCCTTGCATTTGGGTCCATCGTTTGGTTTGAGTTCCTGCAGAATCTGCACCTTAAAAGGCATAAAGCTTCAGTCTTTCATGCAAAATCCTGTGTACAGTGGTGGTTGGTGCTCCCACTTCTATGGATGCATGTCGGATTGACTTTCTGGGACTTTGTTGAAATGATTCACGTACTCATTCAACGTCTGCTGCACTTGTGCTTGGTCCGACCAGTACTTTTCTGTTTCTGACAACTTCCAGTCTCTTTAAACCTCTTGTACCACTCTCTGATACTTGTCCGTGATGGCGGATTCCTTCCATACCTTGTAAGGAAATTAAGTGAAACTTACGTGTCAGATCTCATCTCAATGAACTTTCATTCAATCATTCAGATTCAATCATTCGATGCACTGAGCTTCTCCTGTAGAGTCGCCATTTTCTTTTCCATGAAACCAGCAGACCTTAAAACACAGAAAACTTTATGAGTTTCTGTGTCATATAAAACAAAAGGTGTCATTGTATCATTTGTGCTGCTAAATATATGAACAAACAAAAGTTGTTCAGGACTCTTTGGAACACCCTGTGCAATATAGTTGATTTACTCTGTGTCAGATTTGTGTTGAGGTGCCTGTGATAACTTTCGGTCCATTAAAATGCTAGGTTTCCATTATTTGAGATTATTTCGTTGCAATGGAAATGTTCCAATGCTCTTCCACTACTATTATTCCCCCAATTACTCCCAAACCTCTCCTCCATACACCTCTACCTTTTTCATCCCCTTCCTTAAATCTCCTTCCATCTCAAATTTGATCTGCTCCTTCTCCTCTTCCTGCCACTTGAATCCATATCAAAGACCTTCCTGACCACATTCCCCTCTTCTCTACGGAGCACAAAGACCTTTATGACACGGACTTAATTTCTGCTTGAGAGAATGCCGCATAGCTATTTCAGCGGTACATAAGTTGACAGACCGCTGTCTCGATTGCTGAGGCTGATCTTCACAAGGCCATAACACCGATCAGCTCAAAATCCTTTTAACTCTCACTTTGGTAGTTTTCACAATGAAGAGAATATGTATTGGGAGTGCATAGTGATTGTGAATATGACAGCTCTGGGGCATCTTTGCCTTCACATAGCACTGAGTACCAACATGGCGGTTGTGAGATTGGAATCTGTCTTCAACCCACCTCACCACCAAAAGGTCTCAAGCACACACAACACCCTCCTGTCCCTTTATTCCTGTTCTTCAAAGCAAAAGGGCAAATTGTTATATCGTCATTACATATTTCCTCATTCACTCATTGAAATAGTGGAATATCTCGCTCTTCATGCCATTAACTTCAAGCTTTCAAACGCCCTCCCCGTCCATCACGGTCGCCTGTCCATCTCACAATCCGACGAGATATGCGGAAAGGATATGTGACAATAAACAACCCGAAATCAATTAACTTCTTCCTGATATATATAAATATATATAAAAGCGAAATGTTTGTTTGTTTGTTTGTTTGTGACCCTACTCCTCTGAGCTCCTAAGGTTAATTGCCATGAAACTTTATAGGTTCAAATTTTTTACCACGGTGCATCTAAATAGGGTTTTAAACAGTCTTTTTCTCACAGTTTATAAATTATAAACACACGAGTTGCCACCTGCCGCCATCTCAGCAAAGGTAGATCCATATATTATATACAATGCTTCATAAAAAGCCCATTTTCTTTTGGATTTCAACCTGGATTTGAGATATATTTGGTGAGATGGTAACCCCGATCGTCAAATATAGTATGAAATGTGAAAAATAACTGTCAATTAAGACCTTACCACGATTGGTAAAATCGGCGAAGGAGGAGTCATGTGACCTCTCAAATGCAGGAATCATTCAAAAACTGAACATAGTACAAAAACAACCTTAGCGATGATTTAAAGGTAATTTTAATGCTCATCTAAAGATGTAACTCTCAGTTGTGAAAAGAGAGTTTGCAGAAAAAAGGTTGCCATCTTAGCTAACTTCTCCAAATATACACCTCAAATATACAGGCATCGTATAAAGTTTAAAAGAACCGAGTTAACATTGTGATTTGATTTTTGATCGTAAATTGATCGTAGATGTTTTGATTAATTTCATCGTCGATGTCGCACTTTCATCGTAGAGTGTGTATTATTGGTAGAAATGGAAATTCAGCGTAAAAAAAAAAGTCATTGATGACATATCGTAGTGGGTGCAGTACCGGTAACCTTGGAAACCTTGAATTTTTGGGATTTTCAAATGGTTTCTGGTCACTATCACAGAAATATTCAATCACAGGGGAGATGCACTTCATTTCTTACAATATTATTGATTATCTCCGACCTCTTAACGATGTCTTATCTGAGGGGCCATTCAAAAATTACGTATCTAACGCGTCGTGGTTGGGGTTTAGAGTTTGGTGGGATGGGTGTGTGTCCAAACATCTGTGTTTTACACTTACAGGGGTTTTGGGGGGGGGTGGGGGGTGTTTTCAGAGCTGTTATGTAACGACCTTTTTCGTTGCATATTAAAACGAGAAGGAAAAGGACTTTTTGGACGTTTCTGGGTGAGCTTTCCCATAACTTAAATGAGGTTCTGATTGAGCATTTCCCTATTAGCCATGGCTTTGTCGAGAGATCTCAATGTAAGCTGGTCGATGGAAGAAAAAAAAGTGATGCCCCCTCGCTGAGAAGAGGAAGTAGAGGCTGCAACAGGAAAATAGGTTGTCCATCTCTATATATAAAAGTGAAATGTTTGTTTGTGACCTTACTGCTTTGAGCGACCAAAGTTAATTCACGATGAAACTTTGTAAGATCAGATTTTTAACCACGATGCACCTAAATAGGCGTTTTAAACAATCACGAGGAGGTCATTTGGCCTATTATTGCAGAGTTGCACACCAGAGTTAATTTATGTACTAACATGAGGTAATTTCTTGACTGCAGCTTCACTACTTTACACCCTGTATGGCCTGTCAACCCCATTTAATCATTTACACCCCTTAGACCCTTTAATACCCATTTAGACCCTTTTGAGACGTACAGACCGTCTTCGACCCTTTCAACACTTTTCAGACCTATCGACCTTTTAAAACCCTTTTGATAATTTCAGACCATTTGGACACTTCAGACCACTCAGACCACTCTTTCGCCCTTTGACCCCTTTAGATGTTTAGACCCATTTAAGACCCCGAGACCCTTAAAACACTTTAGATCCTATTTGACCTTTTAAGACCTTTAGGCCACTTTAGAACCCTATAGAATCTGGTGGGTTTTGAACCTACCACCCTTTTGAAAATCGAAAAAAATTCCCCCGAAAATTGTTTTTGATGACGTTCTTCGTGCACCATTCACGTCACACCACAAGTTGCAATGATGAATCAAAACTGATATCCCAAAGGGAAACATGTTGAAAAGTGAAATTGAAACGACTGATCTATGGA
>CM068956.1:89329081-89342121 GCA_035128595.1 Eptatretus atami | reverse complement strand
TTTTTATATTTTCACCATAACTCGACTAGGTTTTGTCTGATCAGATCAATGATCTATATATATATATATATATATATATATTATTATATATATATATATATATATATATATATATATATATATATATCTCTTCTCTCTCTCTCTCTCTCTCTCTTCTCTCTCTCTCTCTCTCCTCCCCCCTCTGCAAAGCCTCGAGCACAGTGTATTTATTGCTTATTTTACATATACCCTCCGGGTTAAGATCAAGGTCAAATGACGATCTGGAAAAATTAAAAAATGAGATTTTTTTGTCATCGCTCAATTTTGCCAGTGCGGAATCTTGAAACCACTTGTTCATCCAAGATGTTCTTGTCATATAGTGTATTTGCAATGAAGTTGTGCGCCTGATATTTGATTAATGTCATTGACAGTTTTTTACAGATTGTGACCTAATTAACACAAACACTTTTTGATCATAACTTGAATAATTTTCCTCCGATTTTCATGACGTTGAATTTTATAGGTAGATTTTAGAAAGGGACCACATTTTCTATATTTCACTCTATCCTTAAATACTGAAGGTCAAGGTCATATGGTGGTCTGAAAAAATATGGCCATCATTGGATCACGTGGGAAGGGGGGTAGGAGTAGTTGGCCATGACCTAATTATAGTCATTTTCAAATTTTCCACCATATGAGGGCTGGTGACATCACCCAGGGGAGCTTACGCTTTATTATTACAGATATCTCGTTCGAATTGCATCTGCTCACTATTCTCTTAAACACTGCCTTTTTATTTGCTTGTATCTTACTCCATGTGATTTGTATTGGCAGCAGGTCAGAAGCCTTTTCTGCAGCCTGTGACGAGCAATTTTCTTCTGCAGATTAAAACCTAGAGAGGAACTCTTTAGAGTTTCACTCTCTTACCTGAAACTTTGCCTCCTTCCTGGATTGAGCACAAGGAAGCTTTTGTTCTTTTTCCAAATCAAAACGCTCATGTGATGCATTATGAGTCTAACAGTGACTTGAACAATGCCTGATTAGTATTCGAAGACACGTACTCGATTCCAGAACAGCTTTGCATTATTACTCAATTTTACAATTTAATTTCTGAAAAAACATTTTTACAGATCGATAAAATTTATCAAAACTTGGATGCAACTCGTACTCTGAAAGTTTTCGACAAGTGGCTCGTACAGCAAGAAGGGAAACAACGACGAGGAACACACCGATGTTGTTTTCATGGATTTTCTAGTTTGAAGCATGATGTGCACTGGGTGGTTTTAATTAGATTGTATTAACAGACTTGTATTAATGTGTGTTTTGATTCCTACCATGATTGCTAAATGGTATTCATTATTAATGTTGGGGTCATTTCATTTCAATGCAGCTCGCTGTCACTGCCGGTTCATCATTGCTGGGAGTGTGACTGTGCTGCTCATGCAGTGTGCCCTGCAGGTTCGAGCAGGAATTTTCAATTTGTTCAGGATGCCGGCGATAGCTTGCCTACTCTTCACCAATGACACCGTGGAATCTTAACATCCATCAACTAATTCGGCAGATGTGATGCCAAGTTTAACGTACGTCCGAGAGACGGCACACACGTTTATGAATCACCCTGCTGTGAAACACCAGGATGACAGTTTATAGCTGAGTCGGGATTCTTACCCAGGCTAGAGAGCTCAGAGGGGGATGTGTGTAATCTCTCAGGCATTCTGCCAGCCCTTGTTGGCGTTTGAATAGTCCAAAAATACACCTCATTTTGATCAAAAGAAAATCGAAATTGTGCAGCGACAACGAAATCACAGACACACTGCACGCAATATTCGTTCAGATGTGTCGTCAGACCCGGTGATACAATGACATAATGACAATGACCTCGATGAACCAGCCTTGGGCTTTTGCTCAAGCTTGTTAGGAACCTGCTATCAAGGGCACAGTCGTTGACATCAACTGTGTTAATGTAGCTCGGAGATCATTTTGAGTCGCACACCGATAAACATATGTGCATGGACGTGTCGAACGCACACGCGTAAATCACACGATGAGCAGATTCATCCCGCACCCTGTGCAGTACGTGTCGGAGACTGCTTAAGCAGCATTGGGTCGTTTGCATTGCTTTCTCGGTAGTCGTCGAGGCAGAATTTTGGAATTTGGCGGGAGTACCGGAAATTTCATCAAAAGTCATGGCGGGACCTTTAACATCCACCAGATGGGTCCATCTGACAGGGACGGTGTACTCATTGATGCAACACTCTGACTTTTTCAACTGGTCAAGCATCGCACTCAGACGAGACAACAGGGTCATACTGAAAGTGTGCCAGGGCTATGATCTTTCCTTGAACTCATATGTGTAACAATTCCTGTTGTTTTATTTTTTCAAAGGTATACTCATCACAAGCGTCACGGTACATCACAGAATACGACACGACTCGATTAAACCGCATGAATACCGACGAGATGGTTTGTCTGACATTTGGAGCTCATCGATCTTGTAGCTCGAGCCCAAACCAGAGAGAAATTCTGCTGCACTGGATATTTTCTGCATGTGCTGCAAAAGGTGATTTAAACACGTTGGGAGTGCAGGAACATGCCAGCATCATGTGCAAGAAATGCCTCTCAGACCAGAGCACGGCAATACAGAATGTTGGGGCAATAGTACTGAACAAAATAAATGACATACTTAATGGGATGCTAGCGAGACATGGAAGAAACAATGCACATATTCGGCCATGTATGGTCATCAATATCATTGTTTGCATCAGCAAAGTACGAGGCAAAGACAGGCAACCGAAACAAAAGCAATATGGTGGGATCGAGGTTGCAAACAATGCTTTTTTTGCTGGAGCGAACTGGGAGTTTAGGATGGCCCTCCATGACGCACCATCAGGAATCATGGAGCCACTCCCACATTCCGCCCCTTTATCCATAGTTCAAGGTCAAACCTTCCCAGTTCCTCGGTGTGCGCATGGGCGGAGCTCCAGCAATGTGAGCTAAAATACACTAGACTGGGGAGCAGGCTCCATTTTGTGATGTTCTCCCAAACAAGACGGTTCCCGCTCCGCTTTAACAAACCATGAAACACGTTAACAACCCTGATAGTTATGGGACGTGGAATGACGAGACGCCGATACTTCCAATGCCTCCGTTTCGTAAACAGGACGACAAACACGAATCTTTTGGCTCGCATCAACGCACAACCTCATATTCTCCCTGCGTGTTCCATGGATTTTGATTTTTCGTTGGTCCTTTTGATTTCGTTTGACTTTATGTGGGACTTTCGTGGGATGACAGCGGCAGTCTTGGAGTGCTTGGTGGGGTGTGCTGTGCAAGCAAGATGGGCCGAGTGGCCGTTTGCTTGTTCTTTTACTTTTTCGGAATGCTTCATTATTACTCCGCCACCAAAGGTGGCCAAGTTGTTTTCACCCCCCCCCCCCCCAATCTGTTTGTCTTTGTCTGTTGAGCAGCACTATATCTCAAAAAGTTATGGACGGATTCGGATGAAAGTTGGTGGACAGGTTAGGTGTGTGACAAAGACAAATCGATTCGATTTGGTGAAGATCCGGATCTGAGTTTTTTTAATTAGTCTCACCACGAAGGGGATGCAAGACTATTGCAATGTGTGTGTGTGTGTGTGTGTGGGTGGTGTGTGTGTGTGTGTGTGTGTGTGTGTCCACGCATGCGCCTGTCTGTTGGTGGTCGCTAGACTACTGTTATCCTCAGGTTTTCCGTCTGTCTGTATGTATGTAATGGACAGCTCTGGGCCAGAGGAGTCAACCGATTTGATGAAACTTGACTGGTAGGTTCATACAGGATCTAGTTGTATGCTTTTGAGCAACGTTGCTATGGACGCCACACGTTGCCTAGTAACGGGACTTTGAAATTTTTGAAAAAATCCGAAAAATATTTATAAATATATATTTTCGAAGATCAAAAATCGGCTTCTGCCCTTTTATGCGCACTATAATCAACCTCTTTGTCAAAAAATTTCAGCCGATCCGTCAAAAACTGTATGACTAGTATGCAATTATATAGCGACCACCCATGTCGCCTACCGGCTTGTCTGCCTGTCTGTCTGTCTGTCTATATATTCTCGCTTTTAAAATGGTTTTCTCTGCAACCGCTTGTCCGACGATGCAAAACTTTGAACATAGGAGAGACTCCCCGTGAATAATTTTTATTGATAACTCTGATGTCATTGGTCACATGGTCTGGCAGCCATATCGGATTAAAGAAAAAAAATTTGACATATTTTTCTCAGAAACCGCTCAGCAACAAGTTATCAATTCCGATGGGATCAGCAATACTCTCGCACGTGAGGCGAGAGGAAAGGGGGACAACGATGATGTCATCAGTGAAGTTGTATTCTAACTACAGTATAATAAATAATTGGTTGAATCGAAATCCTGATACGAAAATCTGAAACTTTATATATCTGATCTATGACCCAATGTAAGTCAGAATTAAACTTATAACGTTATCAGTCACGTGGTCTGGTGGCCATATTGGATTGAAAATAAAAACGTAAATTTTATTCTTCTCCAAAACCGCTTAACAGATTGATACGAAACTTCACGCATATGATCAACTAGCCACGAGGAATATAGTTTGAATTTTTAAAAATTAATATTCACCTTCATTGATGCTATTTATCCTTAGTTTGCACAAAAGTGTTTTTTAATATCCTTATAATTAATCAAAAATGAATAAAGCTATGACAATGGCAATGTATGTGACATAATAGGTGCATGGACATTATGGGTATATGGGCAATAATAGCAGTGGGCATAATGGTGGCATATTCAGTTAACGATGGTTATTTTTATTCAGCATGAGCACGTGAGGAGCCGATATGCTCTATGAGTGTTGTTGTAATTTTCAAGTGATTCTTCATATTTGAGAGATAGAGGCAAAAACGATATAGAGCACGATATTTCAAGGAGTAATAAGTTATTTTATTTTTTTGTTCACATAGTCGAGGCTCGTGGAAGAGCAAGTATTAGTACACAAAACATATCAGGACACAAAAGGACAAATGGAACAGTTGAGAGAGTGGGAAAACACCAACAGCAGAGTTTGAAGGCCAAGACATAAGAAGACTTGGATAAACAATGAGAGTGGGAGGAATGAGGGACAGGAGAGGATGCAAGTAGGGTGGACAAGATGGATACAGAAGGAAACTTTCAGGAGGAAAACTGGAAATTTGGAAGGAGTGGGGATTGGTATGGAGTTGGGGAGGGGGGGTAACGAGGGTAGAAAAGATCATGGTTTTGGATTAGGATGATTTGAGATGGTGGTAAACAGCCGTCTTGAGAACCTGGAGGAAGAATGAGATTGAAGAGAATGTGAAAGTTGGTTCCACAGGCAGGAAAAAAAAAGCGCAAATGAGTGGAGGCGAGCAGTGATCCTGGATTTGGGTAGTTACAACCTGTCTGTGATGCTGAAGTGAGAGACCCATAGGCTCAGCTTCAGCACGAGAGATTATATGATCTTGAAGGCTTTGCTTCCATGGCTTCAAGTTGAGCAAGAAGTGAAGCAGGGGAGCCAGCCCAGAGGGGAGAGCAGTACTCCATCAAGCTGAGATTGAAGGCCTTGTAGGTGGATAGGAGTTCAGGCATGCCACGGGAGGACTTTATACGATGGAAGGTGCCAGTCAGTGGCTGGCTTTGGAGGCCAACTTTGAAATGTGGTTTGCCCAAGAAAGACCATGACTGACAGTGATACCCAGGAGTCTGAATGACTATACTTCCTCAAGAGGATTGTTAAGAAAGTAGATGGGGGGAGGAGGGTGGTTGCCATAATATGGTCCTTTCGGAGAGAGATAGTGAGAGTGTGAGATTTGTCAGGATTGAAAGACATGTTCCAAGTGCTTCACCATCTTGTGATTTTATCAAAGGACTGAAGAGAGGGAAGAGTCTGCAGCCTACCTGTCTGAATGGATGTGGGATGTCACGGCACTGGGTGGAGTCATCAGCAAATAGATCGAGGAATTCCCAGAGACAGATCATCTATGAAGATCAGGAATAGGACTGGGCCCAGAATACTGCCTTGGGCTTGACAGGGAGAGGAGATGAAAGGATTCCGTTGGAGCCACATGATGGCCAGGAGAGTGGAGGAAGTCAGTGAGCCACATGTGGATTTGGCCTTGGATGCCATAAGCAGAGAGTTGGAGAATAAAGCAGGATGCCAGACTGTATCACAAACACGAGACATGTCAAGAGAGACGGCCCTGGTCTCATGTCTAACATTGAGGGCCTCCATCCATTTTGTGTGAGTTATGGACAGGTTATGACAAAATTTGGTGGAAGAGTTGGGTGGGTGATAAGAACAAGCCGATTACATGTTGGTTAAGGTCTGTATGGAGATCTGGCTATTAGTGGGATAGAAGACGTAAACCGTTCAGCCTGGCAGAGGTACGCGCTTCACCAAGTGGCATTCTAGTTCGCTGTGATTTTATATTAACAAGGTGTATCATTGGCTTTGCAGGATTGATGTACCTATGGTTCATTTTCAATGTCAATAAATCACATATAGAGAACTTCAAGCTCAATCTCAAGACTCCTTGTTGTTTCTTACCAACCTATGGGGTGCTGGGGGCAGGGGAGTATTGCGCCTTTACAATCAAAGAGAAACTCGATGTAACACAATCATAACTCAAAATGCTTTGATACGATGAAAGGATAATTGATGACTCTCATTAAAAGTAAACACTACTTGATCTAATCCCATGTGTCATCAGATAAATGTAATTGCAGTTATAACAGCATCAGTACAGGTGAGCACATGACAGTGTGCAACAGAGATGTGGGGAGGGAGAGTGGTCCAAACGCGAACGGCAAATCCACCAACCTCTGTGTGATCAATGTGACGATTTCCTCTGCATGCAAAACCTTCAAAATCTGTCTTCTGGTTCTGTTTAGGGTCAAACCAAGTTATTAACCCCATTCCATAGGGTGGTTGCCCTGCATTGAGGCCATGGTTGGCAATGGCAGACCTATTAGGTTAGTTGCACCCAAAGGCCTGTGGTGTTCAGCAATGCATTGGCTGAAGGTCCTCCAGTCTCCCTCACATATTCAGCCCACAACTGCAGGACACCGCAATACTCCACCCCTGCCGCATCCATCCTCACAGCTTGTCCTTGACCCTTATCAGAGCTCAACTGAGGGTGAACACAGGTTTGAACTCCTGCGCTTTCAACTCTACCGATCCTCTGCTGTGATATACCAGGTACAAAAGAGACAGAGGACCTTAGGCCAACACATTGCTGAACAACGAAAGTCCTTTGAGTGCAACTTCCTCATAGGTCCACCATTGCAACTATCCTAGTCTGTCTCCCCCTGCCCTCCTCTGCACCCACCACCACCTTCTCACTCTCTGCCACACACTGGCATGTGCCAATTGTAAGTAATGCTGTTATAACCGCAATTACATTTATCTGATGGCACATGGGATTACAAATAGTGTTTACTTTTAAAGTCGTTATCTGTCCCGTTTTAACTGTTTATTCTCTCACTTACATGTTACTGTGTGTTCCTAGTTCGGTTTGTTTAAAAAATCGTGCTATTTTGTGAATTTTGTCAACTTTGTCTTACCGGAGGCTTGAGGCCTACCCTTGAGGCTTGAGGCCTACCGGTTCCCCTCGGTGTACGATCGTGTTTTGTTTTTTCTCCCATTACCTTCATTTCTATCTTCCCCACTTTCTAATGTCCCCATCCCTCCAAACTAATCACTCTATTCTTATCTTAAATCAAAAAAATAAACAAACAACAAAAAAACGCTACCTTTCTCCTTCCTCACTCACGACTCTCGATTCTTCTTCTTCTTCTTCTTCTTCTTCTTCTTCTTCTTCTTCTTCTCTCTCTTCTTCTTATTCTCCTCTTCTTCTTCTTCCTCGATTTTGTCGACAACACTTCCATGACCTAATCTGTTGAAAACTCTCTCAAACATAAATAATAATAATAAAAACGATCTCTTGTAATGCTTCATCTTCCTCTTTCACACGTGTGGTACTCTTCACTGTATCATAATGCAGTACTCTTCTGCTATTTAAACAGACTGCTCTCATTTCGACCTCTCCTTCATACCTTGCCTAAAAAATCCAACTGTTACAGCGTTTCTTCTCTCCATTCTCTGGATTCGCCTTTATTGCATCCATTAGAATTGTGTTAAATCGCATCTCTGAACTAAAACTTTTAAAAAAACCCCAGTTTGCTATGAATGTTCACTTTCCATGAACCATTCTTTTTTTCCAACTTCAGTGCCAACTCACCCCTCTCTCTCAAAGAACCATCCCACTCTTCTCCTCCCAAGCCTCCTTCTCACCTCTCTCAAAAACTCCCCCTCACCTTTCTCCCACCATTCATCCCCTCACTATCCTTCTCAAAGTTGCCCTCCCTCTCATCCACAAAGCTGCCTCCTTCCACTGCCCTCTCACCTCCATCTCTTCACTCCACCTCCTCAAATCCTCAACTGCCTTCTTCCCACTCTCTTGTTCCCCCTCTCCCCCAGTACCACAGAGCCTTTCTCCTCCTTATCGGCCCCTCCCCTCGCTATTCTGCAATCCCCACACTCTTTCAACAACCCTCCTTACCTACCCCCCTCGTCCCTTTTCCTACCCTCCCCTCCCCCCACCCCTGCACCCAAAGCCTCCCCCTTCCCTCTTCATTAAAAGTGTGGACCTCAAATATCCGGGCTTTGCCAAACCTTTCAGATCTTTCCATACAGGTTGCCACTGACAAACCAGACATAATCTGCCTAACAGAAACTTTCCTCCCCAAGACGTGTCTGACTCCAAGTATCTCTCCCTGGTTACTCCTCCTCCGGTATGACAGACATGAGCCTCGTCCTGGTGGAGGAGTTGCTCTCTTCATCAAAGACTCTATTCCTCACTTCCATGCACTGCCTCACCCCCACACCCAGGAATACCTCTGGCTACGCTTCCCCTCCACTCCAACCTCATGTTTATATGTATACTGTACCGTCCACCTAACAGTGATGACTCCATCCACCCTCACTATCCGAAAACATGGACCAACTTCTATCTTCTCATCCAACTCTCTCTTCCTTATATGTGGCGACTTCAATTGTCATCATGCCAGTTGTTTAGGTGTGGGTACCTCTCTCACTGTCATGGCACCTCAGCAAAGCTTTCTGCGACTCATTGGGACTGACTCATTGGTCAACTTCCCAACCGGATCAACCAATGGTAACTCCATCTCTTCTGGATCTGATTTCGACAATTCCCTGACAATATCTGCTGCTCTTCCTCCGCTCCAATCGGTTCTTCTGACCACGACCTTGTCAAAGTGGACATCACTCTGGCTATTATCAGAGAACAACCTCACCGCCGTCGAGTCTGGCATTTCACTCAAGCCTACTGGCAGGGTCTCCAAGCAGCCCTCAAACTTATAGTCTGGTCTCCTATCGTTACTTTCTCCAACATCAACTCATCTTGGGATTTCTTTCAAAGAAACTTGCTCTCCCTCATGCACAGATTTATCCCCTCTCGTCTTCAGTTGTCCTACCTTCCTCCCGCCTATGGTTTCACTGTAAGTTCTTTTGTGAGCGATTATTGGCTCAAAGTTGTCCTAAAAACTTGCCTTTCTCATGGAAAGCAAACCCAATCTAGAGGGTAATCTCAGTTCTTGCATGAAAGCCTTGGAACAAGTGTTGTCCTACCTCAGAGAGATAGAAACAACATCTTTCTAATCTCAAGTCTAACTCTTCAAACCTTATCTCCCTCTCCAATTCCTGTGGCGTCTAATCAAATCTGTTTCTGGTTGTATGTTCGCCCCTCCATCCCCTCCCTTACCTCAAATGGCCGCACTGCTGAAACTGCACGTGACAAAGGAATGCCTAAATCGGTGTTTGCATAAATCACTGATGTCTCGAACCATCACTTTCTGTACCACCTTTACCAGTTCACCCAACTGTCCCTTGACTCTGTGTCCTTTTTCTTTCTGACAAAGTTGAAGAGTTTGCTGGTTTCAAAAAAATCCTCGGGAGGGTCAAGATTTTTCTGCCAAACCGTCCCCAGGGGGGACCTACAATTCAAGCCCCACATGTCCTTAAAAACCTGCTCCTCTGCTCTTGCTCACCCTCTCTCTGGTTCTATTCACTTTCTCATCCGCTCAAGTTTCATCTTTGCCTATTCGCTTTGAAAATCAAACAAAAACATTCCCACCCTGCCATAAAAAAGGTGCAAAAAACAGATCGCTGCAACGCAGACCAATCAAGCCTTTCTCCCAATCATCAGCAAGGTATGGAATTCCCATTCATCGCTTCCTTGAATTTAAAATCCTTCCTCTTCTCCAATGGCTTGATTTCTCCGATCATCCAATTTTGGTTTGTCTTGCCTTAGCTGTTTCACTACTACCCTGGCAATGCTGTTTCTGCTCTCCCAAACAATGGATTGAGATCCTCAAATTTGCCGGACATGAAAATTCAGAGGCCACATCCCTAAACATATCGCATGCTTTGAACACGTTGGACCCTGACCCTGCCTCACGCAAACTTTCTCCTATGGTAATCCAAGGCCATTTCCACTCCATGGGCTCGGCGACCTTTCCTCTCCCTGTTGCAGTCAAACGTGTCCTATGGAGTTCTTCTCCACCTTTTCCTAGTCCAGGCTTTGGAGTTCCTCAAGGCAGCTTTCTGGCCTTTTCTTTCTGGTTTTCTCATGATCTCTCTAGACTCTCTGGAAAAAAAAAAAAATATTACCTGTTTATCTCTTTGCTGATGAAACTCCACACTCTGCCGTAACCAATTCTGCATCCCTTCAGTTCCGGAAAGCAGCCAAGCTTTCTTCCTCTCTGCAGATTCTTGATAAAATCAGCAAACTGGTCCAACAACGATGCACATGTCTTTCAATTCCTGACAAATCTCCACACTCTCAACTATGTCTCCCTGGAAAGGTACCGTTTGCGAACCCCCCCCCCCCCCCCCCCCCATCTAATTTTCTCACAATCCCCTCTGGAAGATAGTCCTTTCATTCAAGCTTCTGGGTCTCCACTACTGCCATGAATCTTTTCCTGGGAAAGGCCAACATTTCCAACTCTGGCCTTCCAAAAAAAATCCATCACCGAATGGAATCCTTCCGATCGTTGTCAAAGTTCCTTCCTCGGTCCCAACCTTGAGCTTGCGTTGACCACTTTACAAAGCTTCCGGTCCGCAGTCTGAAATGGAGTTCTTGCTCTCCCCTTCCTTTGGCTGGTTGCTCCTGGCCCTCCACCTTTTCTCGGCTTCACGCTTGTGGAAACCAAGGCCATTAGATTCATTGGTTTATCTCCCCGCGTGAGGCTGGGTCTGGGGGCCTCTCCACTCTCTCACCCAGGCAGTCAGTGGTCATTTCTTCTTTCTGCCATCTCCTCTTCCGGCTTCCCCCCCCTGCTTGTTCTGTGATATTTCCCCCCCCATATTCGCGGCAATGGTTGCTCAAGGTCCGCAGCAACCCCCTTTCTGGTAAAACCACCAAAATTCACGAATCACTTGCTCAACCTTCACTCTTTTATTCCTTTCTTTTTTCCCGCCTTTTGAAATAAAACTACCACATTCCTCTTCATTTTCCCATTCTTCCTCCACCTTCAAACAGCTGTCACCACCACCTCTGTGTCCCGCCCCTCCAAAACCCTTGATTTCTACCCACCGTTAATCCACCTCCTTATAATCCCTGCTTTTCAATCCTGAAGTCACTGTAAGTTTCCATCTTGTTATACCCCATGTTCCCCCCCCCATTGCCCCTTCCCTTCCCACAGTCTCCTCATGTCCTGTTCCCCACTGTTTTTGTCATTCCTGTCTTTCCCGCCCCCTTCTTGTCTCATTTCCCCCTTGCTGTGCGTTGTGTGTTAGGCTTCCTCATTACGAGCCTTGACAATGTGTTTCAAAAAAAAATCCCTGTTAAAAGGAGAGTAATCAAGATGCTTTCCTTGTGAACTTTATTTTGGCGCCTCTGCCAAAATTTGCCAATATACAAACCAGAAAGGCAAAGATTTGAAAAGCAATGTGGTGCAGTATCGTTTGACATATTTGGAAAACTTTTGTTATGTTCACATATCACTTCAAGTTCAAGGTTGGACAATAATTCCCAAACCATTGAAAGTTTTAAAGAGAAATGTTTGTGTCTTTTTAAGATGGCCGAAAAATTTTCGCCAAGTATGTGTCTTTAACATTTGAATTGTCTGTCCTGTTATGTCACATGATATTTGGCCACAGTTTCAAGCAAATCGTGCTAAAATTTTTTGGTTATGTATGACCTTACCAGGACAGCACACTTAATTTTGGTAGATGATCTGAATCCAGATCAGGATTCTGAGAATTTTTAAAGTGAATTCTTCACCATTGAGAGATGGGGCCAAAACTATGTTATCGCAGATATCTCAAACAAGTTGTGGACGAGTTTATGACAAACTTTGGTTGGATGAGTTGGTGAAGGCACAGAACAAAGCCGATTTGATTTTAGTTGAGGTCTGTCGGATCCTACGTATCGTGGGATACAAATGTGAACTCTTCAGCCTCGGTGGGGTATGGTTCTCTTACGGATGTCAATTCTGTTCACCCAAGTGTCACTCAATGAGTGATTTTTCATTTGGTTTGTCTTTGTTGTTTGCACAGAACGTGAATGTTCATTTCTCAGGGCAACCGTTTGTTCCATGATTAAATTTTTAGCAGTTTTTGTTTCTTTTCGCGTAGTGAACGCTGCTCTAAAACAGTAACCGCCTTCAGCGTTGTTGACAGTGACGCGTTGTTGAACTTCCGATATTTCGTCACGTGCCTTGATTAAGGCCATAGCCAGGAGCCCGTCATTAGGTATTTACTATACGATATAGTGAGGTAACTAAATAATAATGTATTCGACCTCCTGCGAAACATATTCACATTCAAATTTAGAGCTAATATGATCTTTTAATAGTAACGTGTTGTACGCACGATATGCGAACGTTGGCACCCACGTCACCATCACCTGTTACCTTGTAGGTACTCATAAGCGAAACCAACAGTACTGTTAAATCGTTTTCAGAGAATCGTCAAGCACAATCTCTACTCTTTCCTCCAAAATCTCCCTG
>CM068956.1:89314634-89325553 GCA_035128595.1 Eptatretus atami | reverse complement strand
CCACCAAGGAGAGGATTCCGTGTCAAGGGCGGGAGTGCCCAAAGCGTGTTCTGGCCTCCTAGTCTTGATCTTCAATCAATTGATTGTGATTCTCTGGAAAATCTCTTTATCTTGGTGACGACTCCACCCTATGCATGAAACCTCATCTCAGCAGGTAGGCTGCACTCTTCTTTTCAGAAACTTGACAATATACAAGAATGCAAATATGAAATACCTTTCAATCGAGATATATCACACCTCACATCATCTCTGAAAGGGATATATGCACTCGCCCTCCTCCCTCCCATCTACTTTCTCAAAATCCTCTTGAGAAGTTGTCATTCAAATCCTGGGTCTCACTAATCAGCATGATCTTTCTTGAGTCAAACCATTTCAAAAGTGTGCTCCAAAGACTGGCATCCTCCACATATAAAGTCTTCTTGGACAATAATCATATACTGTTGCGGCCAGGCGTCGGCTGAGCACGACCACCAGATGGAGAGTAGAGTCGGGCTCTCACCGATACGAAGTTGGGCTACCCGGATAACTCCGGAGCCGAGGTTATCAGTAACGAAGTCCCGATAGTGACTCCGTGGGTAGGGTTGCCAATTTCAATTTATAAATACCTCATATGCCAGCTACCGGGAAATTCCTCCTCGATGACGCTTACTGGAACGAATGCTAGGTACTGAACGTGTGCGATCTCGAAGGCGGTCGAGCTTTCGTCGGTCAAATTCCTTTACAGCGGAACGCTCTTGGCTTAATTCTCTCACACCGCACAGTGGTAAAACAATAAAGAACACAAAGACTGTACATTTAACTACTGGGTTAGCCGGTGGCTTGGGTCCTAGGGCTGAGTTAAGCCCGTCGGTGTTGAATTAATACACAGGGGCTTGACTCAGCTGATCATCCTTCCGGGTCGGCAATGAGTACAGTTCCAGTGTGCTGTGCTGGTAGAGGGACTGATCAGCGACCGTTGCGCTTCAAGAATGATAGCTACCCGGTCCTCCAAAAAGGCCCCTAAAAGCCCCTGCCCCCAATGGAACCCCACCACACTGGTTATTTATATAGGTGGGTAGGAGGGGAGCATCTGTAAGAAGCAGAGTTATCACGATAAATTAGAAATGAAATTGCAATAATGTAAAGGCACTTAACAGTTGCTACTTAAAGACGGATATCACACACAGACACACCAACACACACACACACACCGTGACACAAGGTCTTATTGAAGTCTTCCAGCTCGAGACAGGGAGCTGGATGACCAGAGGCATGCACTCGGACTGTCACCATCGTGTGGTTTCTGAAGATCGGCTCTCCGGACTCTAACTACCAGCAAACATGCCACTCCAGACCAGGGAGGAGGAAAAGCGTCGGGCGCAGGTGAACGAGACGAGATGACGACGAGCTTGCAAGCTGACAGACCAGAACGAGTCGATTTCCGGCAGATCGAATACCGATCGCTGCCAATGCGACCAGAACAGATCGAGTCGATTTCGGCACTCGAACTGCCGATTTCGCTGCAAGCCGACCAGACAGACATCGATCTTCGGGCACTCGACTGATGTGCCCAGAACGACCGACAGACGAGTCGTCTCGCAGCGCTCGAAACCTCGATCGCTGCCAGCGACAAACCAGACAAGTCGATCTCGGCACTCAACCGATTCGCCATACTGACGCTCTCAGCTCTTTCAAGGCCTGGCGTTTCTTATATGCATTTCCCTGCGGGATGGGGTGTCGTGGAAGGATCGCCGTTCTGAGGAGCTCGCTCCCATTGGTGGGTTCGTGAGAAAGCCGATGTCTGAGACGTCTACGCTCCATTGGTCGGGTTCGTGAGAAAGTCGATGTCTGAGACGCTCGCCTCCCATTTGGTCGGGGTTGTATGAGAACGCGATGTCTGAGACTTCATCGCCTCCATGTCGGTTTCGTGAGAAAGTCGATGTCTGAGACGTCTCAACGCCTCACATGGCTCGGAATATATAAAAAAAAAAATAAGAACAACACGGGAACATCATCTCTCGGGGCGAGTTCGGAGCTCTGGGGCCGAGGAACTCCGCCCGTACGTGGTCGAATAACGCCATTGTAGACAATTGGCGGATCGATGTGAGGAAACGAGGTGAAAGCGATGTTTGTTGTTGATTGCATGTTGTTATAAGGGTGTAAATTCCTAACTATTAAAAGTAATCCAAGCGCACCGTACATTTATTCCCATTGACAAGGAAAAGGGAGCCCTATCATATCCTCACATTTACTTATCGATATACACCACGGACGACTAGGTTACTCGCCTCGACGTGCCAGTAAACTTCCACATTCGTAACAATACACCGACACAGCCTTCCATCCGCAGCTTCATGGAGTACTTGCTCCACCTGGGCTGGCTTCCCTTGCCTCACACCTTGCTCAGCTTGACACCATGGAAACGAAGGCCTTCAAGATTATTGGAATCCCCCGCACTGAAGCTGAGTTGATGGGTATATCACTATATATACCATCGCAGACAGGTCGGTGGTCTCTTTGTCTTTGACCACCTCTTTTCTAGTCTTTCACCCTCTGCTCTTTCCGTGCTTTATCCCCCCTCCCCCCAGGTTTCTGCAGGGTACACACAGTCCACCCTCCCCCTTCTGGTCTAAACGACCTCAATCCAGGATCACTGCTCACCTCCACTCATTCGTTTCTCTTTTCTCCCACCTGTGGAGCCAACTTCCACATTCTCTTCAATCTCTTTCTTCCCTCCAGGTCTTCAAGACAGCTGTTCACCACCACCTCAGATCATCCCCAATCCAAAACCATGATCTTTTAAGAAAAAGACTAAATTAATAATTAATAGTTAAACAAAAATAAGATAAAACTAAAATAGATAAATATATGAAAAATTAAATAAATTGAGAATTATAAGATTTTTTTTAAAAAATTATATGAAGATATATACTATCTTATAATAAATAGAAATATTAAATCTAAATTTTTATAAAACTAAAATAAACATATGAAAGGTTATATCTATTTAATAAAAAATTAATTTAATAAATAAACAAGAACTAGAAGAAATGTTATATGTTGATAATATAAGTCATACTAAAATATATACAATACTTTTAAATAAATTTAAAGTGATATAAGAATGATAAAAAATATAATGAACTAATTTTAACGTGAGAATATATAATATTGTTTGAGGATTATATTTAATAATATAAGAATCATAGTCATTAATCGGGATAATATAATAAGAAATAAGAAAGATCAAAGGTGATAATTCAACAAAATAATAAGATTAGGACATAATAAATCATAAATTAAAAGATTAAGAAATTAAAAAATAATAAATTAAATAATAATGAAGATAAACTATGATAAAAGAATATAAAATCTTTTTCCGTTTTAAAATAAGAAAATAAATAAAATTATGATATTGATAGATGATTTAAATAAAATAAATTTATGAAATAATAAAAAATAACAAAATTATTAAGAAATAAATGAATAATTTAATTCTTAAAATAAAATATTTGGATCGGACTGCGGAATAAATGAGTGATGAAAATGATATATACAATAATGATATGATTAATAAAGAAGATATTAAAATAAAATTAAATTTTAATATATATAAGAAATTCATTAGAATATAAAGTAATATTTTATTTAGAGAAAAAAAAATGAAATAATATTGCATGGAATAAATAAAAAAATAAAATTAATAGTCAATTTGTTTAAAATAATTGATAAAAAATTAATCAAGATTTTTGATGTTTTGTAATCTTTTAATTAAAATAATATATAATATATAAAAAAAAAATTTATAATATCTTAGAAAAGAGAGAATAAAATTTATTTTGTAAATATAATATAATAAATTTTAATTTATAATATAATTAACATATTTATTATAATATTTTATTATAAACTTATTTGTTTATTAAAGAAATTAAATTAAAAGAAAATATATTAAAAGAAGGGAAGAAAAAAGAAAAATACAAGAAAAATAAAAAATAAAGTACAAAGGAAAAATAAAGATAAATAAAAACGTTCAATAAGACTTTACGAATACTTTGCATGTTGCAGTGGATTATTACTGTGGTCGGCAACGATTTTTTTTACAAACTCTAGTTTTGACAATCCACATGGGTTTAGATATCCATTGAGTGTACTTTCTCCGTTGTCAGTCATCGATTTAGTACTCTTCGCCCTAACAAACGCCAGCATCGACCCACAAGCTCAGAAATACTGCTCTCTGATCTGAAGATAATCAGACGGAAAGTAATATTGAGAGAATAAGACGTGAAACATCTATGACAAACTATATTCATACACGTAATACTACACTATATCATTTACCCACACTCATCCGATTCTCTTCCATACACAATCACACATTCCTGTAATCATCGCTCTTTCCCATTACAATAATCTCCTAACTTCTTTCTCACTAATCGATGGCCATTTTCATGGCAGACTTTTCGGAAGAGAGACTGTAATGCTTTCAATCCCGGAACCAGCCACAGATGATTACATCCTTTCAGCCAAGAGTTCGATCGAATAATCCTTGTTCTCATTTATCTTTTTCCTAATTTAAAAAAATAGTAGACATTATTTTGTTAGTTTGAAACAACAAGACAGGACATAATATAGCGAGCTAAGTACAGAACAGAACACACATGACTTAGTGATGACTGTTTTAACATATAAAGGTCCACCTATGTGATGGTTTTGTATATATTCAACATGTGTGTAGTGTATTGTCGTACACAATTATTATAGCTAAAAGCTCTTAAGCTCACTCAGCTAACACAGAGAATTTCTACTGAGCATGAGCACAGTTAAATCCAATCAATATAGCAGCTGGTTTCAAAAATGTGTATCTTGTTACAGCACATATGTAACAATCTTAATCAATACAGCCAAATACCGCAAAACACAGTCTGAGATATCTAAAAAATGTTCATATCAATGGTTTACGGCCAGAGGATTCATTTATTTCTCAAACTTCTATGGTGTGGAATGAAATTCAGCACCCCAAAACCTAGTTAGATATCCCACAAGTCAATATGGGCAAAAGTTAATTTTTCCGATTTTTTTCGCGCAACCTCTGAAGCATCCCGAACTTTGATTGTCTCCCACAATAATTTTCCACAAGGATTTGTGGATTTGTACTAATTGATCGGTTTAGTAGACACCTAGATGAATCGTTAGGTGAAGAATTTTGGTAAAGCAATTTTGTCACAGATGGTCAATACAATTGCGAAAAATTCCCTAATTATCCCTACAGAGTTTACCTCGATTCCATCTGTCCACACTATGTGTCCTCTGTCATGCCTCATTCTAGTCCCCTACAACCATTTGATAGTCCAAGTCTGCCTCAATCTTCAGTGTTATCCTTCTAGCTCTTCCCACGGAGCCTTGGACTACTGTTTAGAAAAAACAAAGAATAATTAGATAGGACTCTGGCATATCATCTCTGCATTAGTTGGATAAGGGACGTCAAAGATTCCATACGAATCACTCGTGATAGAGTAATCAGCGAGCATCGCCAGCACCATTGAACATTCCAAATTCTTGCCCTAATCAGTACGAGACATCGCCTGCAGGCCTGTCATACGAAAAGACTTGGGCCAGGCTTCCCCTGTGGTGAGGTCAGGTGTGGGAGCATGTAGCCTAGAATATAGCACGTTGCTGTGTCCACTTTCTGCCAGTAGAGGCCTCCATCTGGCATCAGCTAGTGCCAGATGCCTGCCCATCCCCATCCCTTGAGATGCTGATTCAAGCTGCTGAACATGAGGCACGTTGTTGGCATTGCCTCCTCCAACATTCATTGAGCTCCCTCGCTTTTGAGGTATATCTGTGAGCAGACAGGTCAATGAAAATGATGGCCACATGTCCATCAAGCTGCGTGAACGCTCACCGGAATATGCAGGTATACCAAATTCTATTTGAGCCTGATCTCAGCAATGCACAGATACAAAGTCGGACCAGTGATCAGACCAAAAGATTCTCTGAAGAGACCCGGTACCAAGGAATGAAGTCTCCATCTGATTATCCCTGGCAGAGTCCAAGTCTACAATCTGGAGAGGAACAAGACTGGAAACCAAGACTGAAGACATTACTTCATCCTCCTGCAATTAGGTACCGACACAGCACCACATCCATATCAGCATGAATCGAGAAACATAGCCCCAGATGCTCGACCTACATTGTCGATTGACCTCTGGCTCAACAACAGTAAGACATATTTCAATTCTCACTCCAAAAGAGGTATATCTCTCTGTAGCCTCTCAAACATCCAACCAAGTCAGATAAGCCCAAGTACGCATCAAGTTCATTTTGGACTGTTAGGTTAACATGACAAGGGGGGAGTTGTTTGCTATTTCGATTTTTGTTTTAAATCGTTTATAATTTTAATGTTATTTATTATTTTATAGTGGTATCTTTGAATATTGTTTTTGTGTAACTGGCAATTATAGATTGTCTGAAATAATTGGGGACGGTGGGGGGGGGGGGAGAGTTGGGGTTAGTAGTAAATATTCATCTGTATATATGTTATTTATGGTGGGGAATGGGGTCAGTTTTTATTTATTTAAGTAATTATTTGTTTTTGTTTTATTATTATTTTTATTGAATATTTTTTATTTATTGCATATATTTTAATTTGGAATAATGAATTATGTATTTTTATTATTTAAAATTATTTTTATTATTTTTGTCTTATTAATCTGATATGGTGTAGGGTAATAATATCTTTTATACGAAGGTTTTTATGTGATGGGAATTTTTTTAAATAGTCATAATATTTTTTTATTAATATAAAAAGTTGTAGATCATTTTATTTAAGATGTAAATTTCTTTTATTGTTGTGTTTTTTTTTCTCTTCTTAGTCTTATTATTAGATTAATTTTTCATTAAAATTAAAAATTATTGATTTTTTTTAATAAGTGTGTATTATTTAATTTTTAAATATAAATTTATATTTTAATGTTTATAATTATGATTATATTGATGTTATAATTTTTGCAATTCCTTTATTTTTCTAAATTATGTATGTTAATTTGAAGTTTCATGTTATGGTGATTATTTTGAAATATTTTTTTTAAATTTATAATGATGATTGTTATATAATTTATTATTTGAAGTCTCATGATTTATAAATTGATTTTATGATATTTTAGTGTGGTGTGTTCATGGGATGTGGTGCTGTCGGGTACATAACAGGAGGAATGAAAGTCCAAGTCTTCAGTCCTTGGTGCTTCCAGTCTTGCTCTACAGATGTGAGACTTGACTCTGGACCAGGGATGTCAGATGGAGACTTCATTCTTAGTACCGGGTCTCTTATAGATCCTTGGGCTCATGTCGGACATTTGTATCCATACGTGCAGTTGCTAGATAGGTCCATAATCTAGATTTGTACCTGCAATTTCGGTGGCGTGCACTGCAGCTGCTGAAACATGTGGCTCATTCTTGACCATATCCTGGCTCACCAGATTCCTCAGCGAGGGAGCCTCATGAGTGGAGGGGGCCAATGGGCCAACAACGTGCCTCATGGTGCAGCAGCTATCAGCATCTCAAGGAGATGGGGAGGGCCCAGGCACTGCCTAGCTGAATGGCCAGATGGATGGCATCTACTGGCCAGAAAGTGGACACAGCAACTTGCTACTCTGGCACATCTCCCACACCTTACCTCACCTGACCAGGGAAGCCGTCCAAGTCTTTCAGAACAGGCTGGCCAGCCTGGAATGTTCGACTAAATTAGGGCAAGAAGATTGGAATTTGTTCATGGTGTGGCGATGCTCGCGACTCTCACGAAGGATACGTAGGATCTTTGACGTCACCAACTAAGCCAGCAGATGTTTGCCAAGTTATTATTATTCTTATGTTTTTTCTAAAATAGTCCAAGGCTCTGGGCAGAGCTAGAATGAGTACACTGAAATTGAGTGAGACTTGACATCAAATGGGTGTGGGATGAATGAGGGCATTGAGAGGACACATAGGGTGGACCAGTGGATACAGAAGAAACTCTAGGTAGTTAGCGGATATTTTCGCAGAATTGTATTGAACCATCTGTGATAAAATTGCTTACCAAAAAATTTCTTCACTACGTATTCATCTAGGTGTCTACTAACACCGGATCAATTAGTGTCAAACCCAATCCTTGTGGAAAATTATGGGAGACAATCAAGTTCGGTGCTCAAGGGTCTGCGCGAAAAAATCGGAAAAAAAATTAACTATTTGCCAATATTGACGTTGTGGTTGGATATCTAACTAGGGTTTTTTTTGGGGTGCTGAATTATTCCAACCATTAGATTGAGAAAAAATGAATCCCTAGCCGTTAAAACTAGTTAATGATACATTTTGAGATATCTCAGACTGTGTTTGCGGTAATTTGGCTGAATTGATTCAGATTGTCAAATTGTTGCTGAAAGCCAGCAACAACATTTTGAAACCACTGCTATATTGTTGGTATACTTGTGCTCATGCTCAGTTAGAATTCTCTTGGTTAGCTGACGTAGCTAAGAGCTTTTAGCATAAAATTATTGTGTACCGGACTCAATAGAGTTGAATATCAACATAGAGTTGGACCTATTAATGTTAAAACACATCACTGTATGTGGTGTCTGTCTGTTTTGTGTCAAAATTTAAGTCCTGTCTGTCTGTTTGCAAAAGTCTTATTTTAGGACAGATATGGACAAGGATGTGACTACCTGCCTCTGAGGTGTTTCATCTTGTGGTTCCGGGATTGAAAAGCATACGCTCTCAAAAGTCTCCATATTAAACCACCCACGGATCTTATCACATTCTGAGCTTGTGCGAGTGGCTTTGGAGGGGAGACTAAATGGAGGACTTGGAACACGGGAAGACATCAAGTTGAGATACATGTGGATTGTTAAACAGAGTTGTTACATCGCTGGAGAAGTATATCCACTGCAACCTGAAAACAGCTATCGGTAAAGTTGTTTGATGCCACAGGGACAAGAAAGCTCTGGTGGGGTGTGACTGGTGTCTCTCAACTGAGGGTTCGAGGCAGCACTGCCGAAAAGACCAAGGTCAGACGCGGTGTGATCAAGCAGAGAGTTGCAGACATACAAGGCTAATGATGGAACAAGCTGTTGTGGATGCAATGGTAACAAACACTAAGGTCAAATCATGCAAGCCTATGATCTGACCAAGTCATGGCGAAGCTGGTCATTGACTCACTGAACTATTCAACCGCCTTCATTTTTCATCAGTGAGCTGAAGTCAAGACCAAGAAGCTCTCGCTTTGATTGACCCAAAACCTCGACTGTCTTTGTTTGCCAAAAATCAAAGTTGCGAAAGCCGACAAGGCTGCCCTAGCAAGGTCCCTAAGCATGCTGTGGCACCTGTCAACAACCCCCTTGCACAACCTTGTGGTGATGGTGGTGGCTCCTGCACAATGTCAATGGGAGTAACCTTACTTGGAAGGATGTTGCCGAGCAGCTAGTCTCCCGGTTTGTTTAAGTCCATGGGAGCTATCGCCTTCGGAAAACGTGGTTCTTTGACGGGATATGGCAGCTCCACCAATGACCATGACCACTTGAGACGAACAAAGAATGCATGCTGTGACATTCAGATTCGTCTGGATCTCAAATCTCATGCAAGAGAAAATTTCCCGGATAACAAGAAAAAAACAAAGCCAGCTCTGTTCTGCTCCTTGCTGAGAATTTAGTAGGAATGAATCAGTGTACAGCAATTTCCGATGATTGCCGACACCTCCCATCGTCCGCGCAGCTCTAGATGAGGCCAAGAGAGTCCCCTGCGATGTGAGGCTGAGGACACCAACGTCCTGGTTATGCTGTTCATCATGTTGCAGGACCATCCGATTCTTCCTCACGACAGCCAAAGAACATCGTTACGATGTCGGGAAAGATCGGGGGGCCCTCCCAGAGATATACGGAGTATTCTCCATTTCTTGCACACTTCTCTGGCTGTGATACAGTGTCTGCAATTTTGGTTTAGCAAACCAACTTGCTAGGCAGCTCTGCAGCACTGATGGAACAGAGAGACAATGGAACGTGTTTATGGACATCCGGTCTGAGAAAGGTGATATCATTAAAAGCAGGCTGTGATCTTTTAGCTCAGTCCATGGAAATCTCAAAGACGTGGACAGACTTGAGATTCGAATCTTCAGCACGCGAGCTGCTACTGGAGCATAAACCTGAGAAACTCCCCCCGACAACAGGAGCTGGCAGCACAGCACTCTCTCCGAGCTTACCTCCAGACAGAGGACTGCTTGATGCTGCAAAGTCCATCGTGGATGCCCGGACTATGGATTGGCAACTCACTGAGCAAGATATCACCAGACTACCTCCTGACGTTGCCAGCTGCAACTGTGCGGAGGGACTGCAGCTCACTTCAGTTGCTTGCATGTAAAAAGAAGGAGCAAGTGTTTTCTTGCTTTGCGGCATCTGTCATGTTAAACTCTTTGCCCTGAACCATTAAAACAGGCTGGATGACAAGAGGAGTGAGGAAGTACTGGGAGTTTGAATGAATAAGGTTGTAAAAGCGGACGGAGGTGGGAGCAACATTTCCATTGAGCACATTCTGTTTAAAAATGTCAATAAATACATTTTATATGATCAGGAGTGTTTTTTTCTCAAAAATAATGTGGAATCAATTCAGCACCCAAAAAACCCAGTAACATCCCACAAGTAATATTTGGCAAAAGAAATTTTCCGATTTTTTCGCGGCAGGCCCTCTAGACACTCCGAACTGATTGCCTCCCAGAATGTCCAGCCTAATATGTGGTTGCACTAATTGATAGGTGTAGTCAGACACCTAGAGAATTATGTAGGAAAAATTTTTGTAAGCGAATTTTTTCACAGATGGTCCAATTACAATTTTGCTATATCCCTTAATTAGAGGGAAAATGAAATTGGGAAGGAGAAGGGAGGTTGGGGGAGGTGAAACTTGGGTGGAAAAATATTCAT
>CM068956.1:89264722-89279497 GCA_035128595.1 Eptatretus atami | reverse complement strand
GCATGGTGTTGTGAAAACTGCACGGCAGTCAGTAATTTCGTTTGGATATTGTATTCATCTTCCTCTTCTCAATCATTGGGAACCACTGTGTATAAAGTTTACAAGGAAATAAAATTCTTATTCTCATTATTTACCCTCGCCAAAGGAGAGGGTATCGCATTTGGGTCCGTTCGTTTGTCCGTTTGTTAGTTGCAAAATCGAAGATTTTTCAAGTATATTGGTCAATCGATCTTGATATTTTGTCTGTTTGTCTGTCTGTTTATCGCATGCAGGAAACAATTTTAAAGTGATCTTCACGAAACTTTTTTTTGCTGTTTCTTGGCATTTTTGATTGCAAAAGACAACAACAACTACTATTACTACCCTTTGATGGCCCCAGTTAATTACATCATCATCTGTTGTCAGCCGAGACTAGAGGGAAGCTTGGCCCAGGTCTTTCAAAAAGCAGCCAGCCAGACATGATGTTAGCCTCAAAATGGTTATGGCCGGAGTTTATAATTTATTCAGGGTGTGATCAGCAATCTTACATACTATTTGTGAAAGATACTGTGGGATCATTAGCACCCACCAGCTAATGATAGCAGCTCAGATACCCAGCTTACCGTCCATCCAATTGAGAGTGCAATTGTGATGCAACTTCCAGGCTGCGATTCACCAATCTGACAGTTTATAGTCAGGTCGGGAATCAAACCCAGAGAAACAGCTCAATGGTAAGTGCGCCACCGATCTGTATCATCCTGTCAGAATCAATGAATACTGCAAAATGTTATGGTTGAATTAATTGATGTACAATATTAGTTTTATTAAAATTATGTTTTCTTATATTATATATTTCATGTGCACATATTGAGATGAATTCAAGAGCAGAGTAGAAAGGGGGCAAAGGGTCAACACAATAATTGGGCGAAAGGAAAACAGTAGGACAACAACATCTGGATGGATGCAATGACAGCATCAGAGGAGGAATTGTGGATGAAAGTGGGAACAAGATATAGGTCAATGAAGCAAAGCTCAGAGATAGAAGTGCGAGAGACCATGAAATGGTGGTGGGAAGCAGATTGTGAGTTCCTGGAGGAAAGAACTCGAAACAAAGGACGATCAAGAATAAAGATCATCAGGTGATAAATGAGTGGAAATGAGGGATATAGATATACAGCATACACATCAGTGGGGAATCCTTGCACACTGCAAGCAACTACTCGGGTGTATCCTATACAGACATAACAAATATACCTTTTATATAGTTGATGATGTGGATTGTAATGGAGCTATATATTAAAGAGAACTAGGTTACAACGATATGCAAGGTAGAAGACAAAGTAAAATGTTGCATCTTCATAATTAACTTCATCAAACTATGACCAAAAAAATGGCAAATCATGTGACCCAAAATGCAATGCAATTAAATATGCAACATTTAAAGTGTGCCATCATTACTACGATTACTTGGTAATCAACAAATTGCTCATTACTCTGACTACTTAGTAATTAGCATTAATTAAAATATATCAATAGCACATCATAGATCAGAGGAGACATAGACAAAGAATGACGTGTACATTTTGCTTTCTAATTTATAAAAGTCTGGTCTCCTTTCACAGTTTTAAAAGCCCAATGTTCTTGCAATTCTGCAAACGGATAAATAACTCAAGTGAATCAACAATTATTGATTAGAATGAGCTCTTTATTTTAAAGTTTACAGCTATCGTAATTTTTAATGTAATTAGGCAAAAGATATTGCCAGTTAAGTTAATCCCCCGACCCAAAGTATGGTGGACGGGTAGTTAACACCTGCCAGCCCGGATAGCCAAGCGGTTTTCCTTAGGAGACGGACAAGTGATCCTCAGAGATTATAACGTGCATGGGAGGGGCAGGGCATGGCACTGGCAGAGCAACGGAAGCACAGATGGATGCACAGCACAAGGGGTTTATATTCAAACCCCATGACAAATACATAGACACAGCAACTTAAAATAAACACGGGGATTTAATGTCAATAGAAATATTTACAAGGGTAATTCAAAATGTAATAATAATAACATGAAGTGAATTAAAGTCAAAAGTCGAGGCGCCTCTGCACAAGGACTTAAATACAGACAAGGGGAAAACAAAACAAAAGAAAATCCTCCCTTTATTCTGGCACTAAGCTTGGTCCAGAGATGGTCTTTATGAAACTTTGGAATCGGGGCGCTTCGTCCTGCATGGGTAAATGCGCCCAAAATGGTACCGAGCCGCTCTCTCGCAGTGGGAAATGTACATGAGGCAATTCGTGAGCGGTATTCAACACCAAGGCTCAGAGACCGCCACACAGGTTCCTCATCGATCGCTCTTGCCGATACGCTCTCTGCAGAATGGCGTCGCTCTCATTGGTGACATACACGAAGCTTTGAGGTCTGTCTCTCATGACCAGCCAATAGTCGATGGCCAGTGTCTTGCTCAGTACGTGAGCCAAGTTGCCTCAGCATGAATACAAGAATCGTGCCGTCTTCTTCATGCATCGAAGGAAAGCCAGCCATAATGCCATGTTCTTACAGGCCATCTCCTTGCTATGTTCTCTCTCAACCAGGTGCATCCCTCACACCGAACACGTGCGTCCGTTACACCAAACTCGTGCATTCGCTCCGGATCTCTCTTCGATGTCACTCCAATCATCCTCCTCGGGGCGTGGTTTGTTGGCAAGAAACCCGGGAAGGTAGGGCCTCTGCCTGCTCAGCATGCCTGGCTCGCTTTTTGTTATGGTGGTTGTGGTTATAAAAACGCAACTCTTTCATGACTGTCTTGTAAAGGCAAAAACGTAGAAATAGCTCACAGGGGGCAATCATATACTGGAGGAAATTGGTCTTAATCCCTATCTAATTCCCACAGCACCACCCCACATGTGGTGACAAGTAACACTTAAGCTCACAGTTTCCCGACTTAATTTACATCGAGATGCCTCCTACATGTCCACGGATCAAACAACTCTATTCAATCCTAACTTTCCAATGAAATTCCTCCATCTACCCCCACAACCGCAACAATTTAAAACAAGAGGAAAAGAGGCACTTGTTACAATTGCCTATCAACCAGTTCCAGTGTCAGCTATGTTGGCTTGGGTCACATGACCTGCAGTGAGCAGAATGAGCCTGCAGCAGCTGAAATTTATTCACAGATATTTTTGTTTTTGGAATTTTTCGGACTATTTTGAGATTTTTCCTGGGATATTGGCTTCGAGTTGCATCAGTATGCAAAATTTGATCTTTCTACCACACCTGGAAGTAAATAATGCTCACGGAAAAGGGTGACAATGGAGCCAAGAGGAACAGGTGAACAAGCAGCACAAACAATTAAGTACCGTAAACTAGAACGGCACTAGGTTGAGTACATACCTCCAGCAGGCTGAACAGTTTACCGTTTATGTACCACTGATAGGCCGGATCTAAACCAAAATCAAATCAGCTTGTTCTTGTCATCAACCCAACTTATCCACAAAGTTTTGTCATCCTGTATCCATCCATAACTTTTTGATATATCATGCGACATATCATTTTTAGCCCAATCTCTCAATTGTGAAGAATCACATAAAGAAATTATCGGATTTGCATCGTCACCAAAATATAATAAATTTGTCCTCGTCACACACTCAATCTGTCCACCAAGTTTTGGCTGAATCCGTCCATAACGTTTTGAGATATCCTGCTCACAGCCAAACTCACAGACTAACAAATGGGTGAAAACAAACTGCATCCACCTTCGGTGGTGGAGGCAATAACTCTCAACAGAGGCATGCAGGACAACAAGAAGACATCTTTGCAGTGCATCACCATGACAGAAAGAAACATGGCACAATGTGTCTTCTTGTTCTGCAAAAAACGATAGCCATATGTGATGCAGGTAAACAGACAAGGTAATTTCAGTGGACAGAAAGAAATGTACAGTGATAAAATAAAATAGCATGGGTTCAATGAGAGAAAATGCTGGGTTTCCATATTGAAGGACTGCAAATAAGAGCAAGATCGGATAGAGACAAATTAGTGATTCTACATTTGGGAGAAAGGGGCACAAAGGAGCGAAAGAAAGCCTTGATATTAGATTTGGGAAGAATAACAAAGTACAAGCTGTTGGATTAGTCATTAGTGGATACAACCTAAAGTGGTTGGGTAGGGACAAAGACCTCTAATAACAGAGGATGTAAGATAAGATGTGAGGCTGGAGAGGACAGCACGACTGCCAACCTGTCTGTGTTGAAAGAGCAGCCCCTGTACTGCAGCCTCCTGCAGAGATACCAATTACCGTCAGTCGCTTACATTCCTCCAAGAGTGAAAGACACCAGACCACATAGGTGAACCACATCCACCATGACACTCCAGGGTGAATACTCTCGCCAATGCAGAGATGACTTTTCCAATATTATTCAGTACTGCCATTTCATCCGCTTCTGTTTATGAACCAATTTTTTTATTACATTTCATATTTTGAATCGTTTTGATGTTGTCTTTTGTTTTCACCACTGCAGTCGTTTCCAGAAACTGGAATGTTCACACCAATGTTAACTCCTAATATCATACGTTTCCTTAATTCTCTCGTTTGTCGTTCTTTACTCGATGCAAGATTTTCTCCAAGTATCTTTGGCCTGTAAATAAAAGTTTTTGAACGAAATTCCAGCTCAACACAAACATTATACTTTTTTCGTCTTCTTAAAGCTAGGATCAGGCATGTGACTGTGGTGGAGCTGATTACCTTTAATCCCTGCGGTATTCCCACTAAGCCTCATGTTTACTGTTTGTGTAGGAAGGAATTCCTCGGGTAAAGAATCTGAGCAAAACATTGCTGGTCTTATGGTGGGACTGTCAATAAATCTAACGGCAAGAATTCCGCACTGCCGAATACAAATGTGAAGCTGTTTCACCATTGATTATAGTCCTCCTAGGCTACACTTGCTATCAATGAGAACATTTTTTTACCCCATTCCCACTACTCTCTTCTTCCCCAAACCAAAAAGTTTCAGGAATGGCATTGTGCTGTCAACTGTGGAAAGCAAAGAATGACAGACTTTATATTTGGCTCTTTGCTCTTTCCTTTGAGAACATTAAAGTAATAGCATAGCTTTACCAGGGCACTAAAATGCCTGTAGCAATGGGATCAGCAATTTCACCACAATTTGAGCATTCCTGTCATTTTAAAAGGGTTAATAGGAATATGATCAAGACAGTAAGATGGGTACTCACTGCAGGGTGTTCACTTGTAGGAAGAGGTGAAAATGATTTTGTAGAAACGAGGATGGAAGTTAGTATGAGTGAAACGAAGTTCATGGAGTACGTAGGATGCAACGCATTGAGATGCGCTCTTGCAGCACGATATATCAAAACGTTGTGGATGGGTTATGACAAAACTTAATGGATGAATTGGGTAGTTGCCAAGAACAAGATGAGGTCCAGATCTTGATTGAGGTCCAGATGCAGATCTGGCCTATCAGTGGGATGCAAAATGTAAACTGTTCAGCATGGTGGAGGCATGCGGTCTACGTCGTGCCATTCTAGTTTTTGTAGTTTTATTTAGTGGGAATTATTTTATCTGCAATAAATAAAATATTTCTTAAGGAACGATGTGTATGCCGCCATTTTGTCAAACAAACATTCGGGATCATCTGGGGTCCCTGGGAGTTAAATTATTGTAACTTTGTTCGATAAGTGGCGTCGGATTAGCCTCGCTGGTTAACGGGCCTATGACAGCCACTCGGCGTAGACCTGTGAACAAGATATTTCAATCAGCCATCTTTATGCTTTGGCCAGGGTGAGGCAGTAGTTGGCAGGAGTGTATGGCATTCCGTTCAGATGCCTGAAGTCCATGCAACAATACACAACAAGCTTTCATTGTTTACTTGTGCTTGCATTGAGTTCCCACTGTTGTTTCTCCAGTTATTCACCATCAGCAATGAACATGGCCTAAAGATGGATCAGAATGCTGCCATTTTGGTTTGCATCGTTCATATTTAGGGCATAGATTCTCCATCTGATCTCTTTCAAAAGCTGTCGTTCCAGTTTTAACACACTTTCTCCAGGATTTTCTGTCACACGCAAGCGATTCTCAGTTTTAGGTGATACGCTATATTTCTGAAGGTTTATTTTCAAAGCGTCTTTAACCCGAGTCTATCCACCTTCCTTCGACACTCAAATGAAAACTGACTGGAAATAATATGTTGATGTAATCTGCTGTCATCCCTCCTCATTAAATGAACTGACCAGTGAAGTTGATGTTTGATTGCAATTTATTTGATACTTGGCATACCTGAATGCTAAAGCACTTACACATATTAGTGACTCTATCCTTCCAATATATATATATATATGTTTTTTAATTAACACCTCAAGGGAAGGGTCAAGCCCAAAACCAAGAGGGCCCCCCTAGGAAAATGTGGTGATTAAATGAAATCGAGACGATTGATTCATAACTTGAATTGTTGCAAGTTGGTAGTAGTTTGGAACACACTGCTGGGGATGTGGTTCAAAAGAAGCAATGTGAGGGAAAAAGGATGGCAATTGGTATGGAAGGAAGGAAAGGTCACGCAGGAAGGAAAAGTAATGCGGAAAGGGTGATGAGTAGAGGCTAGACAGGTGTAATGAACAGAGTCAAGAGGAGGAGGGACAGAAAGAGAAAAAATGGCCAAAATTGAATGTAGATGTCTGTGCCTGAACTGCACTCACTATGTTAATCGGCCTGCGGTAGAGGGTCCTACTCTCAGAAGCATAAATGATAGCTAGTAGATAAGATGACAATACAGTAGATATGGCACCGAGTAGATACCTTTATTCCAAGGTCATTCCAAAGGCGTTTGCAAAGGGTTCAAAAGGAAATACAAGCCTTGCCAATTATGCTTTCTTTATACGAGCTGAAGGGCCCATCTATGACAAGCACTTGATACTGTTCTTCACAAACAGCTCATATAACCATGTTCTGTGATCGCTTCATGATTAGTCCCCTACCAGTTTCACGGGAAGGGACTATAAGTTTGCTCTCCATCTGACTGGCCGTCTGTCTGTCTGTCCCTCCGTTTCACCTGTGGGTTTTTATCAGACTTTTTTCCCCATATCCCTTAACATATTGAAGTGAAACTTAGTACGTGGCTTTATTATGATAAGTTACAGAACAAGTTTGAGTTTCAGGGCGTTTTGTCAATTTTGCACAGTTATGCCCTTTTTGGGCTTGGAAAATATCACATCCGGAGGGGACATGTATTGCAAAGCAATTCTTGCTCTTGTTTAATTAGTTTCAAATTAATTATTTTGTGTATATATATATATGTATATATAGATATATGTATGTATTTACACACACATGTGAAGTGTGAAGAGCACTCCGCTGATCCCCATTGGATAACAGTCCACACCAAAGCGTCGCCTCCAACACAGAGGCTTCAGTCCGGTGACTCTGTCAAAGAGACAAAGATTATATGGTCATCATCAGTTAAACATCAAACGGAACCACCAATCCGGATTTCGGGCTGATTTGCCCTCATCAGGATGGTATACCGATAAATATCTAACCAATGATGACCACATCAATGCTCCATAACATAACATAACATAACATAACCATCATTGCTCCATAACTTTAAATCTAGTACCACTGATGAAGATGTTTAGTTCAGAGTGTATCGTGCAAAGAGGTAGCTGAGAGAGGACCTCTGTTTTGATGAGGTTGACAAGGTCATAGTGAGAGGCTGGAGACACAAAGTAATCAGTGAACAACTGCAAGTTAATCTGACAGCGAGCTATGAGTGAAGTCTTCCTGATGTGACTACCACTTTGATGTAGTGGGAAGGCTTGTGTGTCCCAGTGACCGGAGAGCTATGCTGGTGGGAGCATTAACTACTGATACGTTTCACCAAACCAGACAGGTCTAAGGGTACGGCCCAGCCAAAGAGTAGTCACACAAATAGGATGGATGAGGTTATTTAGCTTTTCAGCAACTTATCTAATGGATGATACCACAAACGTAAAACTACATGAGCAGGAGTTGCGACCACAAGTGTAGTAACTTGAGTAGATCGAGTGGCAAGTAATTGAAAAGCTCAAACAGATGATAATGATGATGATGATGATTACACTGAACAACAAATTTCAAAAAATTTTTTTTACTGAGATGTGTAAAGTGATTAAGACTAATTTGGGTACGCTGATTTCAAAAATCATAACCGTTTTGCTGTATCACGTCAGGATTTTCAGGAACAGAAATATTCCCATTGCCTAGAAGTCAGGATTTCAATGAAATTTACATATGTCTTTAACATGTCTATTTCGTTACAATTGTTGTTAACTTGTGTTATATTTCTTTCTTTCAGATAAAGATGAGTAGGCGTTCCTGTACCAATCATCCTGACAACTTCTGTTATGTCTGTGGTCGTATACCAAAAAAGATCAACAGCGAAGTATATCTACAGCAGTGAAAATGAAGGCCGCCTACTTTCACTACTTCGGGTGTAAGGTGGGGACCAAGAACAGAGCTGGGCACCACACATCTGCTGCACAAGCTGTCACACAACCTTGACTCAGTGGTTGGTGGGCAAGCGCGCGAGCATGCCATTTGCGGTGCCCATGATATGGCGTGAGCCGCAGAATCATCATGATGATTGTTATTTCTGCTGCACAAGCATCGCCGGCTTCAACAAGAAAATAAAGGTCACATCAAGTACGCTGACTGCGTCTCTGCTCGTAAACCTGTGCCTCATGATGACGAGAACCCCGTTCCAACACCTCCAGCTGATCAGAACATAGCTGTAAGCAGTGGTGAAGAGGATGGTGATGATGAACCTTTTGAACCCGCCACTCAAGAATCACACCTTCTGAACCAGGGAGACTTAAATGATCTTGTAAGAGATCTCTCGCTGTCAAAGGCGAAGGCAGAGCTGCTTGGATCAAGGCTGCAGCAGTGGAATCTACTTGAACCTAACACCAAGATATCCTTGTTCAGAGCACGTCACAGAGACATGCTGAGTTCTTTGAGATGGAAGACACGATGACATTCTGCAGTGACATCAACGGTCTGTTGAAAGAACTTGAGTGTGATCACGATCCTGCAGACTGCGCCTCTTCATCGACTCGGGGAAGAACACTTGAAGGCTGTTTTGCTCCACAATGGCAACGAGAAACCATCAGTCCCACTGGCTCACGCGTTCGCATGACAGAGACCTATGAGACTATGCGGCAGCTGCTTGATTCCATCAAGTACAATGACTTCAACTGGCACATCTGCGGAGACTTGAAAGTGGTGGCGCTGTTGTGTAGGGCTGCAGTCAGCTACATGAAATACATGTGCTTCCTTTGTCTCTGGGATAGCAGAGACGACAAGAATCACTGGACGAAGAAAGATTGGGAAGAGCGAAAAAGAGCATGTACCTGGTCGACACAACTGAAGCATGTCGCCCTTGTCGACCCAGCCAAGGTTTTCCTTCCACCACTCCACATAAAGCTCGGCTTGATGAAAAGTTTTGTACGGGCAATGGATCTGAATGGGCGTGGGTTTTATACCTCAAGGAAAAGTTTGGCAACACCTTGTCGGAGGCCAAGATTAAGGCTGGTGTCTTTGTTGGACCGCAAATCCGACAGATTATGAGGACGAAACTTTTCCGACAACTCTAAACCCAAAGAGCTGGCAGCGTGGAGGAGCTTCAAAGCTGTGACGGACAACTTCTTGGGGAACGATGCGCGCGGACAACTATGAAGAAATAGTGCAGCAGCTGCTGGAGTCCTTCAGGAAACTTGGCTCCAGGATGTCCCTGAAACCATTTCCTACACAGCACCTGAACTTCTTCCCTGACAACTTGGGAGCAGTCTCGGAGAGCACGGCGGCGATTCCACCAAGAGATTTCACTCATGGAGACGCGTTACCAAGGGCGGCACAACCCGAACATGATGGGCGATTTCTGCTGGTTCCTGCATCGTGAAACTGACACAGAGGCAGCACAAACGCAAAGCCAAATGCCTAAAGCATTTTTAATTACATTCTAGTGGAGTTTTCTGTAATTTCTATAATTTTGAAGCATTCATGATGAAATAAATGAATAAATGAATTTTTGTAAATTTCATTGAAATCCTGACTTCTAGGCAATGGGAATATTTCTGTTACTGAAAATCCTGACGTGATACAGCAAAACGGTTATGATTTTTGAAATCAGCGTACCCAAATTAGTCTAAATCACTTTACACATCTCCAGTAAAAAAATTTTGTTGTTCAGTGTTATGAGTGAACTATCTTCTGCAAATGCACTCTTCAACAATTATTTTTCTATCACTTCAGATTTTGCTCTCAATATTGATAACAGTTCTTGATCCCTGACTACAGCGCTGGATAAACACCAAACATCAAGGTCTCTTGTTGCTTCTTCCAGCAAAGCAGTCAGAAACAATGAGAAGAGATTCGGTGCAAGTACACAACCTTGTTTTACACAATTTATAATATCCAAAGGCTCGTAGAGCATGCCATTGCCATCAATAGAGATAGTCAACAATATCATTGTTAAAAAACTACTGAAGACTTCAACAAGTGATCAGGGCAACCATATTTCTATCTCCGCACACAGTGCCAAAGGCTTTGGTAGAGATGGAAAACAAGCGCTGCTGTTGCTGAATACATTTATCTCGAATTTGACGTTGTGAAAATAGTGTGCCAGAGCAGAACCCACACTGTGTTTCTGGTAAGATGTCTCCTGTTATACGAGTCGGAAGCAATGCTCGAATTATGGGGAAAGAAGAAGGTGGACCTTTAATGAAAGAATGAAACTATAATTTTTGAGCACAAGCCTAAAATGTGCTTCTGTATCCTTCCAGAGAGGTTTTTTGGTTCTGTATCCATCTTGTCCACCCCGTGCATCCTCCACCATCCCTCTTTCCTCCCCACCTGCATTATTTGTCCAAGTCTCCTTCTATTTTATCCTTCGACCCTACTGTTGGTGTCCCCTCCCCCACCCCTCTTTTCTGCTGTTCCTTTTGTTCTGTTGAATCCTGATGGCGATCAGTGTCTAGATCTTCCACGCAGCCTCGACTTTGTAAAAAAAAAAAAAAGGTCCTGTTTTAAACATGTCCAACCTATTTTCAACACAACAGAAACCACTTGGTGTATTCCTGTATATAATCACCATAAGCAAATTAACAAGCCCTCCCCAACCACCCTCCTCAAACAATGGATAGAAGAACGATGCATTTATAATCACCATGACCATCTCAGTCACCCTTAAATTTGATAATTCCAGATCCACTGTTGTTGCCAGGAATTTTTATTTGTGATCACAAGATTAATATTAAAATCTCATTACAATGACCATCCATCCATCGGGACCATACTCTGTGCAGAGCGTTTGGTGCTGCCAAAGCAGTCCCTTCTATTGGGCACAATCCTGGATGGGTCGCCACTCCGACACAGTATACCAGCATACTGGCACTCATTTTGCCGACCTCAGAAGGATGACAAGCAGAGTCAATCCCACCTGGTATTAATTCAACAGCCTAGCAGGATTTGAACTCAGGACTCGAGGATCCCAAGCCCCCCCACTCTAGCCATTAAGCCAACACCATGCTCAATACAATGATCACCTGCCAGTAAAGACAGGTCTGAGACAGGTGACCACCGTATTGACGTTTTCACATTAGGAATATTGAAATGATGATTGATAACACCAAAATAGCACCAAAAACATGAGCACACGAGATTCTAATCACATAAAAAGATTGATTTTGTCCGATCGAAACATTGCATAAAACAAATGCCAAATTAATTTGCTCTCAGACTTCAACATATTACTAGTTCATACAAATGCTTAGAATTTAGAAACATTTCGATCCTTTAATGACCAATTGAGTGGACAACGCCACAGTTTAACAAAAGAAGAAGTCAGTTTTACATTAACCCTTTGAACCCTGAGCTCCTTGGGCTTTCAAAGCTCCCTCACCCTTGGCTCCCTGGAGAAAAATCCGGTATGCTTGGGTATATGGAGGTTTGAATAGCGGCCGGTTTGTTTGGGTATATGGAGGTTTGAATAGCAGCCGGTTTGCTTGGGTATATGGAGGTTTGAATAGCGGCGATGCTTGGTATGTGCAGGTTTGAATAGCGGCCGGTTTGCTTGGTATATGGAGGTTTGCATAGCAAATGGTAAAACGGCCGCTATGGTTCAGAGGGTTAAAAGTAAAACCTGTTTATAATGTTGCATGCTAATCATGGCAAATGCCAGCTTTAATGGATGGAAATGTCAAAACACATCGCATGGCATCATAAAATATGGGGAAAATGTCCACACGAGTAACAACAGTGACATCAATAAGTGTGTTCAACTTGAAGGGTGTTTTGTATGTAGTAGAGGAAAATGTTATGAAATACAATGCAGGAGGATATCTTTCTTTCCATTCATTTATCTTGTGAATGTATATTTGGTTGTGAATTTGGATTATGCCAGTTACATCATCACTGATGAGATATCACGTTGCTGATACGCAGGGTTCCCATCGACTAAAAACAAAATTAGAAATATGATGGCCAAGCCACACAATTACCTACTCTTTTCATCAGGCACAGGTGATTGTAACAATGTGGAGGAAGATATTGGATATGCTTAAGTGGTTCGGGTAATGAAAAAGATGCAGATGGCATCAGAGATGTGAGAAAAATCTAGGGATAGCGAATGCGTCATCCAGTAAGTGTCTGATGCCAATCCTATCACCCAAACATAACAATACCATCAGACAAGACAGGGAGGATCAATGGAAACCAAAATGGATTTTAATGGAGTTTCTAAGGCTCATGGGAGAGATTGCATTTGTTTTAATGGGAGAGTTTGTGACCTTGTTTAAAGAAAACAAAATCCTTTTACTAGACTATATATTGTGGAAAATATCCTAATAATATAACATTGGATGCCAACAATGATCTGAATTTCAATAGACTTGATGTTTTCATTGAGCTGAATTTCACAACCACAATTCACTGCCATTGCATCCTCTTTTGGTTACTCCTTTGCCACCATCTTCATTCTCAGAAGATGCATTGATAATGGCTATAAGATACAAAAGCAGGAAACACATGATAATGGATTATAAGATAGCAACAATATGAAGATATTCATTCAAAAATTATTGAATTACACGTATTATTCAAAAAGAAAAAAATTTTGAACAAAGGTTCAGCACAAGGTTGAACCACCCTCATAAAATGTCCCTTCAAGCAAGAACTCACTTTTCAATTTTTCACCAAACCTGAGTTTTGATCGTTTCACCAAACTTTCTTCAAACCAGAAACAATTGGTTTGAGGTGGAAGATTGACTTGCAGAGTTACAAAATACTTCTCATGGGAACTCTCTGTAAATTATATGACATATCCTTACTGTAATTAATGGACCGGTGTTTGTGTGTCTGTTTGTTTGTCGCGCTGCCCCTCTTAGTTCTAGGCCAATTACATCCAGACTTTCTACATACTGTTACGAATTTGGAATTCGATCGCACACAACATATAGGTTCCTTTAGCTCAGATATGTCGATAAGTGCATGTTCCCTAGATAGTTCACCTTCCATTGTTTAATGGGTCGGACCGAATCTTTATCGGTGTTAAAAACCAGCAACATTCCGAACGCTCATGGCAGGTCAATGGAGGAAGGACGCACTTAGCGGGTGACATTTAACAATGGGGAATTTATTTGAACACAGGCCTCAATGAAATGAATGGGGGGATGGGAAAAAAGACACGAGCAAAAAAAATCCTACAGCGAGTTCTATTCCAATGTGAAGCAATACAACAACAGGCATTAAAGTTTCCTACTTTTAGACGGTCACGGACACTTACGCACACACAACACCAATAATGGTGGCTGAATTGCCCTATGATAACGGGACTCCAGCTCGGGAACAGATTGAGCTTGGAAACCCAAGAACTATTCTCGAAACATCTCCACCTCGTGTTGTCTTCAGCTGTTCGGACCGGGCTCCAAGCGAGGTGAGTGTATCCAATCGCCGTGAGCCGCAGTCCTTCCCGGAGCCCAGCGAATCCTCTCGCGCTCGAACACGTGCTGGTGAGATGAGGCGCGATCCTTCCCGACGATGCGTCGCATCTCGAAGAACCACCTCCAGATGAGGCCGATGAGTCGCACCAAGCCGGGATACAAGCGGAGAACAAAGAGCTCCACGAACCAAGAAATCCGGCGGAGCAACCAGCTCAACTCTTTCCGATGAACAAAGCTCTCACAACACGAACCAGAACTCGAAGCCAGCAACCAGCTCAACTCTCGTTCGATGAACAAAAGCCTCTCTACTCGGACAATACCAAGCCAAGAGCCCAAAAAAGCGAACCGAGCAAGCAAAGACCGAAGGTTTGCTGAAAAGCAAGCCGAAGCAAAAAGCTCTCCAAAAGCCTCCACCTCGCCAAGCAGAACCGAAGCTCACTGAAAACCAAAAGTCTCAACCCTCGCCAAGTAGAAACCAAAGGCCTGCTAAGCCAAGCCGAAGCAAAAAGTCTACTAAATAGCCTGCAACCCTAACAAGCAAGCAGAGCAAGCTCTACTGAACAACCAGCCACTCTCAACCGAGCCAAGCAGGTGTCTGTCTTTATTTCTATCGCCCTTCCCCCGTCCGGCATGACTCATGCCCTCGTGTTCCATCCCCCGTCAACCACGGGTGGGGAGGGAGTTGTTTACGTCCGTGAATTCAGGACGGGAGGGCTCTTCTTCCTCTTGAGAGAGGGGAGGGGCTGTTTTCTTTGTGTTTGGATCCTCATAACTATTAAATGAAATCACGCGCCATTTAATCAATTCATGCCCA
>CM068956.1:89242181-89257866 GCA_035128595.1 Eptatretus atami | reverse complement strand
AGCGGCTCGTTTTCTGCAGGTCCCGTTGAGGTGTAGATCCCGGCATTTCTGTCTGCGCGAATAATTAGGTATATCGATAATTCGGCGATTGACCCTGTAGCGCGTGGACAGAAGAGTTGGCTGATCTATGGTGTGTTAAACACACCCGTAGCTGGATTTCGGCGTTGATCCGAAAGTGCGACTAGGTTTGCCCGTCCGGTGGGCACGCCGGCCGCGATTAGCTAAAAGCGGTCGTCTGCACACCGAGCGGGTGGGAAATCTACAACATACGATCAGCATGACCCCAATTAATGTATACGGTGTTTTTATCTTTGCCGGTGGTCTTGAGAGGACGCAAATTATCATGTAAATGTGTATCGTGTAGCGCCGCCTCCAGGTGGGAGAAGGTATTACAAATTTTCACCATTTACAGTACAGTATTCCTGGCCCCACATTTCCATTGCAGTGGGGTTTTGAATTATATTGCACGTAATTGTATTGCACAAATGCTTCTTGCACGTAACCCAGGTTTGTGTGTGTGTGTGTGTGTTGTGTGTGTGTGTGTGTGTGTGTTGTGTGTGTGTGTATACAGAGCTGTCAGTTGCCTATACGCTGCCCAAATAAAGGTATGCGTCAGAAGAACATGTTGTATGCTTGGAACAAGATCACCCTGTCGGGTGGGTACTCTGCTGGTACTAAGAATTCATATGTTGTATAATTATGAGCAATTACACCTCACAAAACAATACATAATGTTCTTTCAGGAACAGGCATGTCTGATCTATCCATTAAAAAAAAAAAATTAACAGATCTCAATTATCCTTAAAATATACCCTAAAAGTTAATTTTGTATAATGTATGCATTCTTGTTTGTACCTGAACATGATGTGTACAAAGTTTGAAATGAACTTGAAAGTAAACATAAGATGAAAATTAGCTTAAAGACCATTCTTCCAGTAACCCGGTCCTCCTGGTTAAACTCCCATAATCTCTGCTTACCACGTACCTCATCTGTTTTTCTTTTCTCACGTTTGTGGAACCACCTACGAGAGATAGTTCAACATCACTCTTCCCTCCAGAGCTTTAAGCTGGTGATACTCTATAATTTCATCCCTTATCCTTCCCCATGATCTTTTCCTCCCCCATTAATCCCACCTAAACCAACCCTCTCACTTGCAGGTCACTATTTCCTCTCCTCACTTACCTCATTTTTTCTGTTCGTTATGTTAATTCCCTTACTTTTTATGCCCAACTGTAACCTCACTGTTAGTATGTTACCTTTTCACCGTCCGTCACTTTACCGTCTGTCACCTCGCTCTTCCACGCGTCTAGATATTGCATCTTAAAAAAGCTAATCTTCCTTGTGTGAAATAGACAAATCATTGCCTGATCATGAAAAGAAGAAATCCATCCTGGGGAGGCAGCTGTGCCAATGATGCAGTGCCCCCTGTTGGTTAGAGCAGGAATTTGGAACTTATCTGGAAAGGGTGCCAGCGATAGCTCATCAACTCTTCACAAAGGATAATGGAGATCTTTAACGTCCACCAACTAATGCCGGCAGTCAGAACAATAAAATTAACGTCCATCCGAGGGATGGCACACACATTGATGAATCGCCCTGCCTGCAAAACAGCAGAATGACAGTTTATAGCTGTGTCGAGATGCAAAACATCCAGGTGAGATAGCTCAGAAGGAAGGGCACATACCTCTAGGGTCTAGGGTATAGGCTATCCTACCAGCCCCGGTAACTCCATCAATGAAAATGTAAATTACTTCAGTCACTTCAAAAATCGAGTCTTGGTCAGACTAAATAACTCATGCAGCCCTGCTTTCTCTGAAGGAAAGGTATGGTGGGGTTGATATGTTTGCATCAGACACGTTATACACGTGGTAGTTACCTCTGCCACTGAAGATATACACAATGGCATTGGCATGGGACATTTGGTCTCATGAGAAACCAAGGTGCTTCCTCAAGGCACTTCTTTAAATATAATGGTGCTCGCATGAGACACCCACAAAACATTTTATAAGAGAAGTTGGCAAAGTTGTCCATCAGTAAATCTCTCGGATAAATTTAAAATGGAAAAGCGAGATAATAACATGCAACCGCATATGTAATTGTGAGCAGAAAAGTTGGCCTGTTGACTAGGATTGCCAATGCATATGACATGTCATAAAACAGCAGCAAGGTGCAACATTCCCACATATCAGACATGTTCAAAAGAGTACAAAAACAACTTGTGCATAAGAACAAAATCAGGCCACAGATTATGAAATCCAATGTGAGGTGTACTCTGTGAATGTTTTGCCAATGAATGGTGATTACTTTCCTAATAATTAGGCACACACCTTCACCACGCTATACCATGGTGCAAATTGGTGTCACATTTCTCCAAAAATAAATGAATCAGGATGTAAAATAATGGAGGTATTGGACTGGCTGTGTGACATAGCTGTGCACAAGGTAAGACAGTTGAGTGAGAGTGGTGAATGCAGCTGCTTCTAACGATAAAAATAATGGCAGCATTATTTGAAGTTAATTCAATGCATGCATTCAAGAATGCATGTACACAAGTCCAGCATCATCATGTTCTCATTGATGAAAGCACCAAGTTTTCAAAGCGAAGCAGCTTTCACCCCAGCAATGTGACAGGGTGAAACATAATGAATGCTTTTTTATTTATGGAAATCGCCCCCAAACAAGGCATAAAGCCACTCTAGGGAAGGGGCTAAAGGAAGGTGAGATAAAGATAAGGATAAAGCAAAGCAAAATAAAAAAATAACAAAAAACATCCAAGACACACAAAGTATCAGAAGTCCGGTGAAATGCGATAGAACCTCAAAGATGTAAGAAGTAGGAATTAACATTCCTCTGAAAGCACGGTAGATCATAGGATAATGGGAAGCACGTTACAGATAGTGAATTCCAAAGCGAGACAGCACGAGGGATAAAACTATCTACATCGCCTTTCGTTCTGCACTTTGGATCAGCTATAGTACATGGGTGTGCAGAGATGGCAAACTGAGTCCTGTGTCTAAACACTCATATAGGAGAAACTAAGTTACAAAGTCCAGCAGAACATTTGCCATGAAAATGTCTGTAAAACAGATTAAGAGTGGCAACTGAACTACGGTGAGAAAGCAGTTGAAGAGTTGAACCCATCTCTGCACCAACCATGTTAACTCTGCGTTTCTGGAACCAACCAAGTTAAGCCAAGTGACAGGCTGGTGCTTCAGCCCAAAAGTGGCAAAAGTACTCCATGAGGGGACGTATAGTTGTCTTCTACAGGGACAAGACAGCATCAGGAGGTAAATACCTCTGCGCTCATAAAAGACAACCAAGTCGCTTGGAAGCACTCTTAGTAATACCAGAAATGTACTTATCCCAACGGAGGTTAGAGGCGATGTCCAGACCAAGAAGCCGAAGCTCACATGATTTTGTTAAGGCTGAAGACCCTATGTACATGGAAGGGAAGGACCTGTTCCTGGAGTGAAACATGGACACTTTTTTTTTTTTGCATTGAAGGTTACCAGCCAGTCTTGCCCTCACTTCAACACTTTCTCGAAATCATTGGCCAGTGAAACTCCAACCTCATTATGAGTAGTGTTGAGTGAATCAGCAGATGTACAGTGAAGTGAAGAGTCATCAGCATACGTGGCTAGCTGAGGCAGAACGTTATCAGGAAGATAATTGATGTAATCAAGGAACACAGTGGGACCAAGAACAGAGCCGTGTGGAACACCAGAATTGATGGAGCAAGTTGGAGAAGATTGACCCTCAAGTACCACCTTCATTCAAGGAAAGCCAAAATGATTTAACACATCACTCCAGATCCACCAAAGTGTCAAAGTTAGGGAATGGCATTGTTACCTCTACCACTGAAGGTGGATGGAAGTTTTTACCTCTGTCTTTGTCTGTCTGTTTTCTGTGAGCAGGATATCTCAAAATGTTATGAATGGATTTGGATGAAACTTGGTGGACAGGTTGCATTTGTGACAAGGACGAATTGATTAGATTTTGGTGATGATCTGGATCCAAGAATTTCTTTCAGTGATTCTTAACCATTGAGTGATAGGGCCAAAATAACATATATAACAAGTCTGAAGACGACAATGGTTCACGAGCGGTATTTGATGATGTAGATTGTTTCAGAAGTCAGGATGAGACAATGTGATAATGTTTGACCAAGTTATAAAAATGATCAACATGATGTGGTACGAGTAACAGGTTATTAGCTGAAAATCTCGGTTTCGTTCAACAACTTTAAAATTTTGACCTTTGCATAACCTTTAAAGGTCACAAACAATGTTGTGGACATTAAAATAAGGAAACAGGATACGTGCTATAGCTTATTGGAGTTAGTTCGTCGAAGAAGGTCGAAAACCCGGTTCGATTCCCACACTTTGAAAATTTGACCTTTGTGAACTTTAAAGGTCAAAGGTCAAGGATTATGACCTTTGGTGCAAAACTTCCTGGAACATTCCAGGAACAATATAACGTCATATAGGCTATATGGCATTTCGCACTCCTCGATTATATCCATACTTTGATGAAATCAGCGTAAAAACAAACTTGAAGGGGCGCCACGGGCAAGGGTTCGAGATAGAGCAAAATGGTTTCAAGACTTTAGGTGGGAATGTCCTCAAGATTATGCATAAAAAATATTGTCATCCTCGCTCTCAAAGTTTGGCGGTCGTATGATTTTTATGTCAAAATTCGCAATTTTCTAAGTTCGTGACCTTGTGACCTTGGGACGAAAAAGAAAAATCGAGCTCCGTGGGGCTATGCAGGTGCCATTGGGCAACCAAATACCGAAACCCCTGCCAGATTCGACAAACCTCGGAGAAGATGGATTTTTATGTCAAAATTCGCAATTTTCTAAGTTCGTGACCTTGTGACCTTGACCTTGGGACAAAAATGAAAAATCTAGCTCCGTGGGGCTACGCACGTGCCATTGGGCTAACCAAATACCAAAACCCCTGCCAGATTCGACAAACCCCATCGGAGAAGATGCAAATTGAAATCGGCTACCCCTAAAAACACGTTTTTTGGGGCGTGGCTCGCCCATAATAGGCGCATCACGCCCATTCTCAGGAAAACACAACTAGATCATGATATAAACCTCCCACCAAAATTTTATCAGGATCGGATCAAAACTCACGGAGCTATGCTCGGGACAGACAGACAGACAGACATACAGACAGACAGACAGACATACAGACAGACAGACACACAACAATAACGAATATAGTGGTCACTTATTTTTTTCGTGAAATATTTTTTCGTGAACCAACAATATCTCAAAAAGTTATGGATGATTCAGCACGAAAAATGGTGGACAGGTTTGGTGTGTGACAAGGACCAATTGATTCTATTTTTGTGAAGATTCGGATCTGGATACGAGAATTTTTAAATTTTTAAGTCACTTCACAATTGAGAGATAAGAGCCAAAAACGATATATTGTATAGCATGATATCTCAAAACAGATATGGACGGATTCAGACGAAACTTGGTGGATGAGTTGGGTAGGTGACAAGAACAAGCGAATTAGGTTTTGGTTAAAGTATGGATACAGATCTGTCCTATCAGTGGGATACACAATGTAAACAGTTAGCCTGGTGGAGGTATGCTTTATACTGAGTACCGTTCTAGTTTAAGATACATTTTGAACTATACATGAGTGAAGAACATTATCGAGCAGGGAAATAATAATAATGATCCAAATTTGTTAATAATTTCCCTATTTTTTTAACTTGGTTACAATTTGTGCTCTGTTTTCCAATAATTTCCCACTTCATTTCCATTCCCATCTGATCGTTCAACGTTTATAGCGATGAGTGAGCTGGTCTTAAAGAAGGAAGACACAAAGCAAAGGAACATTGGGCACATCATACCTGTATCAAGGACCATTGAGTCCATCACACCTGTAACAAAGATTATTAAGCCAATTATACCTGGATAAAATATTATTGGTCTCATCACACCTGAATTAAGAAACATTGGGCCAATCCATTCTACAACTATTCCTGCATGCTTATAAGAGATATTACTTAAAGCTAACCATCAAGTGGCATCATAATCACAATTTATGTGAGGATACCTAAGCTGTTTAAACACACGATTCCACCTGGTCACATCAGCTTATGGGGTGAACAGAAAGGTACTCCAACATCAGGGGTATTCAATTGAACAAAAACAGTTGGAAAAGGGGTAAAAGAGGTAAATGAGAATGGGATTTGTTTACAAGACATACAAAGAGGAGGAAAATCTTTTTCCTTTAATCATGATTTTTAAAGCTAAAAACCTCTCTTCTAATCGTGGCAGCAACGTCATCCACAAGTGGGAAAAATATTTTACTGGCTGCAAAAAAACACAGAAAAAGACTAACATATGTGCTGAGTATCATTGGCACAGGTCCATTCCTTCCGTATTTTGGGGCAAACCATTCTGACTCTCCTTCATAAAAAAAAAGAGTTTTGAAAACATAACAAAGAAAGGAGTTAAATATGGTACATGGGATGGAAAGGAGAGGTTAGGGGGCAATCAAAGCTAAGATTGTCTCTGGAGATGGGTATAACCCCCATTAAACAGCTTGTCACAATGGCTAGCTATTTCCACATGTTGGCGGTTTCTCGAACTGTGGAATTAAAGGCATAAAATATTTTTTTGTGTTCTACAGCAATTTGCTCATGAATGATAAAAAAAAAATGAGCAAGTCTGATGAAATAAGCAACAATTCAGCTGATGCAGGAATCAAAATGAACAAGAAAAAGAGCAATCAGAGATTGCAGACCCTCACCAGGACTTGTTTTGTGTAGTGTATTTTGCATGGTGTTTGTGTACTGGTGTTTTATATAATTAATAAGAGACATAACTGGAACTGTCACTTTACAACTGCTGGAAGTGATGACCAAGTACCAAGACGTTCCACTTTGATGCAACTGCACTTTGATCAGACACTTGACCCATGACATATATAATTATTCAATTAAATTTCGAATGGGATTAAAATTAATTGAATTCAAATCAAATGGAAGACCAAATAGGTACAATCCTGCATTGGAGTTATCAGAAGGAACCCGAACAAGCCAAAAGCAAAGATGAAGACATCAGGAGGAACTTGCATAGGATTCGGGTTTCAGCTGCTGAGTTGGGTATGCGTTGGGTTTCAGCCTTTACCCTAAAATCCATCCAGGCACAGCCAAGTGAACCTTATTGGAAAAAAAAAAATCAAAAAGAATCCAGATCAAAAAAAAAATTCTGGCTGCCAGACCATGCGTGTGATCAGGTTTAAATTTTAAACATTCCCCATCACTACTAGATCACAATTGTGAAGTTTCACGTCAATCGAAGAAGCGGTTCAAGAGAAATAATTTTTTAAAGATTTTTGCTCAATCCAATATGGCTGCCACACCTTGTGACCTATCAATTATTCATAAACACCGTAATTATCCCCAAGGCTTTGGGAAAATGAGTGTGAAGTTTCCCCTTGATCTGTCCAGCCATTCTGGAGAAGGTTTTTATAGGTTTTACGGTAAATCCAATATGGCTGCAAAACCATGTGCCCTGTGACATCATGTGTGTGAACGTTTTGTTCTTCATGGATAGACGGTCATACGTGTAAAGTTTTGCCTCGATATGTTCACCTCAGAGAAAAACCTCAGAGAAGGTTTTTGAAGGTTTAAAAAAAAATGGCTGCCGAACCATGTGACGAATGATATCATCAATTTTTTCCTGTGGACCAATTTCTCACTAAATGACCCTCAAAAATTTTCATACTGATCGGATGTAGCGTTCTACGTATGCAATTATGACATCATAATAAAGGCAACTATGTCATCATTTAAAAAAGAAAATCACACTTATTCCCCATGTGGAGTACGTGCCATGTGCCAAGTTTGAATTTTTTCCTTGGTACGATTTCAGAGAGACAGAAGTCCAAAGTTTTGTTATTTTTTCCAATATGGCTGCTACACCCCCATGACCTATGACGTCATAATTATCATTAAAACATTCTACATGAGTCGTCACTCCTGTGGTGAAAATTGTGTCAATCTGACAGGTAGTTGTGGAGAAAAAACACGCACATTCTGTGAGGACAAACAAACAAAGAAACAGACAGACAGACAAACGGACCCAAATGCAATACCCCCTCCTCTGGTGAGGGTAATGAATGCTCATATCATCATTTTTGGAAAAAGAAGGAAAAGATAAATAAATCAAAAACAAATAAGGTGTTTTCTTATGTTTTTTCAGACATCATTCATATTCATATAGTTATGAACCATGGACAGCAACTCTAAATACTTCACAGTATGTGAACTTGTTTCTGTTAGGTTATGACCTTTTGCATTCTAAATCAGCCTGAGAGGCTGCAGTAACACTGATAGTGGAGTGGAGCCTAAAAGGAAGATGAAATGGCTCTGCCATGGACCTCTTTTTTAATGCCAAAGTCTTACATGAGTATCTCGAGCCAGTCCTGGTCTTACCGAAGACTGAGAAACATCTTTGGAGGATACTATTTGACATGAATAAATTATTTTGGTTGAATAATCATTTTGGGCACGAGTTAATCAATGTAGTCCAAAGGACGTTAAATATGTTCTTACAGGATACAACAAAAATCTAGGGGTATCAGGCTGGCTGATTTGCTGACGACTCCACCCTCTACTGTGACAACCCTCACTTTAATTCCCTCTCTCCAGATCTAGAACAAAATAATCACAAGCTGGTCAAACACATGGAATAGGTCTTTCAATCCTGACAAATCTCACACTCTCACTACCCCTCTCCGAAAGGACTGTCTGGCAAACCCTCCAATCTACTTTTTTAACAATCCTCTTGAGGAAGTTCAGTCATTCAAACTCTTGGGACTCACTATCAGCCATGATCTTTCTTGAACAACGACATTTCAACGTTGGCCTCCAAAGTGAGCCACTGAATGGGCATCCTCCATTGTACAAAGACCTACCTTGGCACACCTGAACACCGATACACCTCCAAGGCCTTCATTTGAAACTTGATGGAGTACTGCTCTCCCCTCTCGGCTGGCTCTCCTGCCTCACATCTTACTTGGCTTGATGCTGTGAAAACCAAAGCCTTTGACATTACTAGAATCTTCAGCGATGAAGTCGAGTCTGAGCTTATCACTTCACCATAGCTGGTCTCTCTGACTTCTTCCACATATTTTCTGGTCTTGCCCCCTCTGCTCTTTCCTGAGCTCCCCCCCCCCCCCCCCCAGGTTTCTGCAAGGATCACACAGCCCACCTTCAACCCCTTCTGGTGAAACTACCCAAATACAGGTGCAATGCTCACCTCCACTCATTTGCTCTTCTTTTTTTCCCCCACCTGTGGAATCAACTTCCACATCTTCTTCAATCTCATTCTTCCCTACAGGAATTCAAGATGGCGAGCTGTTCGCCACCATCTCAGATTGTACTGGATAGAAAAGAGATGGTGGTGAACAGCTGTTTTGAAGACATGAAGGGAAGTGGGATTGAAGAGAGTGTGGGAGTTTGCTCCAGAGGTGGGGAAAAGAGGAATGAAGGAGTGAAGGTGAGCAGTAATTCTTGATTTTGTTATGTTCATTGTACTGTCCGAGTTCTTTAATGAGCCTTGGCGATGTATACAACAAAAATAGAGAAATAATCTAGATTTTTGCAATCTGGGATATAATGTTTACTTTCTCACAATAATCCATGTTTTTACTGTTTGCAAATAATCTAGATTTTTACTTTCTTCGAATAATCTAGATTTTTGCTTTCTCAGAATAATCTATGTTTTTACTGTTTGCAAATAATCTAGATTTTTACTTTCTTCGAATAATCTACATGTTTACTTTTTCAAAATAATCTATGTTTTTACTGTTTGCAAATAATCTAGATTTTTACTTTCTTCGAATAATCTAGATTTTTGCTTTCTCAGAATAATCTATGTTTTTACTGTTTGCAAATAATCTAGATTTTTGCTTTCTCACAATAATCTATGTTTTTACTGTTTGCAAATAATCTAGATTTTTACTTTCTTCGAATAATCTAGATTTTTGCTTTCTCAGAATAATCTATTGTTTTACTGTTTGCAAATAATCTAGATTTTACTTTCTTGAATAATCTAGATTTTTACTTTCTTCGAATAATCGAGATTTTTTACTTTCTTCGAATAATCGAGATTTTTTACTTTCTTCGAATAATCTAGATTTTTACTTTCTTCGAATAATCTAGATTTTTACTTTCTTCGAATAATCTAGATTTTTGCTTTCTCACAATATAATCTATGTTTTTACTGTTTGCAAATAATCTAGATTTTTACTTTCTTTGAATAATCTAGATTTTTACTTTCTTCGAATAATCTAGATTTTTTACTTTCTTCGAATAATCTAGATTTTTACTTTCCTTTTTCAAATAATCTAGATTTTTGCTTTCTCAGAATAATCTAGGTATTTACTATCTGGAAATAATCTTGGATTTTACTTTCTTCGAATAATCTCGATTTTTGCTTTCTCAGAATAATCTAGGCATTTGCTATTTGGAAATAATCTTGGTTTTTACTCTCTGAGAATAATCTAGCTTTTTGCTTTCTCAGAAAAATCTAGCCTTTTGCCATCTGTAAATAATACAGGTTTTTTACTATCTTAGAATAATCTCGATGTTTGCTTTCAGGGCTAAGCTTGCAGACCGACGAGATCGCAAAACAAAAAACAAAAATAACACCGACATTTGCCAAATATACTGACTAGCAGCTTGTAGTCGGTGTATATCACCGTTGTCTGCCCGACTGCCTTCCCTCCCCCCTCCATCCACTGCATTCACACTGCGTGATGCAAATGCTATTGGCCTATTGGCTTGAATGAGCACGGTGCCAAATCCATTGTTTGACGCATCTGTAGATATAGCAAGGGAGATGGTGTGTTCACATCATAAAGTTTCAGCACCGGGGTTGATGTTATAAGACACTTCAACTTGTCCATTGCTGTTGCGTGTTTATTATCAAAAAGCCAAGTCATATTCTTTTCTGTCAATTGTCTGAGGGGGGCTGTTATCTCGGACAGATTTGTGATTAACTTTCCGAAAATATGTGATCATGCCTAAGAATGTTTCCATATCGGCCTTACTAGTGGCGTAGTGCATGGTAAGCACTGGCGATATGCCCTTGCTTGAAATGACATGCTCAACGTATCCCACTCTATCAGTACGCATGACTGATTTATTCGCATTCAGTTTCAGTCCTGATGCCCCGACCTGTGTGAAGAGCTTGTTAACCCACTCATCGTGTTGGGCATCAGTCTCACCCCACACGAGGATATCATCCACTACGATTTGAATTCCCTCCAGGTTTACAAACTCATCTGACATGGCATGCTTCCAAATCTCGCTCGCTGAGAATATACTGAATGGGAGAACAAGATATCAGTACCTCCCGAATGATGTATTAAATGTGGTCAAACGCGAGCTGTCGGCTGTGAGTAGGAGCTGCCAATAGCTGCTCGTAGCATCAAATTTCGAAAATATCTTTGCCCATGGCATGTAGACTGTGATGTCTTTGAATGTCAGCACAGAAAAATGTTGTCTCCGTATCGAGGCATGAAGGTAACGCGGGTCAAGCCATGTTCTCACATTTCCATCTGCTTTGCTTACTATAGTCATCAAATTAACCCAGTCAGTGGTATTGTTCACACATTTTATGACCTGCAAACTCTCCAAATGGTTAAGTTCAGCTTTGACCTTGTCTTGCAGCATATATGGGATTTTGCAGGGCAGGTTTTGCTTGGATTTGATGAACTCTTGAAGTAAAATATCATAATCATGCTTCTCGAGGCAACCTAATCCTTGAAAAAGATTATGATGCTGCCTCATCATTTCTGATTCAAATGGGTTAGTCATGTAAGATTTGCCTGATGCGTGAGGTGGGCATCTTGGTAAGGAGTTAGCAGGTGGATTAGAGGGGTATTGAATGGGTGACTCACCAGATACATTTACCTCTTCGACAACCTTCTCTCTCTTCAACAGACCCACATGCTTACAAGTTTGCTTATAGAGAATCGGTTTCACTTCACCTTGCACAATTTGAAGCTCAACTGCATATATTTCCTTATCAAATGTAACATCCCCATGTTTGTCCAATCGGTCTCATTTGGTGCCCTCAGTACAATTTTAACATCACATTACTCTTATCTCCAATGAAAGTAGTCTTCTTAAATATGTATTCTGATATAATGTCCACTTGGGACCTTGAGTCCAGCTGAAAAACGACCAGGATCTCAACGATGAATCCATTCCACGTCCAATCGAGGTCTCTGTCCCTACCGTCGGTGAGGTAGGGTCCTCCTACCATGAGGAGGTCCTCAAAATCAAACCCTGCTTCCTCTTCATCGCCGCAATAATAATCAATGCTGACTGCGCTGATGTGATGTAGTGGTGTGTCGATCTGCACATTTGTCGCTGTTATGCACCTACTTCACCTTATGAAATGCCCTGTCCTGCCACATGCCCGACATTTTAGAACTCGGCAGGGCATCTGCTCGGTGGGTGTTCATTGGTGCATTTCTCGCATGGATGGGCGTTTGTCTGCCGATGGTCTTGGCACAGTCAGTGATCACCAAATGACGTGCATAGGTTGTCCCCAGGACGTGGGTCTCTGGATCTATCAGCACTCGGAAGTTGTCATGCCCGCTGGACCTCATAGACATTGGAAGATGTGGCCTGGGTAACGGTTTTCATTTTCGCGGTTCTGAATTATCTTATTTTGGAAAGCTCGATGCAATTCTTCAACATAAGCTTGTCCACTTGAAGCACCTTTTCATGGACCATGTCATCCATGACACTACACACAAATCTATCTGTGATTAATGACTCCTCCAGATTGTCATATCCGCAATCTTTCGCAAAACTGCGCAAGTCCATTAATAAAGTATCAAAGTTCTCTCCCTTCCTCTGGGCATGGGAGTTGAACTGGTAATGGAACATGGTAACGTTCTTTCTAAGCTCAAATAAGGCCTGACATTTCTCCATGAGCGGGCTTATCTCGTCTTGGTCTTCGAGGAAAACATCACCATCGAGTGCATTTCCTGGGCAAATAGGCCTGCCATGTCGAGGAATGTGGCACATTGAATAGCCTCCGTTTTCATCATAAGTTTCACTGCCAACAAGTACAGTTTGTCGGCCCGAATCCACTCCTTCCAGTTTTTAAGATGTTCCCCTAACTAAAGGGATAAGTATCCCAGTGGCTGTAATCCAGCCATTTCATTTTTACTTCTCTCTCTATCGAGTGCAGCCTGTGGCTGCTGGTTGCATCATTGGTTGGGACGCGGCTATGCGGCTGATGCAGTGTCCCCCTTACCAGTACACTGGTACTCATTTTTCCGACCTCGGAAGGATGACAGGCTGAGTCAACCTCCTGGTGTATTAATTCAGATTTTTACTTCTGACACCATGTGAAGTATCCAGTGTACCCAGTAAAGTACTGCAGTATCTTGTGACGAGCACAAAAGACAAGGATTTTTCAGTTTGAGGTCTCGGCAAGCACTGTCTATATTTCAGCTTCCTCTCACCAGGGGGCATGCTCATGATAATACAATTCAAACCTCTCTAATGCATCCACCACGTTTTGTTATTGTCTGTCCACAACTTTTTGAAATATCAGGCTATGCATCGTTTTTGCCCCATCACTCAATGGTGAATAATTGAGGTCTCTGTCCCTACCGTCATTAAAAAATTCTAATATCTGAATCCGGATCTTCACCAAAATCGAAGCAATTCGTCCTTGTCACATACCCATCATGTCCATTAAGTTTAATTTGACTCCATCCCTAGCTTTTTGAGATATCATTTTTGGCCCCATCTCTCAATGGTGAAGAATCACTTTAAAAATTCTACTATCTGTATCTTCACAAAAACCTAATTAATTTGACCTCATCACACACCCAACCTGTCCCCCAAACTTTGGCTGAATCCATCCATAACTTTTTAAGATATCCTGCTCACAGACAGACAGACAAACAGACAGGTGTGAGAAGATAACCTCCGTCCATCTTCGGTGGCAGAGGTAATTACTCCTCAGTCAAAAACCACGCCAAGTTTGTGGCTTGGGATTTAAATTAGATTAACCCTGGACATGCCTTCTTGTGCCACTCTCAAAATGTTTGCTTCCTCGCTCGGCCATTTTGTGGAGCATTTTCTCTGGTGGGATCAGGTTCTCAACTGATCCCATTACAGAATGTGTGTATTATGTAGGTGTATATGTGTGTCAAAAACAGCTTGGCCGATCACCAAATTTTGCATATGGTGCCAAGCGTCAGGTCATGTGCACAAAACAAACCCCCCCATACCCCACCCCGTGAGGGTGGGGAGATGACTTTCAATTTTTGTCTGTACACTTGTAATCATGCAAGCGGTTTAACCACTGACCCCAACCGGAGGGAAGGAGTGAATATTACTCATTAATTAAAAAGTAGAAAAGCAGTGGAAGTATGTACCAAACCCCCTGAAACCATTAAAGGAGAGTCCACGGTGAGTATCCTGTCTCATGATAAATGGCAGAAAGAAGAGGTACCGGACAATTGGGAAAAGCCATTACATTACCAAAATAAAAGAACAAAGTACACAATGATGAAAAATTGTGGAAAACCTAACCATCTGTTCCAAACAAAGTATTCTTGAAAATTCTGCAAAACAGGATCAAGCTACCAATCTATACTAATAAATGTCAATATGTGTGTGAGTCAGTCAGTGCATGTGTGTTTCCTCCATATCCATAACCAATAAACCAAGCAGACCCAGACTTTGCATGCATGCTAAGGAAACTCCAATGGGGTGCATGAATGAAAACTGGTATTTGAGGAAATTTAAACTCCCCCTTTGAAGATAATTATGAATGGCTTATCTTCATGAAAGGCTTATCCTTGGTCAGGCCAACTTCACCTCACAAGGGTGTTTTGATTTGACCTACTTTAAAAGCCGTGCCTTGAAAACACGATATACTCTCAGACTAATTAAAGTGCATCATCAAAATACGATTTCAGATTTGAGTATTGGATCTGGTGGTGTCAAATTAATGTCATAATTAATGCCTAAAGAAGTGTCAAAATCTGGAGTGAAATCTGAAAATTTTATGAAAATACCCATTAAAGATATTTATTGAAGCAAAGCATTAAAATTAACTTTTTATACTATTCGGATGATTTTATTGAGTGAAGAAATGATTAAGGAATGTCAAAAGTGTAACTTCATTGAGTGCAACAAAAATAAATAACCAGTGGGATCGCAGCGTTCTACAAGCTGATTTTGCAAGTCACGGTGATACAGTCGACAGGGTCCTTTTTTCGGCAAAATGAATGGCAAGGTATTACATACGCAGTTTTGTTTTTGTTGTTTTTTGCATTAGAATGCTTTTTTTCACCTTTTTGTGCAATCTGCTTTCATTATATTAACATAGTTATATTAATACAGTATATACCTATTAATATTAAAAAAAAAACTTCCAATGTTGAATCGAACATCGTGTCCACCATATTGGTTCGAGCGAGCAAAGCATAGACTGACATTTTGTGTGCTCTTTGTGGGAATTGAATTTTGTTAGTTTTTCACTTGATTTCCCCATCTAAAGAACTATATTTAAAGGTAAGCATTTGTGGTTCACCTGTTGGTGTACTTTATCCGTGCAGAACCGCAACTGAACTTGGAACAGGCCGTGGTGCCTCGATCACAATG
>CM068956.1:89203989-89236799 GCA_035128595.1 Eptatretus atami | reverse complement strand
AAAAGATGAAGCAATGAAACACTTACTTGAGTGGACAATTGTGAGTATGTAATACACGTACAAGCATAACATTAAAGGCTGTTTGAATTCCTTGTACAGTATATGCAAAATCTTTAAAGTATTTTTACTCTGCAAATTAACTTTGAATTGTTGAATTAAATAGATAGTGTTGAATTCTTCTTCTCTTTTTTTTTATTAAATGTGGCATTGTGGGTGTGCATAATCTATTTCAAAGCACTTACAGGTATTACGACTATAAAATTACATCACAAACCCTTTTACTCCAATAAATATGCAAATGTTCTCATCTATGAGTAAACCTCAGCATATATTCTACGTTGCTTCTGTACAGCATATATTCTACTCCCTAGCTCTTGTTACATTTCTCCAACCATAAACTTCTGTTGTGATGCTTATTGATGTGGCATGCGTACGCTTTCCCAATTTACCCAAATTCATGGTGCAATTATTGGCCTGGGGATCAAAATGTGGACACTTTAATTGCCTCCCAAGTCAGGACCATTCAACTGTAACAGAACAAAGACCTATAAACTTGAAAACGTATAATATGCAGGTGTACTGAAACAAAGAGTTGAACTCTGTAAGTATAATTAAGATTTATTATGCCATATCACGTATCACGTATCACTAGGTACCCAGGGATATTTGCCATAAATGAATGTGGTTTAACGAGGCAGCCAATCCATCCTGAAATCACTGCTTGAAGGGCAGCAGGTTGTGCTCCCTTGAGTAAGCAGCCTAATAGCTATTCATACCAGGAATTGATGACTGCATGCAATATTCAGGTGATAACGGTTTTTATAGTCAATCAGGTGGTTAGCTGGAGACAAGCTGCTGTGATGTCGCTGCTCAATGAAGGATGTGCTAACTTCAACATACAAAATGAGAAAGGTAACCTTTGCATTGCCCTGGCAAAAACTGTTTCGTAAGGATGTAGAGGTTATCTTAACAAATTTTCTGTAGTGTTCACAGAAGTACATTTATTACCTCTGCCACTGATGGTGGATGGAGATTATGTTTTCATCCCAGTCTCTGTCTGCTGTTTGTGAACAAAATATCTCAGAGTTGTGGACGGATTCAGACGAAACCTGGTGCATGAATTGGTTAGGTGACAAGAACAAGTCGATTACATTTTAGTTCAGGTCCAAATTCAGATCCGGCATATCAGTGGGTTTCAAAACGTAAACTAATCAGCCTGGCGGAGGTATGCACTCGACCGAGTGCCGTTGTAGTTTGTACAGAATTTATATACATTAAATTGAAGCCACATGGGAGTTTCCATGGCATACAATTGGTATGAATTATTGTATTGTACAGCAATTTAAGCATTCATAGTGTGTAAAGCAAACATACATGTTTGGCACATGGGTAAATTAACTTCCTTAAGGAATAAGTTTTATGCAAGTCTGTTTAATGGAGGATCAGCATTCAGCACTGAATTGCAACTGCAAGGTGTCCAGCTGAAATGAACCGAACTTCAAAAGAAATTATATTGTGAAAGGTTTTTAGTTTTGTGAGTGAATCACCATGGGCAAGTTGATTTTATGGCTCCCACTGGATTACACCGAATCACACGCACCAGGTGCTTGCTTGGTGATATGCTCGAGAAGGGATCTTCTCATCATCAATTCGGCCCGAGATGGGTGGACAGATCTGGACTGGGTGTGAATCTTGAGCGAGCGTATCACAGATCACACTCTCCCTCGTTCAGATTTTGCACGACGAAAACAAACCCCAAAATAAAAATTGTACAACAGACTGAATGCCTGGCTCAAGAAAACCGGGATCAAACATTTTTCAAGTGCTGACGTTGAGAAGGACAAACTACTTTGAGGGGCTTGTAAAGGTGACAGCAAGTTGATTGGAGCACTAGTCACCACTTTATCCTTGCTCTGCAATCTGACATTCGATATCAACTTACCGACATTTTAATAGCGTACCCCTTCACTTGCATGTACACTATTCCAAGTCTAACATTCACGAACAGGCGTTGATAATGTAGTTGACCTATAAGCTGGTTGCCATGTGCCAAGACTCCATCACCAAATACATGGATGATGACGTGTCTGGTGCAGCTTATAGTTTAGAGAAGCAATGTAGGAGTCGAAGCTGTGGGGATAGAAAGAAAAGGTTTAAAGGCGATAATTGTAAAGGAAGTGGAGAGAAGGGAAATTTGTGGTGTAAGGTGATGGAAAGCTGGGAGGGAGGGGAGGATATTATCGAAATTCCATTTTTCATACCACATACAAAAAATGACCGACTCATACTTTTACCTTCCCTCTTTTCAATTTCTTTCACTTCCTCCTCAACTCTCCTACATCTATTCTCCCACAACCCCCTGAACCCCATCTTTCCCATTTGTTTTTCTCATTTTATCTGCCCCGCTCTTCTTTGTGTACGTAATATCTTCTGTGAGGCAACAGGACACACCCAGTCAGTCATACTTAACCTCTCTCACCTAGTAATGTCAAACTTTCCCAGTAATACATCTTGCATCTCATCTGCTCGTGTTGTCTCAATTGATCACAAGCTGGTGAAATTCTCCATTTCATTAGACATTTTCCGTTAGCCAACATAATGTCACTGTGTCTGGAAGTTCAACACAGTAAAATGGCCTGATTTGTAATCTGCTCTCCCTCTCCAAGACTGGTCTTCAATAGCATTACTATAGATACCAATAGTGTCTATAACTCACTGCACAATGTCCTACTCTATCTCTCATGCATCACTTAATTTCCGATGTACAGCTCTGCTGTCCAACATCTCGCCCATGGTATACAGAAACTTGGGAACCTGCAGATACTTCACAAAGCCTGCAACAATTGTGTATCCGTCCTAAGAAGAGCAATAACGCAACACCAGTCCAGCCCGAGATCAGACCTTTCACAATGTTGAAAATCATTATGAAAATATTGAAAATGGCAACTGGTTAAAACTGTATCTGGAACCTGGTCTTCCTCAGTAACTTTGCTTATCAAGGAAAGAGTTACAATGATATTCCATGCTCTTCCTCAGTCCCTTCGCTTATCAAGGAGTCACAATGGATACAGCTCATAATAAGGTGGAATGGTTGAATCGTGTATTTTCAGAAAAGGCTCGATTTCCCAATTTCATCAATCAGAATCCCTTCCTATTCCATATCTTGCTCCCATTCCAGGCAACTCACTGGAGCAAGTTAGCTTATCACTTGCCAAGGTGGAGAAATATCTGCACAATTTCAACTTGTCATCAGCAACTCATCCCAATGACATCAGTAAACTCATCCTCAAAACAGGTGCATCTGAACTTGGCTGGTTCCTCTTTCACGACTCATCTGCAGACGCTTCTTGGAGTCACATCCTCTCACGATAGAAGGTGGCTTATGTCAGTGCTATCCAAGGAAGGGTGTCAAGAAAGACCCTCTGAAATGCAGAATCATAACCCTTCTCCACATAATAATGAAGATCACAGAATCAATCATGTCAGCAGACCTCAAGGCCTACCTTTTCTCCAACTCTCCAATAATGTGGGTTATACCCGAGTCACACCACCTTAGATATGCTCCTTCTGCTAACTTAATAGTGTATGGACACTTGACCTCAAGCAAGAGGTCAGAGTGGTCTCACTGGAAATAACTGAAACAATTAACACAATCTGGCCCACCCAGCCCTGATCATTAAGGATTTCTAAGACATCCAGGGTCCTCTTCTCAAATTTCTTCATGTTCACAATCTATGCACAGCCCTTGATAGTATTATATCTGCAGCCTGGTGTCAATAAATTAAGTGTCCATACAAAGACCCATCATTTCCCTGGTTTATTTCAATGAACTATTACCCTCTCTAGAAAACTCAATAAATATTTAGAGATGACTCCACTATTTGGTGGAACGTCTCTCACACAAATGACAGACAGGCTGCAAGCACATCCTTGTCCACGAATTTGGAGGAGATATTCATTGGTAAATTACTTTGAATGCGTCATTAAATGCTTCCAATTCCCATGCACTTAGTCTCTTCAGAAAAACTGTGGCTCAGCCTCAGTTTACTGGTGCAATCATCCTCTGGAAGAGGTGGTCTTTGGAGCTCCTTTGTTTAGCCACACAACCTTTCTTGGGATGATTACATATCCAAGCTGCTCTCCATGGCAGGGAGGTGCCTTGAAGTCCTCCGCAGACATGTCGAGTCTCTGCTTCTCTCCACAGTGGACAAAGCTTTTATTTCAATATTTTTTAATTTACTCATTTTTACAGGGTCTAAGGTTCATGGAGGATCTAAGTTTTCATCTGCAGTCCCATAAGAGTATGGATGCCCACTGTTAAACACAGCTGCCAGATCTCCCTGTTTCACAGATCTCAGTTGTGCACCGTTGCAGGAATCCAATGGCTCAAGACTAATTGGCATTACTCAACAAGAGCCGAAAGTTCAAGGTCTCCTCTTCCCCAACACAGGATGGTGGCCAAGCAGTTTTCTATTGCCTCATTTCTGGTCTAACCCCACCTGCCTTCAAAGGTGTTTGTTCCTCTTGGCAAGGTCACATTGGTCCTGCGAGCAATCCAAACCTTTGGAATAAACTCCCTCACTCTATTCATTCCCATTCTTCCCTCCAGGCCTTCAAAACAATGCCAGACAGGAAATCCGAGCCGTATCCCTGGACATATCACGTGCTTTTGACACAGTCTGGCACCCTGCCCTGCTCACCAAACTCTCTTCCTATGGTATCCAAGGCCATCTCCACTCATGGCTCCAGGCCTTCCCAAACAAGGGAAGGTGAACTGCTCAGCTCCACTTGCTGCCACCCCTCCCCACTTCTCATTACTATTGAACCACTTCCCTGATGCTGTCCAATCACGTTCTTCTCTTCACTCCTTAAAAGTGGTAACTAATATCAACATTATGTTATCCCTCCCCTTTTCCTGACCTTTTCTATTCTCACTGTCTCTCCTTCTCACCGTCTTGCCACACTTTTTAAGTCCTGTGTTGTCATGTGTCTGTCTGCAGGTGTGTGACAGCTGTTCCATGAGGCTTAGAAACCGTTGAAAACTATTTTTGGTACCAGAAGAGTTCTGCCGAAGGTGTCACAGACTAAACAACCTCACAGATTTCAGGCCTTCGAAGGAAATAAATATTATTTAAAAAAGAAATTTCTACATTTTCTTAGCTCCCAAATTTTATAGTGCATCTCAAAAAATTCACATTGCTGCAACCAAAAAGAACAGGTATAGACCAGTGCAATATTATCGCGCTGTTTCACCATGAGGGGATGCACACTTTAAATCAAAGGTTTTTTTTTTGTTTTTTTTGTATACCTTGTCGAGGCTCGTGTGAGAGCGAACATACAACGCACATCATGGGGACATGAGATAAGAGGGGAGGGAGTGGGAAGGACAAAAACAGTGGGGAACGAAGACATTAGATCTGTGGAAGGGAGAGGGATGGGACGGGGAACATGGGGAACAGAAGATGGACATCACAGGGACTTTCAGGAAGGAAAGCAGGGAATTTGAAGGAGGTGGGCTTGGGTGGATTATCGGGGGTAGAAAAGATCGAGAATTTGGATGGGGGATATAGATGTGGTGGTGAACAGCTGTTTTGAAGGCCTGGAGGGAAGAATGGGAATGAATAGAGTGAGGGAGTTTATTCCAAAGGCGGGAAAAAAGAGGAATGAAAGAGTGAAGGTGAGCAGTGATTCGTGATTTTGGTAGTTTTACCAGAAGGGGGTTGTTGGCGGACCTTGAGCGCCCTGCGAAAATGTGATGGGGATAAATTGCAGAGAGAGCAGGGGGGGGGGCGAGCTGGAGAGGGAGACGGTAGAAGACAGAAAGACCACCGACCAACCTGCGGTGAATAAGTGAGAGGCCCAAAGACTCAGCCTCATTGCGGGAGATGCAATTATCCGAAATGCCTTGGTTTCTACAGCGTGAAGCCGAGAAAGGTGGGAGGCAGGAGCACCAGCCCAGAGGGGAGAGCAGTACTCCATCAGGCTGCGGACAAAAGCTTTGTAAGTGGCCAGGAGCTCAGGTGGGCTGAGGAACGACTTTGCACGACGGAGGATTCCCAGTCGGCGACTGGCTTTGGAGGCGAGTTTTGAAATGTGGCTTCCCAGGAAAGGTCATGGCAGATAGTGAGACCCAGAAGCTTGAAAAAAAGGACTTCTTCCAGAGGATTGTTGAGAAAGTGGATGGGGCGGGGGGGGGGGTTCTAAACGGTCCTTTTGAAGAGACATAGTGAGAGTGTGAGATTTGTCCGGATTGAAAGACATGTTCCACGTGTTGGACCAGTTTGTGATTTTATCCAGATCTGCAGTGAGCGAAGAAGCTGCTGCTTGCCGGTCTGAGGGATGACCGATGGTACGGCAGAGGGTGGAGTCATCAGCAAAGAGATATAGAGGATTTTCCAGAGAGTCAGAGAGATCATTGATGAAAACCAGAAAAGAACAGGGCCCAGAACGACTACTTGAGGAACTCCAGCCTGGACAGGAAGAGGGGATGAAAGAACTCCATTTAGGGCCACACGGTGACTGCGACAGGAGAGGAAGTCTGCGAGCCATGAGTGGAGATGCCTTGGATACCTAGGAAGAGAGTTTGGTGAGCAGGGCAGGGTGCCAGACTGTGTCAAAAGCACGTGATATGTCTAGGGATACGGCTCGGATTTCCTGTCTGGCATTTCCTGTCTGGCACTTCCATCCATTGTTGGGAGAGCAGAAGCAGCATATCTAGGGTAGAGTGACCTGGGCTGAAACCAAATTGATGATCAGAAATCAAGCCATTGGAGAAGAGGAAGGATTTGATGTCTGAAGCGATGATGGATTCCATAACCTTGCTGATGATTGGGAGAAGGCTGATTGGTCTGTAGTTGCAGGGATCTGTTTTTGCACCATTTTTGTACAGAGCAGTAATGTTTGCTGATTTCCAAGCAGATGGCAGATGACCTTGAGCAAATGAGAGGGTGAATAGAACAGAGAGAGGGTGAGCAAGAGTAGAAGAGCAGGCTTTGAGGACACGTGGGCTGATGCCGTCTGGACCGGTTGCAGAATCTGAGTCGAGGTTTGACAGCAAGCTCTTCACCTTGTCAGGAGAAAAGGACACAGAGTCCAGGGACAGTTGGGTGCGACTGGGTAAGGTGGGTAGAGAAAGTGATGGGTTTTGACACAAGATTTAGCTGCAAACACCGAGTTTAGGCATTCAGCTTTTTCACGTGCGGTATCAGCAGTGCGGCCTTTTGAGGTAAGGGAGGGGATGGGGGGGAACATACACCAGAAACAGATTTAATTAGATGCACCAGGATTTTGAGGAGGGAGAGAGGTTTGAGAGTTCAGACTTGAGATGAGAAAGATGTTGTTTTCTGGCTCTCCTGAGGGTAGATACACAAAATGGTAGATTTGGGTGGGTGATTAAAAATGTGAGTTACGGTTGTTTTTTCACCAAGTTTCCATACTTCCCATATTAAAATAACAACATGAGCATGTAGAGAAATGCACAAGCCAACACCAGACTCGACTTCACACAAACACAGCCACTGAGCTTCAGGGAAAATGACTTCACGTCCAAGAGCAGCGATTGGGTACGAGTGACGCCATCATTTTTGACATTACTTTTTTCTCCGCACTAATAGGGACTGTAAAAGAGGAATTTCATCCTTCAAATGGATGCTATAGGAAACAGCACGTACCATTTTTGAAGTCTTGGTTTGACTCAGCTGGGGTTCGAACCACGGACCTCCCAGACTCGGAGCGGATGCTCTAAACATTACACCACAGAGTCTGGTCTAAAACCAAAGCAAGTCTCGACTAAGTTCTAAAACCTAAAGGCAAATATACACAGCATCTATTGCCTTGTTGTAACTATTAACCACCCGACCACCCACCACCCCACACACCTCCCCCACCCCCACTTCCCTTTCCAAAAATGTAACCGTTTTTTATGATCATTGATGGCAGAAGCTGTTGAAACTGACAAAAGAAATGGAAAGAAGACTAGAAATTGCTCAACAAAAGATTGAGAGGAGTATTTTAGGAAAAATTTGAAAAGACAAACAGAGAAATACAAGGGGAAAAACTTCAGTAAGAGATGTAATGAAAAAGACTGAAACACTGAAATGGTAATGTGCAGGACAAGTGAGTCAGAGAAAACCAATGGATGAAAAGGGGAAAAATGGACACCTGCAGATAGATAACAAAATCTTGCAAGGCCAAATAAAAGATGGAGAGATGAACTAACAGACTACTATGAAATTACTACCTGGACAAGAGTGACAAAACACAAGTGTAGAGTGACAAAAGACATGACAAAGAGGAATAGGATATCACTGTTTTTTTGTACTTGCGGTATTTACATATCATTGACACGTGTGTACAGTATTTTAATAAAACACATCAATAAATTGATTCATCCTCTATGTATGTGTACTCAACAATGTGCAATGGCTGGTCTGAGGCATATACAGCCCTTAACAATATATGCTCAGTATAAAATTTGGGGCACATGCCAGTATAACTTTTGTAAATATTGGTCCATTGGATTCTGAAATCATTGAGAATTACGTCAGAATTTGGATTTTTCTCACACAAAATTTTCTACACCTGGCATCATGCTTACTGAAATATTTATGATATTTAACTTATTTAACATGTAGATATAAGGCAAGTATGAACTTTAATGCTATTCTTCACGTTTCAGATAATTACTCGCATACTGATGTAGGTGTCCTTTCATTCGTCACCACTCTCTGCTGAGTCCTGCTGATCATGCTCTGGCTCCTCATCATCACTGGCCATGTTGGAGCAAGTGTGCAACTTGCACGGTTATATACATTTCAAGCCGTTAATGATGCATGAGCAGTCAGTTAGCCGAGAAGAGCGAGCACACTTGCACAACATCAAACTGAGAACAACTTCGGGAGCGGGGGGATCCTGTCATCCCCTGGATAACAAGGCTGCCATCTTCACTCGTTGTCCATCCGTGCCCTTGACTGGGGTGTATTACACAGCGTGCAAGCAGCGTGCAAGCGTGCAAGTTGCACACTTGCTCCAACATAGCCAGTGATGATGAGGAGCCAGAGCATGACTAACAGGACTCATCAGAGAGTGATGATGAATGAAAGTACACCAACATCATATATGAGGAATTATCTGAAACATAAAGAATAGCATTAAACCTTGTACTTGCCTTATATCTGCATGTTAAATATTTTTTTTATATCTGCATTTTAAATAAGTTAAATATCATCAATATTTCAGTAAGCATGATGCCAGATGGCAAAAACTTTGTGCGAGAAAAATCCAAATTCTGACCTATTTTCTCAATTATTTGAGAATCCAATGGACCAATATTTACAACAGCTATACTGGCATGTGCCAAATTTTACACTGAACATATCTTGTTCAGGGTTGTATCTCAGATCAGCCATTGTAAAGTTATTGTCAATTTTCAGAAATATGATCAAATAAGGCAGCCATTTCCAAGATGGCTGCCAAAAAGGTGTTTAGCTACTCTTTTGAGATGCCCATCACCTTTTTTATTTACTACAGATATCAACCTAACTGTAAAATACAGTGGCTTTTAGTCCCCCTTTCTGGTAGTCACCTCCAAAATATCAATGGCAGGCTCATGGACTATAGACATTATTTTGAGGTGGATCAAGTTGACCTTAAAATCTAGGCTCAGGGAAGAGCAGGGTGACAGTCGGCAAAAATGCAATGTACTGTATTGACAGTGACGCCGTGTGGCAACTGGCATGTGCCACAAGCAAGTGGATGAATGAACAGGTAAAAGAGGGGCGAGAGGGTAGGAGGAAGCACAGTTAGCTACAGTATGAGGATTTGGTTGTGGGAAGGAGGGGGGGAGAGAAGAGTGTAATGGGGGTAGAAAAATATAATGGGTAGGGATGGTGGAAGAGATGAGATAGTGGTGTCCAACGAACTTGAAGACCTGGAGGGAAGAATGGAATTGAACAGCCTTGGGAAATTTGTTCCACAAACGGGATACAAAAAGAGTGAAGGAGGGCGGTAAGCCAGGAATTTGGACATTTAACCAGGTGAGAGGTTTTCACCACTCGGCTGCTTGGCAGATATGGGATGTAAACTGTCTCCTGATCTCACTATTGAGGGCTGTCATCAGTCTGGTGGTCTTCCTCTCAAAAATATAGACAATACAGTTATCACAGAAATGACATCACATCAATATCATACATACCACCCCCTCCCCTCCCCAAACCCCACAAAATCTTACAAGCACACATGACAATTTGCACTATTAACAACTGCTGATGGAAATTCAACAACTATCTGAGGACGTGCTGCTCTTTCAACATGACAAAAGGATCAATTCAAAACTAATAAAACAGCTTTCCTACATTTCCCAGAAACATGTACTGCTGCCCACTCACTGAAATTTATATTCTACATGGGAAATCTCCAATTAGGGCCAAAACATGTTTCATAACCTGTCAACAAGCTTCATCAGCTGTGATGGACACCCCATGAATGCATACACAGAATTCATGTCAATGTATCAAATATAAAACCTCAGTTGGAATAAGCTAACGTTTATTTGATTTCTTGTTTGTGAACAAGTCTCTTTCTGCACTTCCGAAACAAACCATTGACAAAATACTCACCGTCTCAAGTTACATGCCCATCTCTGACATCATTCAGCAAAGGCAGTAATACAGAATAGCAAGTGGTGTGGGTTTCATCAGTTCAATTAAATTTGTTGATGAAATTCTCTACTTCACTTTCTAATGTGCAGCACACACCAAGCTAATTTATCCCTTTGCGTTAACCTTCCATGTTCTGAGTGTTATCATCAATTGAAATGTGTAATTGTACTTATAAAAAGGCATTTCACTGAGAACAGGATACGGCCACACACCCAACTGTGTTAATCAACAATCCAAGATAATTCATAAAAAAGGATATCTTGGGTTGCATGACTGTCTTAAGTGATGAACAAATTAATGAACAAGTAGAAGTGCTGAAATATTTTTATTCATTAAAAAACGAAAGGTGGAATTAAATCAAGTCTCACCCAAATCTTGTACACTCAGTCTGTCAGCATTTAGCCAGAGGTTTAATGCAGGTGGATCTCGTGCCTGTGTGGGCAGCATACAAGGGTGTGTTGTCAGCAATCTGATTTTCAGAGTGAGCAGCCAGGCTTGCCGATTTAATGGACAAGTAGTACAATACCCAGAACTAGATTAGCGAGCAGGAGTCCTGTGCCCAACGTCAGGATGACAAAGAGGAATGGGGGACAAAGTTTTGGCCATTGAACACTCTCCAACAGGGCAGCCAAGATCCACTGCCCATCCAGAGCGAAGCATGGGACCACATTCAAAAGGCCCAGTGCTCCTGACAGCGACACCACATATCTAGATGACAAGTGGTTAAGAAGGCACAGTATACACAGCCCGAAACCTGTGGAATGAACAACCATCCTGGAGGTTTCACATATGATATCAAAGGTGGTACTCAATAACACCCTCTCTCCACCCCCTTCCATGTCTCTCTGTAGAAAGCATAACAGCAAAAGACCTTGGAGATGGTTTACACCATTAACTATAATGGAATACTAGGCTCATAATAGCCTTCATTTGGATGGTATATCCTGCTTCATCACACAACACTTAGCATTTAGAGGAGCACCCATGGGAGAAACCCATGGGGTTGGTGTCACATGGGGTTGTGAGATTTCTCTCCAGAAATGACCCGGTGACTGCATAGTAAAAAGCTCTGCCACTAGATGGCGCCGCCGGCATCGAGTGTATTCCAGGAACGTACTTCCCCAAAGGTCATCGGCTGTGTCACTGAAGTCAAGTACTGCGTTATCTCGTGTCAGTCTGTATGTGTATTCAACAAGCCTTAGAAACTGTAGAAAACTATTCGTGTTACCCAAGAGTATCACACAATGTTTTATACAAAAACCAAACTGACAGGTATCAGGCCTTCACACTTGACCTCACTATCTTCCACAATAACTGTACCTTTTCCAAAAATAAGTAATACTGTAGTTGTAAAATAAAATTTTATATACTTTTTTACATACCCCCAAATTTATGGTGCATCTTATAAAAATGACATATTTGCAACAAAAAAAAAACAACTCTTAACAGACCAGTGCACTATTACCATGCTGTTGCACCCTGAGGATATCCCACACTGAATCAAAAGTTTTCAGGTTGGTAATAAAAAAAAAATGAGTTGAGGTTGCTTTCCCACCAACTCACCATACACTTTCCATGTTAATAAAACATAGGCATAGTGTGGCATACTCAAACATGAAAGGACAAGGATTGAATGGGGAAAAAAAATTGTTGGAAGGGAGAAGGGGAGGGGGAGGGTGAGCCAAGGGTAGAAGTGTTTATAAAAGATTCTCAAATGCAATGTAGCAAATCATTTAAAGGCAACATGAAATAACGTGCTCCAGAGGCAGCACCATATCAGCCAGTAAAATGAACCGCTGAGCAAAAAGCCATGCATCACACAAAGTTGTGGAGGTTGGAAGATGGGAGAGTGTTTAATTGGTCATGAGGAGTTTGTTGCAAAGGGGGATGTTTACTCACAATTCTAGACAATTCTACATTTTAGTAAACCATTAATTAACCGATAGGCCGATGTGTAAAGTTCCTGAATACAAAGAGGTCGAAGCATTTATCGTGCTTCACTGAAGCATTTATAAACATTTTTTCAAAATAATACCTCAAAAATGTTTTCTGAACCAACTACCTCGAGTTTCTACTTGTGGCTTGTGAACATTTGGTTTGGGTGGTTTAGCGTTCCCATCTGAAACCATCGCCCGTAATGCTGGGATCACAGATTCAAATGCAATACGTGTCGATCTGTCCGTTGTCAACTACTGTCCTTGTAATTAATGTAAAAGTACACTGAAATCTCTGAACACCTTTGTCTTGGTCATGAGTCTTTGCTGCCGGCGGCCTTTCACCTGTTCCTCTCATGAGACATTAAGTGCCACCACCGTCACACCTATTGGACAACGGTATTTTTTCAGACCCGACGTCAGTACGTCACACCGGGGCGTATTGCTCTTAGATTTTCTCGAGAATATAAATTTGTTCTAATACGCTCTCGATATAGATACGTTTCTGGGTATGATCTGTGTTATTGTAGGACCATTGAGAGAGACCCACGCTTGGAGTACAGGTGCGATGCCTATCATATACGTAGTCGGGCTCAGAGTGGAGTTGCACACGGTCTTTGACAACACAGTTGTACTTTTCGACATTGTCGCTCAAAAGCAATTAGCATGCTTTGAAATTTGTTAATCGAAGCTTAGATGTCTCTAGACGTATGGATATCACACATTAGCATTAATTACAAGGACAGTAGTTGAACAACGGACAGATCGACACGTATTGCATTTGAATCTGTGATCCCAGCATTACGGGCGATGGTTTCAGATGGGAACGCTAAACCACCCAAACCAAATGTTCACAAGCCACAAGTAGAAACTCGAGGTAGTTGGTCAGAAAACATTTTGTGTATTATTTTGAAAAAATGTTTATAAATGCTTCAGTGAAGCACGATAAATGCTTCGACCTCTTTGTATTCAGAACTTTACACATCGGCCTATCGGTTAATTAATGGTTTACTAAAATGTAGAATTGTCTAGAATTGTGAGTAAACATCCCCTTTGCAACAAACTCCTCATGACCAATTAAACACTCTCCCATCTTCCAACCTCCACAACTTTGTGTGATGCATGGCTTTTTGCTCAGCGGTTCATTTTACTGGCTGATATGGTGCTGCTCTGGAGCACGTTATTTCATGTTGCCTTTAAATGATTGCTACATTGCATTTGAGAATCTTTTATAAACACTTCTACCCTTGCTCACCTCCCTCCCCTTCTCCTTCCAACAATTTTTTTTCCCCATTCAATCCTTGTCCTTTCATGTTTGAGTATGCCACACTATGCCTATGTTTTATTAACATGGAAAGTGTATGGTGAGTTGGTGGGAAAAGCAACCTCAACTCATTTTTTTTTTATTACCAACCTGAAATTTTGATCAGTGGGGATATCCTCAGGGTGCAACAGCATGGGTCAATATAACGTCTGATAGGAGTTGTCAGTGCTATATCACGCAGAGTTGACTTCTACGTTATTCTTTTGTTATAGTAACTTGTATACATATAGTGCTGCATAATCTCGTCGAGGATAATAGATGTCACCATTAAAATGCGTAGCGCGCCGATATAACTAAATATAATATGATCAAGAAACTATGAGTTACGTGTTTTGTAATTTTTCTACACAAACTTTACCGCGAATACGTTGACTACTACATCGACACTACTTTTGGAGGAATATAAAAAGGGTTAGCGTGCTCATCGGTATCGATGAGTGACACGGGATAGTTCAAGGGGTTAAAGGTTGTTAGACGCCTGCAGATGCTTTCGAGACTCACCTGGTTTTATTTGGTTTTTATTATTATTATTTCTATATATGTGGCTTGCCTTACCTCTTTTCGGTATAATGGAATGATAGTGATGTTTGAGACTTTTCCGAATAGTTTTCCTAAAGTAGGCGTTCGTAATATTTAATGATTATGTAATACAAACTCATTAGAATGCACCGGTCCAAACCCAGAGTTATATAATGCAAGTTAACCACGTCATCTGTCTTACACTTCGAGAAGCATCCGATACATACCGAGAGAAAATTGACAAACATAATCGGCGGGAGGACACTGGAGACTACTAAGACGGTTATACAGGTGACACTTGATACCGTAGTTTCCGGGACTTCAAAATGAGCACTTTACAAGTAACCGTGTGTCGATATGTTGTGTCAACGATCGCATATGTGCGTACAACTTATTCCCATCGCATGCGGAGCGTGTGTCATACGGCAAGTACGTCGTAAAATTTTCAACATGCTTAAAATTACAAGACGTACTCCACTTAATAGGACGTATGATAGCGTACTTTAGCGTTCTATCACGCATACCAAACTTACCCATACCGTATTCGACGTGCGCCAGCGTTTTAGACGCATTTTTCAGAGGTCGGCATACGCTGGCAAGATCGCCAAGGTGTGACTGCGATGTTGACACTTCCATTTCTGCGGCGGTTATGATTTGAATCGTTGTGCGGCAGCCTTTCCATAACCTACGCCACGTCATCGTCGGCGATGCGTGCAGCGTGCTATGCATGAGTTAGACTATCGTTGGGCATAGTTGTGAAGGCCGACAACGGTTCAGCATTCGTTGGTATAAGTTATCTATAACACACGAAACGTTCTGTGTCCATTACTAAATACTGTGTGGATGCATTAATGAACCATGTCCGTGTATGTATACTGTTCCGATGTCTTGTTATAAAAGTATATCATGCAATATAGGTTCAACCGGTACGACAGCCACAGTTTACAACATTTTATATACGCTTGTCATCACGCATGGCCTAGAGAACTTGTCAAAGTGTGACTGGGCCTTAAGCTCACAGCTTAAATAAATAAATAAAATTATTCAACCCCTGAGTAGAGATCCAGCTGTGAGGATACTTGAGGAAGATTTCCAAGAAAGGAGGCAGTCCACGAGGCAGGAGAAGAAATCTGGGAATGTAGCTGCTCACAGAAACTGCACAGAGTAATAAAAAAATTTTTTTTAAGCCAAAATCATTTAGTACATCTCTCAGCTACTGACCTGAAGGAATATCTAGCATCATGAGGGAGATTGATAATGTTGAACACCTGTGTGATAAAGATGTACAGGATCACCAACAAAAAGCACAGGCTTAGTAGGTGGCCGGTACAAGATAAGCAGGCGGGCAGGTTGGACCAAGGTAGCTTGAAGACAAATCGATGGGCCAAGAAGTGCTGGACAGTCCGCATGGGTATGGCAAGGATGTTCACCAGCCATTTCCAAGGCTTTTCGCACGGGTAGGCAAGCATACTGAGTACATACACAGAGAGTGATGTATGATCGAATTATATTTTCACTTAATGGCACAAACAGCATTTCTCAGACAGTTAATCTCTTACACAAATTTGCAGCACATATTATTCTGATGTTCTGTTTTTCAGAACATGACAATGGCTGATATCAAGTACAATCCCATTATATACCATATTGTTCAGCCTAAAAGTCGATGTGGAGTACAAGTCAAATTGGCTATTTTTACCATTTTTCTTTCCTTCATTCATATACAAGTCCATTTGGAGTATGTACTGGATAAAACAAAGCAAAATCAACCAGCTGCACAGTACATCTCTTGCACCTCCCAAAACACAGGAGTACCTTGGCTGCAACTTCCCCTCCACTCCCACCTCACATTTGTCGAGTGTGTTGTCCCGTCCTCCCAACAGCGACGACTCCATCTACAGCCCTCTCTCAGATGACATGGACCAACTTTTAATCACTCATCCCAACTCTGACTTCCTCACATGTGGTGACTTTAAAGGTCATCACGCTAATTGGCTGGGTGTTGGTACCTCTCTCACCAGCCATGGCACTTATGCAAAGGACTTCTGTGACTCCATGGGTCTGACTCAATCTGTGAATTTTCCCACCCAGATGTCTCCCATTGGCAAATCTTCCCTTCTGGATTTGGTGATGACAAACTTCCCCACCAATGTTTCTTGCTCTTCCTCTGCCCAAACTGGCTCATTTGATCATATGCTTGTGAAGGTCAACATCTCTCTGGCCATTCTCAGAGAACAGCCTCAGTGCTGACGAGTCTAGCAGTTCACTCAGGCATACTGGCAGGGACTGAAAGCAGCCATCACACTTTGGGACTTTTCTCCTATATCTACTGCCCCGTCCCTGATATCAATTCAGCCTGGAAATTCTTCCACAGACACCTGCTCTCTCTTATGCAAAGATTCATTCCATCTCGTTTTCAGTTATATATATATATATATATATATATATATATTATATATATATATATATATATATATATATATATATATATATCTCTCACTCTCTCTTTTTGTTTTTTTCTCTTCTTTTCTTTTTTCTTTTCTCTCTCTTTCTCTTCTCTCTCTTTCTTTTATTTCTCTCTCTCTCTCTCTCTCTCTCTCTCTCTCTCTCTCTCTCTCTCTCTCCTCTCTCTCTCTCTCTCTCTCTCTTTTCTTTCTCTTTCCTTCTTTCTCTCTCTCTCTCTCTCTCTTTTTTCTTTCTCTTTCCTTCTCTCTCTCTCTCTCTCTCTCTCTCTCTCTCTCTCTCTCTTTCCCTTCTCTCCTCCCTCTCCTCTCTCTCTCTCCGACTCATTCCTCTCTCTCTCTCTCTCCTCTCTCTCTCTCTGAACCCATCCTTCCCTATCATACCCAACTGCTCCTCATTCTATATCTTCTGCACCTTCGAAGGTGGAGAAGTTTCTGGCAACCCTCGACTGACTGCAACTGGAAAGGACAGTATCAGCTCACTTGTCTTAAAAACCTGCTCTGATGCTCTTGCACTTCCTCTCTGCCTTTTTTCACCATTATTTACCCCAGGTCATCTTCCATCTGCTTGGAAATCAGCCAACATCACAGCATTGCACAAAAAGGAGCAAAACAGATCCCCTTATCTACAGATCAATTCGCTTTCTTCCAATCATCAGCAAGATCATGGAATGCCTCATCACAGTTGACATAAAATCATTCTTTTTCTCCAACAGCCTCATCTCAAGCTGTCAATTTGGATTCAGACCTGGTCACTCTACCTTGGACATGCTGCTTCTACTCTCCCAACAATGGATGGAAGCCCTTAATATCAGACATGAGATCAAGGCCGTCTCTCTGGACATATCTCAAGCTGTTGATACAGTCTGACATCCTGCCTTGCTCTCCAAACTGTCTGCCTATGGAATCCAAGGACAACTCCACTCTTGGATTACTGACTCGTAGCAAAGTGTGGCTCTCAACGGAACCCTTTCTTCTCCTCTCCCTGTCAAGGCTGGACTACAACAAGGCAGAGTTCTAGGCCCCATCTTATTCCTAATCTTCATCAATGATCTCACTGACTCTCTGCAAAATCCTCTATCTCTTGGCTGATGACTCCACTCTCCACTTTGACATCAGCAGCCTCTTCCCTCTCCTCAGACATGAACAAAATCACAAACTGGTCAAATATTTGGAATATGTCTTTCAATCTTGAGAAATATACCGTATCTCTATCTCTCTATCTCTATCACTCTATCTGAAAGGACCGCACTGAAAACCCTCCCATATACTTTCTCAACAACCGTCTCAAAGAGGTTCAGTCACTCAAACTCTTGGATCTCACTTTCAGCCATGATCTCTCTTGGGCAAGCCAAATTTCAAAGTTGGACTCCAAAGCCAGACACCAACTGGGCATCCTCCGTCGTGCAAAGTCTTTCCTTGGCACACCTGAGCTCCTATCCACCAACAAGGCTTTCATCCGTAGCTTCATGGAGTACTCAGTACTGCTCTCCCCTTTGGGCTGGCTCCCCTGCCTCACATCTTCCTTGGCTTGATGACATGGAAACCAAGGCCTTCAAAATAATTGGAATCTCTTGCAATGAAGCTGTCTATGGGCCTATCACTTCGCCATTTCTGACAGGTCGATGGTCTCTGTGTCTTCTTCCACCTCATTTCTGGTTTTGCACCCTCTGTCTTCTCTGTGCTATGTCCGCCCCCCCCCACCCCCAAGGTATCTGCAGGACGCACACAGTCCACCAGCAACCCGATCCTAGTAAAACTGCCTAAATCCAGAAGCATCACCTCCACTCATTTATTCCTCTTTTTCCTGCCTGTGGAACCATTCTCCACACTCTCTTCAATGTCATTCTTCCCTCCAGATCTTCAAGACAGCTCTTCACCACCATCTCAAGTCATCCCCCATCCAAAATCATGATCTTTTCTACACCCATTAAACCACCATGCACCCCTCCCAAAATTTTACTTTCAGTATGTGACAAGGACGATCCATAGTGCCACCCTTTGAGTTCTCCCTTACCCCTCATCATAACCTGCATCCCTTGTTTGTCCATCTCCTTCTACTATCTACAACCACCCTGTTGTTGGTGTTTTCCCTTTCTCCTGCTGTTTTTTTCCCCTTTCTCCCTTTGTTGTGTTGTGTCCTGATCTGTTCTTCCATGGGCCTAGACCATATATGAAAAGAAAAAAAACTACGGTAGTTAGAAAAACTCAAGTCAGTCAGAACAACAGAGGTGTTGTTAATTCCTCCCTGACACAAGGCATCGCTGCCAATGGTACTTCCAGGATCATAAATATTAATGAGCTGTTTGTGGATATCAATTGAATTACTTTGTGAGATGACCTTTTGGATAAATTAGGAGTGTAAATAGATTCCTCCAACTTATCCTCAATGTTTGTCCACCCTGGTTACCTTTCTTTCTGTCTTTCAGTCTGTCTATCTGTCTGTTTGTGTACAGGATATCTCAAAAAGTTATGGATCCGGATGGAAATTTTGTGGACAGTTCGGTGTGTGACAAGGACGAACTGATTAGATTTTGGTGAAGATCCGCATCCGGATCCGACTACGATAATTTTTAAAGTGATTCTTCACCATTGAGAGATAGGGCCAAACACGATGTAGTACTGTATCGCATGATATTTCAAAAATGTACTGGACCCAATATGTTCTCGTGCATCAGGCATTACGTGGCAGAGGTATGCGCTCTACCAAGTGACCTTCTAGTTTTACAGCTGCGATTAGCCTTCTTGATTTTCTTGGTAGTCCACAACATATCCTTTGCTCAACGCCTGTCCTGAATGCATTTCACATATTGATTGGATAATATTGGATGCATCAGTGAACGGATTAACGCTAATTGCTCACCCAATCGGCAAAGGTTCTGGACAATGTTTTCTGTCCAGTACAGTGTACAACATTTTTAAGTTGAAAATTTTAAGTACTCTTTTCCTCTCAAAACAAGATTCGTATTCATGAAGATATTAGCATTTTCCCGACTCTCTGATCACACCATCTCACGGCATCTCGGTGACAACTCCACTCGGATTTGCCCACTCTACTCAACACAGCCTGGCCCATTCGACAGCTCAATCGGAGATTTCTCGATTCCAGATTTGACACGCGACTCACCCGGAAGCCTGATTAAGGCAAGAAGAGCACCGTATCACTCCAGGCTTACCTCCCCTTTGCCTTCCCAGCCCACAACCCTTCACTCCACACCTGCCTCTTCCTCCCTGTAAGCACTCCACATCTGCAACTCTCCCATCCTGACAAGCAATCTCAGCCCTACATTTTAGTGAGTACCCCTGTAACTGTTCAGTTAGTTGTCCATTTCATTTGTGTTCTTTATTTATTTGATTAATATTTGTCTCTTACATGTAGTTCTGTGAGGGTAAAGTTAAGTTAGAGTGACTGACAATGTGCCCTGAGAATGCATTCCCCCTATTATAACATTACATCTGTGGGAATATCTTATCTGCTTAATGTCGCACTTTCTAGGAACGCATTCATGACGTTGTGGTAACTTGCTGTCGTGTGTTTTAAATTAACAATTATACAATTTATTCCAGAAAATATCACACTTTGCAATTTTTTTAATTTATGCAATTCAATGTCTGAAACCATAAATAAGTCGATTTTATGACTACAGTACAAGTCGAGGCCCGGAATTTTTGGAAAAAAGTGTCGACAGATTATGCCAAAAAATACGGTAGTAGAACAATCCCATAACAAACTTAAAGTGCAACCTCAGTCCTGCAACATTTGTCATTATGCTTATATGCTATTCAAATGCATCACATTCAAAACTTCATTTTTTCAAACGTATTCAAAACGTATTTCGTATTTCAAACGTTTTTTCAAAACTTCACATCTTCAAAACGAAACTTCATTTTGCAAAAACAATGACATTACCTACTAATGAACACACGTGTGAAAGCAGTTTCATGGAAGGCGTTTTAGATCCCAATGTTTGCATCCTACATCAAACGATAATAAAAATGAACTTATGCACATCAAAAACACAGCATCATTTGAATCTGCAAAACTTTGGGGTTTTGATAATAATGTGTGAGATTGAAGTTGCTGTTTGTTTGTTTTTCTTCTCCTCAAAATAATAATCTAATTAATAGCCAAAGAAAATTACCAAATTAATAACGATATAACTAGCAGTACTGTGTATGAGAAGGGCAACATGAAAAATTGGACATATATCTATATATATTTGTGGTTTTGGGATTTTGGGAAGTCCTAGAAAGATACTCACATCCAGGGTGATTTTTTTTTCTTCGGGAAATATAAATAATTCCCACACACTAAAAACGATATCAGTAAGGAACCTAATATTTTGCAAAAATGTAGTCTAATGTTACGGAAAGACGTGACATGATTCACACAATTGATTACCTTAAATGAAGTGCTGAGAGTGTCCACCACCATGTTGCAGACACAAATTAATTCTTTGCAGCATGCTTTCCGACATGGTTTTCTGACAAAAAGTGTAGCATTTTGGGGAATATTGCTGATTGTATCACTGATTATTGCTTTTAATTTACCAAGAGTGCATGGATTTGTAGCATACACTATGTCATTCAAATATCCCCACAAAAAAGAAATCTGGGGATCGAGGTGGCCATAATGACTTGGACACTACACGGTCACCAAAGAGTAGCCTAAGCTCATTTATGCTGTATCACGAAGTGTGACTCGTGGCACCATCTGCTGAAACCATCCTTGATTGATTTAGTCTTCTGTAAGGTGCCCAAGAAACTCATGGATTGTTGATGTTGCGTTTTGAGTTTACCGTTTCTGAAAAGAAAATTGAGCCAATAATTCTTTGCTGACTTACATCCCACCAAACACCAATTTTTGCAGAATGCAATGGCCTTCCATGCATTGCATTAGGTTGTTCACTTAGCCAAAAATGAGTGTTTTTGTGAATTTACATGCCCAGAAAGATGAAACCATGCTTCGTCTGTTAAAAAGAAACAACAAAAAAAACACAACATTCAAAACATTGTCTTGTTCTCTTACCATCCCCTGGAGCCACTCACAGTAGGCTACACATTTCTCTTTACCCACCTTCAGCAACTGATGCACTAAATGAATTTTGTAGGGATAAAGTTTGAGTGTCTTGACCATCTCCACACTGAGGTTTTATCTGAATCTTTTACAGTGACTGGCTTTATCCTCCGTAAGCTTGACTTTCCACCTTCTCATGGTTTGTGTATTTCTGCAAAGGCCTCTCCACCACTTGGCTGTGAGGTCTCCCTTGAGGATACGACACAAGAGTTTATGTGCTTTCGCCTAGCACTTTTGCATTCCAGTGGCTACCTATATTTTTTGTATCGCTCTCGGAGTCTCCATCATCATCAAATTGTGCTATTTTTGACGTTATCACTGATAGCATTGATATGGCGCTGTCTCGACATCCAACTGCTAACATTATGGTCTTTGGAGACTTTAATAATCATCACAAAGAATGGTTAGTTCACTCTCAGCACAAATGCTCCTTTGCCGTGAAGCACGACCTTACTCAGATCATTTCAGCCCCGACTCAAATTCCTGATAACAGGTATCTTCCTAATCTATTTTTGTGCTCAAATCCTGGGGATTGTTCTGCAAAAAAATCCCCCCCCTCCCCCACTGAGAAACTCTGATGATGCCAACATCGAAGTTCAGGTTTCTTACTCCTCACTATGAACTGTTGTTCATCCTGTCCATCGAACTCTCTTCCAATATAGCAAGGCTGACTGGGATGCCTTGCGTTCTTTTCTTGCCGATGTTCACTGGAACTACTGAGTGGATCCGTGTTGGTATGGACCTCTTTATCCTCGTCGGACCGACCATGTTAAACCACACTCTCAGCCATGGTTCACTCCAGCTTGTTCTGCTGCCATCACACATCGCAATCACCTTTTCAATCAGTATCATTATGTTGGCTTGAGTGAGGCGCATCACTTGTTTCACTTTGCAAGCAACCACTGTAAACAAGTATTAGAGAATGCAAGAATCTGTTTCTGTTTCTATCTCAAATAAATGGCTGGGGTCCAAAGATTTTTGGAGAATTGCTTATAGCATTCAGAACTGTAATCTATCATCGATTCCTGCCCTCTTCAATGGCGCTGAAGTGGTTACTTCCCCTGTTGGTAAAGTCAACCTCTTCAGTGAGCATTTTGCTGCAACTCCACACATGAAGACCACGGACAACCATTGCCTATTTGTCCTTTCCGACTTGACACCATGCTTTCCACTATCATCACACTCAGAAGCCTGGTGTTTGCCACTGAATTAACACCAGGTGGGGTTGACTCAGCCTGTCATCCTTCTGAGGTTGGAAAAATGAGTGCCAATTTGCTGGTATCCTGTGTAGGAAGTAGTGACCCATCCAGAATTGTGCCCAATAGCCAAGGAGACTGCTGAGGCAGCATCAACGCTCTGCACAGAGTATGGTCCCAATGGATGGATGGTATTGGGGCACAGCATCAGTGGCATAGTCATGCCCAACAAAATGATAGCTACCCGGCAGCCAAGCCGCATACTCAAAAAGAAACATCACACCCAGGAAAGTTGCTAAGATTATTCAAGGGCTGACAATCTCAAAATATATTAGACCAGATCGAATCCCTGCAATTGCTTTGAAATATGTTCACCTGAACTCTCTTCTGTTCTCTCAAAATTGTGTCTGTCAAAGTCTGTGTTTCCACTTAGCTGGAAGCAGGCTTCTGTAGTCCCTGTCATTAAAGGCTCTCGTGAAAAATCTGATCCTTCCAACTATCGGCCTATTAGCTTCCTCCCGTTACAAGCAAAGTGTTTGAATCCTTGGTCAAACGATAACTCATGACTTATCTGGAAACTCACAACCTCCTAACTGATGTAGACCCGCAGCCAGGGGCATCGAACCCATGTGAACGAGGTACCAATGTTGCACCCCATGGGATGTTGGACCCACATCACTAACTCTCAAACTGACCGTCTGCCGGGATCTGGTAGGTGGGTGTGGCCCCCAGGGCCTTTATAGTGACCCCTGAAAAAGGGTCTAGATCATGTATTCTAGGTACCGGCTGAAACCAATTCAGAATCGTGCGTTATGATTCCATGAATATGAAGTGTCACGTGACAGACGTTTTGAGTGGTGGAAACCCCCCGGCAGATGCCCTTAAAGGGACCTGAAAAAGGGTCTACATCATGTTTTCTAGGTACCGGCTGAAACCAATTCAGAATCATAGTCTGGGTTCCCTGAGTACGAAATGACCCATGACAGACGTTTTGAGTGGTGGAAACCCCCCGGCAGACGCCTTAGGAACCACTTTTGTGACCCTGAAAAGGGGTCTAGATCATGTATTCTGGTACGGGCTGAAACCAATTCAGAATCATAGTCTGGGTTTCCCTGAGTACGAAATGACCCAGGACAGACGTTTTGAGTGTGGACACCCCCTGGCAGACGCCCGCCCCTGAGCAGGGCTCTAGATCACTATATGTGCCAATTGAGAATCGTTGGGGTGACACGAAATGTCCCATGGCAGACGTTTCGGTGGAGAACCACTCGGTAATCAAAAGACATAGCATCATCTCTCTAGTCAACTATCAATACAGGATACTGTATAATCATATTGCAAATCGACTGCATTCTGTAACTGTCTGCTGCCAGTTAAAGGGGCACACGCCGCGAAATAAAAAATACTCAAACCACTGAATAGCAATAACACCTCGTACCCTATCGAAGTAAATTAGCAGAAATATTCGACGAAATATCGCGGATTTTGAATGAATTCCCATATTAGTTTTTTGTAAACAATTACGATTACTTGAGAATGTGTAACTTTATGGGTGTATGGGCTATTTATATCTTTGCTGTAACTGTTTAGACAACTCTCAAGTCATGCAAATACAGGCAGCTTTGTCTAAACCGCTTCTACTGCCCTGGTCTCATCACATATAACACGCTAGTCTCTCTGTCGTCAACACTCACTCACAGTCCACTACTGTCTCTGTAACTCTCACCTAATTACATAGCTCACTACTGTCTATATCAACTCTCACTTATAATACATAGCTCACTGCTGTCTATATCAACTCTCACTTATAATACATAGCTCACTGCTGTCTTATATCAACTCTCACTAATAATACATAGCTCACTGCTGTCTGTCTATCAACTCACTTATATACATACTCACTGCTATCTATCAACTTATAATACAGCACAGTGCTGTCTCTACTTTCACATAGATACATAGCGCGCTGCTGTTTCTGTCAACTCTCACTTATAATACATAGCACACTGCTATCTCTGTTAACTATGACTTATAATATGTAGCACACTGCTGTATCTGTTAACTCTCGCCGCACTGTCTCTGTAAATTCTCGGTTATTGCAAACTATCGTCGATCAATCTGTCTCGCTATCTTCCTCGCTCCATGACTCAGTGTCGGTGTCGTCTTCTGAAACATCGTTATCTTCAGTGTCGGCAGTAGTGATGGAGTCGCTGACGTTGATGTTGTCTCGAAAAGAGATCGACTGGCACTTTCGGGTCCCGAAAACCATTCTGGAACGAGACATTCACCCTTTCGTCGCCATCCGTAGTCCAGAGGATCCAGGCCCTGTGCCGGATTTGCCGTCGTGGCACGACCCCACAGCATGCTGACGTAGTTGGTGCGTTCAATCTTCTTTGCCAAACTTTTCTGGCAGAGTGGTAGGAGGGCGAGTCGATCTGCTTCACGTTCACCAGCGGCGTATCCTGCAGAAAAAGAATGCATGAAAAGTCTCACTCCGATGAATCAGATACAGGGTCAGTTACAAATACTTCTATGGGCAATAAAGTAAACGGAGTAGAACAGTGCAAGCTTTACTGACCTGATTGATCTTGCCGGTCATTTGCAGTAATTTGGCATGTCTCGCCTCATTGATGTCGACCTGACCGCTCTGTCCGTACACTACGCAGGTGTACTCCTGTAGAGTAGGCTCATCTGGTTTGTCTGCGGTACTGATGTTTCGGAATGCCTGATGAACCGGCCGGAACTGTCCTTCATGAGGATCTCCAACGGCCCAACCTTTCCTACGGTAGAATGCCGTCGTGAAGTCTGTTCCAGTGAAGACGTGGATGGCAATGATTGCAATGACAGTTTCTTTGCCAATAAACATTCGGACAGTTTCTCGTCTACACCGTTCCATTTCTTTCTCACTTTCCACAGAATAACATGTCCCTTCAGTAATCCTTTTTCGTCAGTAGCAGGTAGGAAAGTTCGTTGTCGCGTCGTGGGTAATTTCGCTGTTGGCTCATGAACTGATGGACCAGAAGATGACCGACGACGCTTGACAGCAGTGAATGTTCTGTAACACTGTGTATGGTACACTCGCTTCGCTTCGTCAACTCGTGTCAAAATTTAGATGTAGCATCGCTGTAGCGGTCGGATGACATCTGCCTTCGAATTTCAGCCGCCTTTTTATGGAACCCATATTGGAATCGAATGGTTTTAACGGAACCGTTCCGCTGGTCTACATATGATACACACTGGGAGCTGGTATCACCATTTCGGCTTGATCCGTTTCTCCATATCGATACTCTGGAAAATCATCACAATTTTAATGTATTGGTAAATTCTCAAAAACAAGTAAATTTATAACAAAGTCGAGACGGCGCGGAGGATTTCGCAAAGGTGTCATTTCTAACAAAGTATATATCATAATACTTATATGTTCTGAATAGGCAATACAATAGTTTACAAATAAATCATTACGAAGTGTTAATCGCCTGTGGCGTGCTTTTCTAGTGCATCTCGTGCGATGACGTCATAATTCTGCTGTCTACTCTCCATATGATTAAAATTATCCCGCACGACACAAAATGCAGACCGGCGTGTACACATGGATACGTAATCATTATATCAAAATAGAATATAAATAAACACGTTCATAATGAACGGTTTTTCAGTATACATTGTATACACGCTGTATCCAGAAAAACTCACACGTGTGTCTTATGTGGATGCCAGTCCGTAACAGTACAGTGGTATCGTAAATTCATTAAATCGTCATTTATACGCAATAATGGAAATTAAAATATTGACAAATAGGTAATACTTACTGTATCCGTATGATGCTTGAAATGATAATTATATGGCGAAGTTCCGTATTGTTGAAGAATTGTCCGAAAACAAGATTCAATGCTACTACTCATACTATATCAATGCGACGTAGGCCGCGTGGCCGCCAAAACTGAGAAAATACCGCGCTCTGACTTCATTTCAAGGCGTGGGCATGCCGTTAAACGCCGGGTGGAGGCCAAGGTCACCGTCGTATTTTTAGAAGCGTGCCACTTTCAGTTGTCAAGCAACGACATGCAAGGAGCACGGCGAGGTGTCCACAATCAAGGCCGAACTGCAGTCTCCGAAACCCGGTCTTTAATCAAAGCACACCAACTGGACTTTGCTTTTTAAACAACATCTGTCGGCACTTTTAGGTGTAGGAACAGTTTTAGCAATATAGACTTGGTTTCACAGGAGCGGATCCATGATTTACGTGGCGGGGTGCTGGCAAAAAAGGCACCTCAACTCCCCATGACGTCAGGGGTCACACTAAGTGGTTCCTTAAGGGCGTCTGCCGGGGTTTTTTCCACCATCAAAACGTCTGTTCCTGGGTCATTTCGTACTCAGGGAAACCCAGACTATAATTCTGATTGTTCAGCCAGTACCTAGAATACATGATCTAGACCCTTTTCAGGGGTCACAAAAGTGGTTCCTTTAAGGGCGTCTCCCGGGGGGTTTCCACACTCAAAACGTCTGTCATGGGTCATTTCGTACTCAGGGGAACCAGATATGATTCTGAATTGGTTTCAGCGGTACCTAGAAAACATGATCTCGACCTTTTTCAGGGTCCCTTTAAGGGCGTCTGCCGGGGGTTTCACCACATCAAAACGTCTGTCACGTGTCACTTCATATTCGTGGAATCATAACGCACGATTCTGAATTGGTTTCAGCGGTACCTAGAATACATGATCTAGACCCTTTTTCAGGGGTCACTATAAAGCCCTGGGGCCACACCCACCTACCAGATCCCGGCAGACGGTCAGTTTGAGAGTTAGTGCTGTGGGCCCAACTTCCCATGGGGTGCAACATTGGTACCTCGTTCACATGAGTTCGATGCCCCTGCTGCCCGGATAGATGTCCAGTGTGGCTTTTGACATTCAAAAGGTCTATTGGTGATGTTCTATTCCTAATCACTGAACATGTGAATAGGGCTTTGGATCATCGTGGAGAAGCCAGGGTTGTTGCTCTCAACATCTCAAAGTCTTCTGACAAAGTGTGGCAAAACGGCCTCATCCATAAGCTAAAAGCATATGGCATCTCTGGAAAATTGCTCGATACAATTTATGACTTCCTTGCAAATCGTCAACTCTCTGTGGTACATGAGGGACAGTCGTCCTCTGTCCATGATACGAACACTGGTGTTCCTCAGGGGTCTGTATTGGATCCTATATTGTTCTTGTTATGTATCAATGATCTGCCTGATTGTATTATTTCTCATTTAAGCATTTCGGCAGATGACTCAACACTGTATACTACCTACCCAGGAACCTTGTCTCCTCCTTCCTGTGTCCATGCCAATAGCACTCTCAATCAGGACTTAGAGAGTGTGACTAACTGGGGAAAACACTGGCTTGTTACTTTCAACCATAAAAGACCCACTTCTTATCTGTGTCTAGTTCAAGATCGATCACCTTGTTTTCCAACCCTGTTTTGGATTCTTCACCTATGCAGGAACTTCCTATTACCCATCTGCTTGGATTGGATATCAGCTCAAACCTCAGCCTGGGAAAACTACATCTCTGGTGTAGCTAAGAGAGCCTCCCAGCACCTTGGCTGCTTACTTCGTGCTCGGCAACACCTTCCTCAAGTTGCTATGTTCCATCTATACAAGGCCACTATATGACCTGTCATGGAGTGTCATTGCCAGATTTGGGCTGGTGCTTTGGCCTGTCACCCATCTCTCCTTGACAGAATCCAGCGACATGCTGCCATTCTGGTGGGACAGGAGTTGGCATCATCCCTGGAACCTCTCAGTCTGCCGCTCTGTTGCTTATTTCAGCCTTTTCTAGAGATATTACCACATAATATGCTCTGAGGGTCTCTCACAGGTTGTTCCACCTGAGCATACTTTCAGTTGCTCTACACATTTGGCAGTTTCTTCCCATCCATTCACTGTATCTGTCTCGAGGAGTAAGACGGTGAGGTATTCTTCCAGTTTTTTACCCCGCACTGCATCACTTTGGAACAGTTTACCTGCATCCTGCTTCCCCCTCAATCCCAACCTGCCTCAATTGAAGAGGAATTGTTAATAGATTTCTCCTTTCAGTTTGGTATCTATACTTTCCTTTGTGTAGCCCCAACCTTGAGTAGCCTTTGGCTTTGTGGTGGGTGAAATCTCATAAAAAATAACGAAATAAATAAGTAAATAATCAAACAAAACATGCACAGGCACAACTTTGAGGCACCCTCATTAATCCTGGAAAGTTTCAGCTTCCTAAGTTAAATCCTCTCAGAGGACTACAAGAAACATACAGCATACATACAACATACTTTCTCTCCATTATATATAGATATACATTTTTAGAAGATGTTGGCCTGTACAAAAACACGTTTACATCTTCAAAATTAGGTGAAAACAAAATTTGCAGCAGGTTCTATCAATTAGTTGTTAAAAGTATTTGATGGAACACAAACATTTTTTTATTTTTTCACTACCCTTGGACTGGCAGAGGAAAATTCATTTGTGACATATCAGGAACTAATTGTCTCTTCACAAGAGGCCATCATAGTGAATGAACCAATAGCAAGTCACTACTTCTGTTGCCCATGTGTAATGATAAATTGAACCCGAATTGAGGTGTGTTGCCAGCTTCCATCACTTCTTAACTGTGTGTGAAACACCAACTGTGTTCAAACAAAAGTTAAAAAGTAAAAGAACCTACCTGCTTTCCTTGGTTTGTCATCTCTTCACGGCTGTAGCTAAAGCAGAGATCGGAAAGGCTATGATTATCGCAGCACTCGATAATGTCATCAGTCCTCAAATAAACTGCAGCAAAAAAAAAAAAGTTATTTCAGTTTTCTTCCTATGAGTTTGAAGCTCATGGAAGAGTTAAGTCATGCAAGCATAACTATCGATGTACTAAACTATATTCAAAAAACTAGAAAGTAGAATTTGACACAAATGCATCAATGTTAGATGTCAACTTACCGTTACGTTTCACCTCAATTAAAGGTCACGTGAAAAATTAAAGGTCCCTTGAGAGAGAGAGAGAGCACGAGGGAAAGAGAAAAAAACAGACAAGTAGAAGAGAGACTTCTTCTTTGTCATAGCCAGCTTTGTCAAGAAGATCAGATGCTTCTAACTCGAGTTATGGCTTGCAAAATGATTTTCAAATGGCAAATGACTGACCTTTGACCTGTTGAAACTAAAATTGAATTAGTTCAACTTTTTATTACAGTCCATATATGTGTCAAGTGAGGTTCAAATCTTTTGAGTGGTTCATAAGTTATTTCAGTAACACAGAATTTCAATAAAAGAGCACTTGACCTTCGGCCTTTGACCTTTTGAACCACCCAGAATTTAATCAGTTCATCTTTGTATTACAGTCCATAGTTATGCCAGGTTTGGTCAAAATCCCTTCTGCAGTTCACAAGTTATCGCAATAATGAAAATCTGCTACTTTCAACTAAAGGTCACATGACCTTTCACATTTGACCAAAAATATTATCAGTTCATCTTTATATCAGAGCACATACCTGCACCAAGTTTGGTCAAAATGCCTTTCGTGGTTCACTAGTTCTAGTGGGAAAAATTGATCACGGGTGGACGTAAGGACGGAAAACCCGAAAACATAATGCCCCTCGCTTCGGTGGCATAAACAGATTATACAAAGACGAGGCTTGTGGGGGAACTAAAACACAGAACAGAACAGAACAGTGTGGAAAGTTAGAAAACAAAACAGCAGGGAAGAGGGACAGATTAATTAGCAAGGAAAGAACATGTGTAAAATGAAAGAGTAACTCTAACCCTATCCATAATTTTGACTCCAGAAATGAACAAGACTTACAAAAGTAAATGCAGTATTGCACTGCAAGTTGGTATTTTGCCAACCTGCTTCATCCCTCTAATGATATGAGCCAAAGTACTATAAAACAGCAGGTTTGTTTGCCGATTCATGGTCCGATTCGTGTTCAAAATATAACATTCAATTTAAATAAGTTGTTCCTCGATCATAAACTGATGATTACTGACAGATGGATGTACGGACAGACATGAACCAATTGCTTAACCCTGCTTTTCGCTTCGTGTGCATGGAGTAATAATGGGATGTGATGGAAACGCAGAAATCCATTTTGCAAACCTGGACTAAATACCAGTGAGTCAGGTACCTCAATCTACCAAAACTATGGCATGTAAAGATGCGTATTAGACGCCATATAAGAGAGAGGTGGAGGACTGAAAAAACAAAAAAATGAGGGAGTAGTATCACAAGAGAGGCGGGAGAAAAGAGGCTACTAACTCTGTAATAGGAGGCAATGGGTCACATTCCTCTGCTAATTTGTGGGAAATGCCTATGATGTTGAAAGTTTTAGATAACAGACCATCCAGGAGTGAGGTGTGAAGCAATGTGGAATCAACTTCTACGTCCTCTACAATTTAATTCTTCCCTCCAGGTCTTCAAGACAGCTGTTCACCACCATCTCAGATCGTCCCCAATCCAAAACCATGACCTTTTTTTACCCTCGATAACCCCACCCAAATCCTTCCTAATTTTCCAGTTTTTCCTCCTTGGAGTTTCCTTCTCCATGCATGTGTGTTCTGCGTCCCATTTTTGTCTGTTCCATCCTGTTCCGTTCAGTGTACTAGCTCTTCCACATTCCTCGACTATGTATAAGAATGAAAATAAAAATGGCACCAACCAAGAGGGGACAGCATAATTCCATTCAGGTACAAGGGCCTTTATGTAGCCATTCAGATTTACCAACAAATTACTTGATATAGTCTGTAGCTGGCTATGACAGCCAGCTTGGATATATGGTCTGACATAGAAAGGTCATGAGTGATGGTGAGGCCCAAAGGTTTGAGGAACTGAACTTTTTTCGAGTGGCTGATCAAGGAAATAGATTGTTTGGTTCATCTGTTAAATCTGTCTGGCAAGACAAGATGAAAATGTGACACTTTGGTGGATTGAATGGCATGTTCCACATGTGGGCCAGCAACTATTTGGTCCTTTCAAGTCTGTCATTGAACATAATGTATAATGGAGGGTTTTCTTCGTCATCAGAAAGGTTACTTACATAGACATGGAACAGTGCCCAAAAAACTGTCTTGGGGAACTCCAGTCTCCACTGGAAGAGTTGATGAAAGGAAACTGTCGAAGAATACTCAATTCCTCTTGAACACGAACCATTTATTTAATACATATGCATATGGAGAATCATTGGAGATCCAATAACACAAGCAAGCAACACACTTTATCCTCTGATACTAATAGTACATGGATCCTGAGTGCCTTTTGGTAGCTACTGAGGCTGAAGTTTTGGGGTTCAGGGAAAACATCACTCAGAGCCTTTTTTGCAGCGGCCATTCGGAGGTCAGTTTGAATTCAAAGGGCTGGAGAACAATTTATGATCTGAAGGTGATAATAATTCAAGCAGACATCTGGACATTATCTAAACACACATTCCATTAAAGCTAGACTTCAGCTTCCAGCCAGACATTCAGATGCCAATATATAATTATTTATATATGAGAATCCCTTAATATTAATAAGCGAAATAGAATAATAGATAATTCTATTCTACTGAATAAAGACTAAAGACAAGCCGGTAGGCGGCAATGGGTCGCCGAGCATCCGATGACCTTTGACCCCTGATCTGAGTTAATCTA
>CM068956.1:89190081-89200815 GCA_035128595.1 Eptatretus atami | reverse complement strand
CGACGCCGACTCTGGAATGACACACCAGGAATGACGAGCAGGAATGACACACGAGGAGCGACGATGACTCCCCTTCCACCGCCCCACGACTCGTCCTTTTATAGATCCGGTGGTGCATAGTGGGGGCGACGACCCGAAGCGATGTGTCGTCACCCGAATCGGGTGCTCTGTTTGGGCCCCGGCCAGCACACGGGCCGGCCACCATGACCGGAAGCGGCTCCACTTCACTTCTGGTCCGCCCGTCATCGTGTGCGCGGGTCCGCCATTAAGCACGCGGCCAGAGCACGGGTCCGCCCGCCATCGAGCATCATGTTCGCGGTTATCAAAGGTGGTGCCAGCCCTGATCTGTGTCAGGGAATTGAGGGAAAGGATTGGATATAATTATGTATGTAGAGATGAGTTGAAGAAGAATATACATATAATTATTAAATGGAGAAATGGGTCGAAAAGTGTGCGCCGAGTGTGTACTGAAAGTTGCCAGCATTTAGGGTGCCGTTTCTTCCATCTCTCGGTACATGTTCCGTGCAGCGTGGGCATCGTATTGGGTGTGCTTTCTGTCCAGTGGGTGGAAATTACTGCTCATGTGATTGGCAAGCTGTGTTTTCTGCAGAGGGTGTCCGGCATATGCTTGCTTGGCCTTCGCTGAGGACCCATCTCACAGTGAAGGGCACATGTGGCTGAGATTTACCCCAGGAATAAGAGTAGAGAGTAGAAAAAAAGAATAGGGTGAGTGCAGAGATTTAATTAGACCTAGCTATGAATTTACACAACGCACTGTCCCGTTGTCCCGCAAGACAAAAGGGAAGGGTCTGTCTGAACGTATATTAATGGAATAACTGTCTCGGATGCGGTTCCAAGAACCGCAACAATATATATATATATATATATATTATATATATATATATATATTATATATATATATTCAAAATAGATACATGTTTGAGTACATAGATGTATAATAATGTGTTCAAATACATTTCCCATTAAAGGGTTATAACAATACATTGTGCTATATGCTAAAACTTTACCTTGCAAGTTAATTATCAATCAAGCTTAATTGGTTACATTTTCTTTTTATCATCACACTTAAAACCATTATGCTAATTTTGGAGAAATTTGCATCTGCAATACCATTGAGAGACAAGCTCTAATTGTGTGCATGGATGAAGTTAGCGAGCCATTAATAAAAGCAGCTTTTGATGCCACAAGCAGAAAGCTTGGTAAGCAAAGTGGGGTGCCAGATGATATCCAAGGCCTGTGATGTGTCCAGAACAGCTCTGACCTCTTGTTTAAGAGTTATGGTCTCCATCTCTGGTTGACAGAGAAGCAGTAGCATATTCAAAGCTGAGAAGGCTAGCACGGAATCTAAATGATGATCAGAGGTCACATCCAAAAATAGGAAAAACGCCATCAGTTACGATGATAGATGCCATGATTTTGCTTCACATGCCAGAAAGCTAACCGGTATGTAGTTGAATGTGCCTTTTTGCACTCTTATTTTATCTAGGAGTGATGCTGGATGTCTTTCAGGCAGATGTAGCCTAAGAATGCAACCTAATAATTGCTGAAAAATGACAGTAGCCAAAGGTGAAAGAGAAGCTCCAGACAGAGCAAGATTTGAGAAGATATCCACCGATACCATCTTGGAAAGTCGTGAAGGCAGAGTTGAAACTGATAAGATTTTTTTCCTCCTGTCTCAAGTGAAAAACAATGTTCAAAAGGCAGTGGGAGCAAGGGGGTAGGTGGGGGACAGAAGGATGGATGGGGTATGCAAGCTTTGGAATAGGAATACATTTGATAAGAAAAGCAATTATCACTACTCTTTACACTCTCCATTCCAACCCCTCCCCACTCCCCTTTCCCTTTCCCTATTCAATGCATGAATTGAATTTGATGATGAACACATGATCTTGTCAAAAATTTAGAATGGATCATTTGATGACGATGAAATTTAGAATGTCTTCCTATCTCACTTGTCATTCTTCCACCATCAGTATTTGGTTGAGTTGGGATTATAAACTTGGGGTGGAACATACTGAAAAGAAACAGTGGAAACACAAATCTATGGCATCAGACATTTTTGTACCTGTGGGAGATAGTGGTACAAGAAACCGGGTAATCAATCTGCTCAGCCTGTTGGTATCGATTTAAGAACCGTAAAGTACAATTAATTAAAAGTCCAAAATTGCTGCACTTTGCTTTTAACCATGAACATATCTTGCTACCTAAGTTTTATGTGGCTGGGGCTGTAATATGCAATTATATTATTTCAAGAATGGTTTTGAATGGTTCCACTCACCTAAAACTTAAACTGCCACTTAAGCCCTACAACATTCTGCTTTTGTCCATTCTCGATTCAAGTACCACTAGAAATGTTTAGGGGCAGCTATGCATATTAAAGTTGCAGCTCTAAACCTCAACTAACTCCATGAGCATTGTCAAATAAAATATGCTTGGAATTCCCAACAGCATGAGGTTTATGAAATACCAGAATAATGCTGCAGTTGAAATGTATATAAATATATTAAGTCACTGATTTACAGAGACTATTTGTGTAATTTTGATAGAACTTCGTTCACCCATTTTGGGACAATAGTTGATTCAAGTCCCACTAATCTGATACAATGTCGTTCAAAAAAATTTAAGTACAGTAATGTAATGCGCCTTGCGTAATTTTTAAATACAGTAGCCTGCCATCTGCCAATGTAGAAGCGACAACGTCGCATCACCCGCTAATGGAGAACCGACAACATGGCAAATGCTCAGTGGATGCTGCATTGCTCTATCTCCCAGTCTCACATGTTTCACCCTGTGGTGAAGTGAACTTAAGTATGTACTTAAATATATCTAATATATACTTAAATGAAGGTTAAGTTAAGCAAGGGTGACCAAAATATTTTTTTTTCCCCGACAACGCATCCCCCCATTAAAACACTACACCGTGCAGCTATCAAGGACGTCTCTTCATGGTGGTTGTATCCCCCAATGCAAATCGGGGGCCCAAATCTTTCCTGCTGCCCAGATTTGTCAGGGCGCCAATAGGTCCTGATGGACCGGCCCTTTCCGTCTCGCCTCATCTCTTCTTTTCTCTTCTCTCTGTAGTGGCCCTGACTTTGTGAAGGCAGGGGTACACCATCCTGGATGTGGGGGATCTTTGGGTCGCTCCTGGGAGATCAAGCAGCTGTCTCTATGTTATCGGCTTGTTCGAGACAACTGTCCGAGGCTATACTACAACAACAACACCATACTGTATGTACAGTTAAGCCGGAATTTATTCATACCCTTACCAAATTTGGAGTATCTTGAATCGTGTTATTTGAGGAATGAGTTTCTTCTGGCTTAAGTTACATATGAATGTGACAAACAGCTGAAGAAATCACTGCAAGAGACATTTCAAGAAATACATTCTTTCGGGGGTATTTTAATTATAGATTTACAAAAAAATGTCATGTCCAGAATTATTCATACCCTTGCTTAGATCAGTTCAAAGTCACATTCAGTAATCAATGGAAAAGCCTCTGTTTGTGATTACAGCCTCCAAACGGTTTTTATACTTGCTCACAAGGTTTTTGCATGTCTCTACAGGGATTTTGGCCCACTCCTCCTTCGCGAAGGTCTCCAGGTCTTTGAGGTTGGAAGGCTTCCTTGCCATCACTCCGGTCTTGAGCTCTCTCCACAGATTCTGATTGGGTTGAGATCCGGACTTTGGCTTGGCCACTCTAGAACGTCTACATCATTATCCCGGAACCATTTCTTGACTGACTTGGCGGTGTGTTTGGATCGTTGTCCTGCTGATACGTCAATGCTCCCCGAGGTGAAGTTTCTCTGCGGACTGTTTTGATGTTTTCCTCAAGGATCTTGATGTACTGCTCCTTTTTCATGATGCCATCCACTTTGACGAGATTGCCGGGCCCACTGGCTGAGAAACATCCCCAAAGCATTATGCTCCCGCCTCCATGCTTGACGGTCGGGACTGTTTTCTTAGGGTTGTATGCTTCACCTTTCTTTCGCCAAACGAAAGCAACATCTGTGCCCGAAAAGCTCCATTTTCGTCTCATCCGACCACAGAACTGAGGACCAAAAGCTTGGATCTTTGTCCAGGTGAGCTTTTGCAAAGACTAGATGAGCCTTTCTGTGCCTGGGATGGAGGAGTGGAGTCTTTCTTGGTGGCGTCCATGGAGACCCCCCTTGTGCAACGTCCGCTGGAGTGTCTGCCTTGATATCTTGGTCCCAGACTCGCCAAGGTTGTTCAGGAGAGCCTTAATAGTGATCCGTGGATTGTTGTTGGCCCTCGCCATACTTTCTTGCCAGACGAGGCGACACCTTTGGCTTCCGACCACGTCCTTCAATGTTTTTTACAGTGTGGAACTCCTTGTACTTCCTAATTATGCTTTGTATGGTGGCAACTGGCACTCGGAACTGCTTCGAAATAGCTTTGTAGCCTTTCCCCTCCTTGTAGCATTCGCAATGCACAACCGAAGTCCTCACTGACTTCTTTCTCTTTCGCCATGCTGACAATGACCTGAGAATATTGCATCAGCTCCCCTTAATTTATAGTCTAAAAGCAGAGTGTTGTTCTATAACATTCCTCATGTACATTCAATAGACCACATTTGTAATGCATTCAGATTGTATGCACACGTCTTGGTCGGGACTGCATAACATTATAAAGAATGTTAGGAATATCAAAAGCATGTGCATTATCACAAAAATTGGCCTCAATTCTGAGACTTGGTATGGGGTATGAATAATTTTGGACAGGCATAAAAACAGAAATCTTAACATTTCTATTGTTATGCTAATAATGTTGAGCCAAAATATATGTGGATTTGTGCATGCCAACTAAATGTCTTTGGGTGAAGTGAAAGTTCCACCACTCCAGCTTGTAGGTATGAGATAAATGCAAAACTCTCAGATTTTTCATAGGGTATGAATAATTTTGGGCTTAACTGTATTATGGGAAAATCATATCCAAATAATGTTGTTTCGTATAACATCGCAGTTTTGAGGAATGTATCCATGACGTAAATTGTCAACTTACTGCATGAGAAATATTGAAAGGAAGTGACACATTAGACAGAGAAAGAAATTTTTTTTTTTGCGATACACCCATCATACCTACATCATGTCACAACAACCTTTTATACAAGCATTGCCCAAATTAATTTTTTTAAACAGAATGTGAGAGAAAAGACTTTTTAAAATCTCAGGATAAAGAAAATGCCAGCTTGACTTGTAGAATGCTGCTGGTGCTCTGCTATTCAAGATCTAATCAAGTAAACACGAAGTGAATGAGTTGTGTACCTGTGGCAGTAGTTTGGAGACTGTGCACCAGTTCTTCAGACATGCACATTCCATGGACATTCTGCTTGCTGCTCATCAAGCATTGTGTCCAATCTTCATTACTCGCAACCTTACAAGTACCCAGCTTGTTCACCAGATCACCAACTTCGAGTCCCAGCGGCCCACTCATGGCAGACCCCTTAAAATAGCAATACAAAAATTAATATCTATGGCTGAGAAATTACAGTACATGTGTATAAATTATAAAGAGGAAGAAAGTATAAAGTCTGCCATTGGCATTTCCTTTTCTATGGTTGTGAGGAGAAGATTAGTTGTGCCTTGATCTTTGAGAAAAGCTTCTCAACCTTTTTATGGAGGTCATCCAAATCATAAAAGTTTAAGTCATCCCAGTTACATAAATACACAGAGTGCCAGTGACAATCTTTTTCATGTTCTGTTATCTATATAAATAACCAGCAAAGATACCCGGCATTGCCAGGCAACGCCAAGTCCCTCCTCCCACCCCTTCCCCTCCCTCATCCTAACCCAACCCCTGCCTCCTCCCTCATCCTAACCCAACCCCTGCCTCCTCCCACCCCACCCCCCTCTACAGACTCCTACCCCACCCATCCCCTTCCACCCTTCCAACAAGGAATTTTCGCAGGGTATATATTTGGATAAGTTAGCTAAGGTGGTAACCTTTATTTTTTTTCTTTCTATAAACTTTTTTCACGCTTGAGAGTTATGTAGTTAGATGAGTAGTAAAATGACATTCAAATTGATGTATAGGTTGTGTTTGTACTATTTTCAGTTATTTAATAATTAGTGATTCGTGCATTTGAGAGGTCACGTGACTCCTTCACAGAACTTACCAACTGTTGTAACGTCTTGATTAACAGTTACTTTTCATATCCGATACCATCTTTGATGATTGGAGCTCACCAATTATACAAGTATCTGGGTTGACATCTGAAAATGGTGGGTTTTTATAAAGTATTGTATGTATGGATCTCACCTCGGAGATCATGGCGACAGGTGGTGGCTCATGTGTTTATAAGTTATGATATGTGAGAAAATGACTGTTTCAACCCCGAGTAAGGTGCATCGGGGTAAATAAAAAAAAAAGTGATCCTGTAACATTTCGTCACGATTATCCTTGGGAGCTCAGAGGAGTAGTGCCACAAGCAAACAAACAAAATAGAACGGCACTCGGTAGAACACACATGTCCGCCAGGCTGATTAGTACACATTTTGTATCTCACTGATAGGCCTGTTCGCATTCTCACTGATAGGCATTCAGACCTGAACTAAAATTTAATCAGCTTGTTATTGTCACCTAACGAATTCATATGCCTGGAGTTGGCTTAATCGTTCGGGTGGTGGGCTTGGAATCCTAGGATCCTGAGTTGAAATCCCACTCAGCTGTTGAATTAATACCAGGTGGGGTTGACCCTGCCTGTCATCCTTCTGAGGTCAGCAAAATGAGTGCCAGCATGCTGGTATACTGTGGCGGAGTGGCGACCCGTCCAGGATTGTGCCCAATAGCCAAGGAGACTGCTTAGGCAGCACCAATGCTATGCACAGAGTATGGTCCCAATGGATGGAACCAACTCATCTTCAAAGTTTTGTCCCAATCTGTCCACAATGTTTTGAGATATTTTGTTCACAAACAGAAAAACAAACAAACAAGCAGACAGATGGGTGAAAACATAACCACCATCCACCTTTGGTGACAGAGGTAACGATGTATCATTCACTTTTATATAAAAGATACGACTGTTGTCTGTCTGTGTCCTCTCTCATCTTTTTGTGAATCACCAAACTCGAAAGAACAATTGTCTTTCATAAAATAATTTAAAAAAAAACAATGTTTTCCAATTCTGCTCAGGGCATCTCAATTTACTTCCAACTTTTATTCCGATCGGCAGTCAAAAATCGACTTTCATCAAAGTGTTTGATATGCTGGATGAAGTTAAATTCCAGTGGGCACTGCTTCAAGCCCGCTTATCATGGGATTGTTGTTGTCATCATAGCCATCATCTGCATTTATTCCTTTATCACGTAATTGGTGTTGTTATTGCTCTATGAGGCCTCCCGTCCCATCAAATGCCATTTCAATCCCATCACGCGTCCTTGACAGGTACATGCGCTATGTCAACATATCACCATCCTGTTAAATGCGCTTTGTGCAAAGGTCAACCAACAACTAACTGGAGAAGTGTTATGAAGAACTGCAAATTTTCCTTGGTGGATTTAGCATGAATGTATTCTGCATGGCCATTAATTTAACAACAATTCAGATGTTGGCTTTACTGAAGCTCTCAGCCACAGCCACGTCCTTGTTAATCAGTCATTTCAGTTACTAAAACAAAACAAATTGCGTGAGAAACTTGATATTTACCGAACATGTCAGTGAATAATGTGATGGCATATATGTCATTTTCCAGTAATTTAGGCCTTTAATTTTAAAATTCATAAATGGGATAACAGAACATTTGGGATGACCCCTTTTAGAGGTTGTGATTATACGACGTATATAAAAAGTAAGAATTTCTATACTGAAAGCTGAAGACAAATGTTAAATCACCAATTTTTTTTTTAATGTTTATTAATTTTCTCTAATGCAGCATCTTGGTGTCATGTGATAGGCCGAGCATACACCCAGAGATGAGCCCATGGAATCATGGGTTTAAGCTTTGTTATCGAATTTATGAATTTGGTTGAATATACAGAGGCTAGCCTGGTGTTGGCGTAGTGGTTAGGGTAGCGGCTTGGGATCCAAAAGGTCCTGAGTTCAAGCCCCGTTGGCCGCTTGAATTAATACACACCAGGAGGTTGACTCAGCCTGTCATCCTTCCGAGGTCGGCGAAGTGAATACCAGTGAACTGGGCCCAGTGTATGCCCCGGTTAGAATAGGTGTACCATATCCCTGTGTCGTAAGAGGCGACCAGAGTTGCGTCAGGAAGGGCATCCGGCGTAAAACCTGTGGTAAATCATTATGCGGATCATAACGGATGATCCGCTGTGGCGACCCCTAACAGGAGCAGCCGAAAGAAGAAGAAGAAGAAGATACAGAGGCTATAAACAGAGTGGTAGATTAGTTATGGTTGAGGACTTTTTTTTAATCAAAGTAAATATACATCAGAATACTTATCCCATACTTATTCCTGGAGAATTTCTCAAATATATTCGGCAATGTATTATTTGGATGACCTGAATAATCTGTAGTAAAACATGTTCCACATGCCAATACAAAGAAATTCCTACCTTGGTTACAGAGGTAACTACAACCCCACTTCCCATTTGGTATCCAGGTAGCATGAGCCAAGGTAAGAGAAGCAGAAGTGCGAGTGCAACTATTGCCAGAACCATGTTGTGCCAAACTCCTAATTGGGTATTTGGAGGGGGGGGGGAACACAGTCAATAACTCTTTACACAGGCAATAACTCAATCTGCATTCTCAGTTCATAAACCAAACAAGTGGTGTGGTATTGAATGCATCACACATGTTTTTTTTAATCCATAAAGTTTAAAGTGAATACTATGTATCCTGAATACAGTAGTCACACAATACCTTGTGTGATTGTGGGGAGGTGGGAGGGAAGGGGGGAGGAGAGGGTTTGGATGACGATGAATAAAGAAGGGGGTGAAGAAGGGTGAAAAGGTGGGGTCTGAAGAAGCGGTAGGGGCTATATAAGGCATATTTGAATGAAGGGTGGTGGCCGATGGAATAAGGGGTGGAGGCTGCTTGAATAATGGGTGGTGGTTAAAGAGGTTGAAGTTGAAGAGGGAGGAATGGGCAGACGATGAAGAAGGGAGGAACGGGCGGACGGCGAAGAAGAGAGGGATGGGCCGAAAGTGAAGGGGGCGCAGGCAAAAAAGGGGGCACAGGTCGAGGGTGAAGGCAGCGACGTGGGCCGAGGGTGAAGAAGGAGTTTTCAAGTAATCACTCAGGAATTAATGACAACAAATTAATTTCTCCTCGTCACCTCCAAAATGAAAATTCAAACCAAAACCAAAAGAAACACTTTTTTCATTGATCAACTCTCCCCTATCTGGTATTTTCATGATAAGAATGTTATGTTAGGTACAGTAAACCCTTGTCCAATGATGGGATTAGGCTCCTGGTAAAATGACGTGTTCAGCAAAACCATGTTGAACAAGCTAAACAGCTTATGGGATAAATGGGGATCGGACATGGCCACCAAACATAAAATATGGGCAGATATTTTACACGTTTTTTTGTTTGTTTATTTTTTTTTAAACCTCAGAGGGAATACCTATCCATATTGTTGTGGGGATGTGATGGGGATTGAAGGGGGTGACGTAGTATAGTTATTTCATTATTAAATGGTCATCATAAAAGTATGGTATTTGTGTACAAAGATCACATGTCAAAGTATGTCTAGACAGATTCAATTGTGATCCTTACATCCCCCATTTTCCTTTCGTTAAATGTTCGTTTTAAGTCATTCAAGGTATTGAAGCTGCTAAGCCAGCAATTAGCATCACCGCAGGAGGTGGAAAAACCACTATGGATCTCGTGAAAGGAGCTGTTGGTCATGTGGCTTTATTGATGGCACACTGAGGCCGTTATCCAAGATCAGCCGATGAAAAAAGAGCTGGAGAACGGGTGGGGGTATGTTTGTAGTGTGGGAGATTCATTGTTTGAGGTTGGGGGATCATCGTCATCAGTGGACGTGTCGCTACACGAAAGGTTTGCATTCAAAGTCGTCGAATGCATGTCCACAAAAAAAGGAAGTGTATGACGATCCTTGAAAGACTTGAACCCACGTGCTCCTTCTGCTCCTTGGAAATGCATGTCCTGTTACCAATTTTCTAGAAGAAAAGCCCCGTTTCATCAGTGTTGAGCACCTGTTCAGGGGCATAGCCTTGTTCTGTTATAAACTCCAGTGAGTCAGGTTTGAACGAATGGAGCGTATGGTATGGTGGACTCGTTCACATGGTACTCATGGCAGTCCGATGCTACACTCGTCCTGCCATGCAACTTATCTGCAATCATAATTTTCTCTGCTAATGTCATAACCTTATGGAATTTTTTTCACTCCACTACCACTTAGAGAGGCTTGATGTTTTGGTGCCATACTGTATTTAAGGGTACATACAATATGCGGCTAAATAACGTGGAAGTAAAGAAATCTCCTGGGCATGTAAGCTCACTCAACCGTGGCGTGATGCAGACTGACAACAGCACTGATGGAAGAAGATGGTAGGAAACGTCACCTCTGCTCATGACGTGGTGACAGCGCCATATTCAAACCCGCATTTCACCAAGATTTATGCGCGTTCACGAAATACGAGCCACATTTATTCCCACACATACAAACAAATACGCATCGTGAAAAACTGCATTGGATGAGGATTTACTGTAGTTCGGTCAAAGGAAGAAACGAAAGAAAAATCGGACTTTAAAAGAGAGTGGTAGAGGGA
>CM068956.1:89164302-89180799 GCA_035128595.1 Eptatretus atami | reverse complement strand
CGCCTCATGCTTGACGGTCGGGACTGTGTTCTTAGGGTTGTATGCTTCACCTTTCTTTCGCCAACGAAAGCAACATCTGTGCCCGAAAAGCTCCATTTTCGTCTCATCCGACCACAGAACTGAGGACCAAAGCTTGGATCTTTGTCCAGGTGAGCTTTTGCAAAGACTAGACGAGCCTTTCTGTGCCTGGGATGGAGGAGTGGAGTCTTTCTTGGTGGCGTCCATGGAGACCCCCCTGTGCAACGTCCGCTGGAGTGTCTGCTTGATATCTTGGTCCCAGACTCGCCAAGGTTGTTCAGGAGAGCCTTAATAGTGATCCGTGGATTGTTGTTGGCCTCTCGCCATACTTTTCTGCCAGACGAGGCGAACCTTTGCTTCCGACCACGTCTTCAATGTTTTTTTACAGTGTGGAACTCCTTGTACTTCCTAATTATGCTTTGTTGGTGGCAACTGGCACTCGGAACTGCTTCGAAATAGCTTTGTAGCCTTTCCCCTCCTTGTGAGCATTCGCAATGCACAACCGAAGGTCCTCACGACTTCTTTCTTCTTCGCCATGCTGACAATGACCTGAGATTATTGCATCAGCTCCCCTTAATTTATAGTCTAAAAGCAGAGTGTTTGTTCTATAACATTCCTCACTTTACATTCAATAGACCACATTTGTAATGCATTCAGATTGTATGCACACGTCTTGGTCGGGAGCTGCATAACATTATAAAGAATGTTAGGATAATCAAAAGCATGTGCATTATCACAAAAATTGGCCTCAATTCTGAGACTTGGTAATGGGGTATGAATAATTTTTTTGGACAGGCATAAAAAACAGAAATCTTAACATTTCTATTGTATGCTAATAATGTTGAGCCAAATATATGTGGATTTGTGCATGCCAACTAAATGTTCTTGGGTGAAGTGAAAGTTCCACCACTCCAGCTTTGTAGGTATGAGATAAATGCTCTCACTCACGATTTTTCATAGGGTATGAATAATTTTGGGCTTAACTGTATTATGGGAAAATCATATCCAAATAATGTGTTTCGTATAACATCGCAGTTTTGAGGAATGTATCGCATGACGTAAATTGTCAACTTCTGCATGAAAATATTGAAAGGAAGTGACACATTAGACAGAGAAAGAAAATTTTTTTTTTGCAATACACCCATCATACCTACATCATGTCACAACAACCTTTTATACAAGCATTGCCCCAATTATTTTTTTAACAGAATGTGAGAGAAAAGACTTTTTTAAATCTCAGGTAAGAAAAATGCCAGCTTGACTTGTAGAATGCTGCTGGTGCTCTGCTATTCAAGATCTAATCAAGTAAACACGAAGTGAATGAGTTGTGTACCTGTGGCAGTAGTTTGGAGACTGCGCACCAGTTCTTCAGACATGCACATTCATGGACATTCTGCTTGCTGCTCATCAAGCATTGTGTCCAATTTCATTACTCGCAACCTTACAAGTACCAGCTTGTTCACAGATCACCAACTTCGAGCCCAGCGCCCACTCATGCAGACCCCTTAAAATAGCAATACAAAATTAATATCTATGGCTGAGAAATTACAGTACATGTGTATAAATTATAAAGAGGAAAAAGTATAAAGTCTGCCATTGGCATTTCCTTTTCTATGGTTGTGAGGAGAAGATTAGTTGTGCGCTTGATCTTTGAGAAAACGCTTCTCAACCTTTTTATGGAGGTCATCCAAATCAATAAAAGTTTAAGTCTCCAGTTACATAAATACAACAGAGTGCCAGTGACAATCTTTTTCATGTTCTGTTATCTATATAAATAACCAGCAAAGATCCCGGCATTGCCAGGCAACGCCAAGTCCCTCCTCCACCCCTTCCCCTCCCTCATCCTAACCCAACCCTGCCTCCTCCTCATCCTAACCCAACCTGCCTCCTCCCACCCACCCCCCTCTACAGACTCCTACCCAACCCATCCCCTTCCACCCTTCCAAACAAGGAATTTTCGCAGGGTATATATTTGGATAAGTTAGCTAAGGTGGTAACCTTTAATTTTTTTTCTTTCTATAAACTTTTTTCACGCTTGAGAGTTATGTAGTTAGATGAGTAGTAAAATGACATTCAAATTGATGTATAGGTTGTGTTTGTACTATTTTCAGTTATTTAATAATTAGTGATTCGTGCATTTGAGAGGTCACGTGACTCCTTCACAGAACTTACCAACTGTTGTAACGTCTTGATTAACAGTTACTTTTTCATATCCGATACCATTTTGATGATTGGAGCTCACCAATTATACAAGTATCTGGGTTGACATCTGAAAATGGTGGGTTTTTATAAAGTATTGTATGTATGGATCTCACCTCGGAGATCATGGCGACAGGTGGTGGCTCATGTGTTTATAAGTTATGATATGTGAGAAAATGACTGTTTCAACCCCGAGTAAGGTGCATCGGGGTAAAAAAAAAAAAAGTGATCCTGTAACATTTCGTCACGATTATCCTTGGGAGCTCAGAGGAGTAGTGCCACAAGCAAACAAACAAAATAGAACGGCACTCGGTAGAACACACACGTCCGCCAGGCTGATTAGTACACATTTTGTATCTTACTGATAGGCCTGTTCGCATTCTCACTGATAGGCATTCAGACCTGAACTAAAATTTAATCAGCTTGTTATTGTCACCTAACGAATTCATATGCCTGGAGTTGGCTTAATCGTTCGGGTGGTGGGCTTGGAATCCTAGGATCCTGAGTTGAAATCCCACTCAGCTGTTGAATTAATACCAGGTGGGGTTGACCCTGCCTGTCATCCTTCTGAGGTCAGCAAAATGATGCAGCATGCTGGTATACTGTGGCGGAGTGGCGACCCGTCCAGGATTGTGCCCAATAGCCAAGGAGACTGCTTAGGCAGCACCAAATGCTATGCACAGAGTATGGTCCCAATGGATGGAACCAACTCATCTTCAAAGTTTTGCCCCAATCTGTCCACAATGTTTTTGAGATATTTTGTTCACAAACAGAAAAACAAACAAACAAGCAGACAGATGGGTGAAAACATAACCACCATCCACCTTTGGTGACAGAGGTAACGATGTATCATTCACTTTTATATAAAGATATGACTGTTGTCTGTCTGTGTCCTCTCTCATCTTTTGTGAATCACCAAACTCGAAAGAACAATTGTCTTTCATAAAATAATTTAAAAAAAAACAATGTTTTCCAATTCTGCTCAGGGCAATCTCAATTTACTTCCAACTTTTATTCCGATCGGCAGTCAAAAATCGACTTTCATCAAAGTGTTTGATATGCTGATAAGTTAAATTCCAGTGGGCACTGCTTCAAGCCCGCTTATCATTGGATTGTTGTTGTCATCATAGCCATCATCTGCATTTATTCCTTTATCACGTAATTGGTGTTGTTGTTATTGCTCTATGAGGCCTCCCGTCCCATCAAATGCCATTTCAATCCCATCACGCGTCCTTGACAGGTACATGCGCTATGTCAACATATCACCATCCTGTTAAATGCGCTTTGTGCAAAGGTTCCAAAACCAACAACTAACTGAGAAGTGTTTATGAAGAACTGCAAATTTTCCTTGGTGGATTTAGCATGAATGTATTCTGCATGGCCATTAATTTAACAACAATTCAGATGTTGGCTTTACTGAAGCTTTCAGCCACAGCCACGTCCTTGTTAATCAGTCATTCAGTTACTAAAACAAAACAAATTGCGTGAGAAAGTTGATATTTACGAACATGTCAGTGAATAATGTGATGGCATATATGTCATTTTCCAGTAATTTAGGCCTTTAATTTTAAATTCATAAATGGATAACAGAACATTTGGGATGACCCCTTTTAGAGGTTTGTGATTATACGACGTATATAAAAAGTAAGAATTTCTATACTGAAAGCTGAAGACAAATGTTAAATCACCAATTTTTTTTTTAATGTTTATTAATTTTCTCTATTGCAGCATCTTGGTGTCATGTGATAGTCCGAGCATACACCCAGAGATGAGCCCATGGAATCATGGGTTTAAGCTTTGTTATCGAATTTATGAATTTGGTTTGAATATACAGAGGCTAGCCTGGTGTTGGCGTAGTGGTTAGGGTAGCGGCTTGGGATCCAAAAGGTCCTGAGTTCAAGCCCCGTTGGCCGCTTGAATTAATACACACCAGGAGGTTGACTCAGCCTGTCATCCTTCCGAGGTCGGCGAAGTGTAATACCAGTGAACTGGGCCCAGTGTATGCCCCGGTTAGAATAGGTGTACCATATCCCTGTGTCGTAAGAGGCGACCAGGGTTGCGTCAGGAAGGGCATCCGGCGTAAAACCTGTGGTAAATCATTATGCGGATCATAACGGATGATCCGCTGTGGCGACCCCTAACAGGAGCAGCCGAAAGAAGAAGAAGAAGAAGAGAAGATACAGAGGCTATAAACAGAGTGGTAGATTAGTTATGGTTGAGGACTTTTTTTTAATCAAAGTAAATATACATCAGAATACTTATCCCATACTTATTCCTGGAATTTCTCAAATATATTCGGCAATGTATTATTTGGATGACCTGAATAATCTGTAGTAAAACATGTTCCACATGCCAATACAAAGAAATTCCTACCTTGGTTACAGAGGTAACTACAACCCCACTTCCCATTTGGTATCCAGGTAGCATGAGCCAAGGTAAGAGAAGCAGAAGTGCGAGTGCAACTATTGCCAGAACCATGTTGTGCCAAACTCCTAATTGGTTATTTGGAGGGGGGGGGAACACAGTCAATAACTCTTTACACAGGCAATAACTCAATCTGCATTCTCAGTTCATAAACCAAACAAGTGGTGTGGTATTGAATGCATCACACATGTTTTTTAATCCATAAAGTTTTAAAGTGAATACTATGTATCCTGAATACAGTAGTCACACAATACCTTGTGTGATTGTGGGGAGGTGGGAGGGAAGGGGGGAGGAAGGGTTTGGATGACGATGAATAAAGAAGGGGGTGAAGAAGGGTGAAAAGGTGGGGGTCTGAAGAAGCGGTAGGGGCTATATAAGGCATATTTGAATGAAGGGTGTGGCCGATGGAATAAGGGGTGGAGGCTGCTTGAATAATGGGTGGTGGTTAAAGAGGTTGAAGTTGAAGAAGGAGGAATGGGCAGACGATGAAGAAGGGAGGAACGGGCGGACGGGCAGAAGAGAAGGGATGGGCCGAAAGTGAAGGGGGCGCAGGCAAAAAAGGGGCGCAGGTCGAGGGTGAAGGCAGCGACGTGGCCGAGGGTGAAGAAGGAGTTTTCAAGTAATCACTCAGGAATTAATGACAACAAATTAATTTCTCCTCGTCACCTCCAAAATGAAAATTCAAAGCAAAACCAAAAGAAACACTTTTTTCATTGATCAACTCTCCCCTATCTGGTATTTTCATGATAAGAATGTTATGTTAGGTACAGTAAACCCTTGTCCAATGCTGGGATTAGGCTCCTGGTAAAATGACGTGTTCAGCAAAACCATGTTGAACAGCTAAACAGCTTATGGGATAAATGGGGATCGGAGAACATGGCCACCAAACATAAAATATGGGCAGATATTTTACACGTTTTTTTGTTTGTTTATTTTTTTTTAAACCTCAGAGGGAATACCTATCCATATTGTTGTGGGGATGTGATGGGGATTGAAGGGGGTGATGTAGTATAGTTATTTCATTATTAAATGGTCATCATAAAAGTATGGTATTTGTGTACAAAGATCACATGTCAAAGTATGTCTAGACAGATTCAATTGTGATCCTTACATCCCCATTTTCCTTTCGTTAAATGTTCGTTTTAAGTCATTCAAGGTATTGAAGCTGCTAAGCCAGCAATTAGCATCACCGCAGGAGGTGGAAAAACCACTATGGATCTCGTGAAAGGAGCTGTTGGTCATGTGGCTTTATTGATGGCACACTGAGGCCGTTATCCAAGATCAGCCGATGAAAAAAGAGCTGGAGAACGGGTGGGGGTATGTTTGTAGTGTGGGAGATTCATTGTTGAGGTTGGGGGATCATCGTCATCAGTGGACGTGTCGCTACACGAAAGGTTTGCATTCAAAGTCGTCGAATGCATGTCCACAAAAAAAGGAAGTGTATGACGATCCTTGAAAGACTTGAACCCACGTGCTCCTTCTGCTCCTTGGAAATGCATGTCCTGTTACCAATTTCTAGAAGAAAAGCCCCGTTTCATCAGTGTTGAGCACCTGTTCAGGGCATAGCCTTGTTCTGTTATAAACTCCAGTGAGTCAGGTTTGAACGAATGGAGCGTATGGTATGGTGGACTCGTTCACATGGTACTCATGGCAGTCCGATGCTACACTCGTCCTGCCATGCAACTTATCTGCAATCATAATTTTCTCTGCTAATGTCATAACCTTATGGAATTTTTTCACTCCACTACCACTTAGAGAGGCTTGATGTTTTGGTGCCATACTGTATTTAAGGGTACATATACAATATGCGGCTAAATAACGTGGAAGTAAAGAAATCTCCTGGGCATGTAAGCTCACTCAACCGTGGCGTGATGCAGACTGACAACAGCACTGATGGAAGAAGATGGTAGGAAACGTCACCTCTGCTCATGACGTGGTGACAGCGCCATATTCAAACCCGCATTTCACCAAGATTTATGCGCGTTCACGAAATACGAGCCACATTTATTCCCACACATACAAAAAATACGCATCGTGAAAAAACTGCATTGGATGAGGATTTACTGTAGTTCGGTCAAAGGAAGAAACGAAAGAAAAATCGGACTTTAAAAGAGAGTGGGTAGGGAATGGGGGGGGGGGGGAGTCAAGATGTAAAGATTTAACCGAAACTCACCAGCACAGTAGATACGCAGTTGCCTCATGGGTGACAGATGGTGAAGTTGAGTAGTGTGCAAGTTCACAAATGCTCCAGGATAAAGAACAAAGAGGAAAATTCCACACGAGTTCAGTCCCACACTATCCTGCACCACGGCATTCAAAAAACAGTTTTAAACGTAAAATCTCTGTTCCGCAAATACAATTCAAAACATTGCCAATTGTACATGTCGACTATTAATTGTATTCCAACGATAATCACCTTGTGGCTCGCACAGCATGGCCGATCTCATGATGACTGCACTAAACAGCAAGGCTGGTAGGAAGAACTGTAGCTGCTCCAGTGGCAGGTTTACTCCAGGTACCTTCGCACAGCCATTGAATAAACGTAAAATGACCCTCCACCTCAGCAATGCTATCAAGCATCATTGGTGTTGGAATACAACCTTTGCCTTTAACATTATGTTGGTAAAACAATGTAAGTGGAGAAAAAAAAACAAAGCAAAAGGTTTTGCACCTTCCAACAGTGACCATTAAAATCTGCGAAACAGTCATTGGTTGGTTTCTATGTTAACGTGAACTCAGAACTGAAAATGCTCTTTTTAACCTCACTTGTGCCCACCACCTATCAGTGTTCTCGTGAGAGCACCGAGCAGACTCCTCCTTAACAAGTAGTAGTGGCAGCAACTTTAATGCTTCAGTACCCCCATCTCACTAACAGGAAATACAGTAGCTGCATTACTCTAGGCTCATCTAGAATTGGTTGGAGACTCAGCTGATAAATGTGACGGGTCCTTCAATCTGGAAAAAAAATCTCAGTTTCACCCTGTCACTCCGGATTCTGGAAGGATCATCAAATGAAACAAACTATCTATTTCCCTGGTCAGCCAAATCAAAGGTTACTCTCTTGAACTTCTAGGCATCATCATCATCATCATTACCCATCACATTTCCTGGGCTAACAATATTGCAAAGCTGGTCTCAAAAAGCCAGTCACAAAACAGGCATCCTCCATCATTCAAAGTCATTCCTTTGATAAATCAGCCTTTTAATAAATCTGGCTTTTGTCCATTTCTCAATGAAGTACTGCTCTAGGCTATGGCCTAGCACCCCAGCATCACACCTGTCAGACTTGCATTGTGTGGAATGTCAATGGAATGTTAAAGGTGTCAACATTATTGGCATCTCCCATAATGAGGCAAAGGCAAAAGGCCTTGCTGTCTCAGTGCTGTGGCCCTTGCCAGCCCCTCCAGAACACACACATTCTTGCAGCAACCCCCTCCTGATGAAACGCTCAAATCCACACTTACATCATACTCCACTGTTTTGTTGCTCTTGTCTCTCATTTGTGGAACTGCCTTCTGGAGTAGGTTCAGCCAAACTCTTCCCTCAAGGACTTCAAGCAAGCTGCAGAGCAGTATCTTGCATCATCCCCATAAATATTTATTCTCCCACTAATTTAACCCAGCCCTCTTACTACAATGGTACTGTTTCCTTCCCTGCCTCTATTTCTCTTTCTCTCTCTCTTTTTCTGGAGTTCATTCTCTTGCATTTTAGTTGTTCAATTGTGGCTCCACTACCCACACTCACTGTCCCTTTGTCAGAATGTCACATTTTTACCCTCTGTCACTTTGGTGTTCCATGAGTCTAGATCTCTATATAAAAGAAAATCCTTCAAATAATTGCTTTCATCAATCAAGCTAGAAACCTTAACCATGTCATAAATGTTTTATGATGTATGAGAAGAGGTAGGGTGAGGGGAGATTGAAAGAAGGCAGGGAGAATAAAGGCTGGAAGAGGAAATCCATTGGTTATGTTGAGGTTTGGAAAGGGGGTGGAGGACATCAAAAACAATTGGCTTTTATGCATAATGAAAACCCGAATATTGGTTTGCAGCAAGAACATTGCTAATCGTTCCAAAAAAATTAAAAAAAATAACGTTGGAAATAAGAACAAATGCAAGCAAGGAAACGACCGTAAAACTGATGATGATGATGACGACGACGACGACGACATTAACAAAGCATGATTTAGAGTGTGTGCACTACTTACTACCAGCTGTAAAACTTGCCCTGTTGAGAGGAGGAGGGTAGAGGCCGTATAATTTGGATGGCGTGCACGAGGGCGGTACACAGCAAGTACACGGACCATATCATACAGCATAGACTGCACACCAGACCGACACCAAACCTGCACAACTCACAGTGTCGAGATTCAGCACATTTGTATAAAGCATGATCAAACCTTCAGATATTTTAAATTTACATTGGATGTTATATTTAACTAGCGATACCCGTGCACATGCACGGGATAGCAGTACAACATAGTTGGTAGCAGACGACAGACCGTACACGGGAATGAACAAAAATACGCATTGTGCAAAATGCAAGTGGTACTATGGAACACCAAGACTTACCAAACATTGTCGGCATGTCCGCTAAGTGCCACAGCAATTTCATAGGGATCGTGTGACGGCGAGCCGAGTTTTTAGTGTGCAAGCTTGGTATTATAATAGAGATGTGGTTTTGCACAGCTAAGGAATGAAAGAACCAGTACGATTGCAACATTGCTATAATTGTGCCACTATTGCTGGGCAATTCCACCACAGCAGCAGTTATAACATCTTTATTATTTGCTCATATTTTGGGGTGTGCTGGAATGCAGACTGGAATGCATTGTTCTGGATGCATTGACTGGAATGCAGACTGGAATACATTCCAATACTGGATGCATTGTTCTTTTGGAAAACCAAGTGTGCCGTCCCTCGGATTCACCAAAACGACAACTATAAACCAGGAATTTACATCATAATGAAGGTGTTTCACAAAGAGTGAAAAATTTGACAGGTGTAAGTAAACATCAAAATGAGAGCTCTGCATTTTTTGTCAGTTATTACAAGGCAAGAACCATGAATGGAAGAGAGTGCGTTGTCATCTCCATAAAAGGCTTATGAACAGTTAAAAATATATAAAATTGACACGGAGTATTTGATAGGATGTGATGCAGCTCATTGAAGGTTCAAACAAGCACCCTGAGCATACAAGAGAGACTTTGTTTGATATCATTAAGGGGGTTTGGCCTTTTCATAGCATTTTAGTGGCCATCCCATGTTACCCTGAGGCTTAAGAGGCAACGACAATTATGTTATACCAGTAAATACCAGTGGGTGGAAGATGTCCTGGAGGTATCCACACCCACCCTGAGGTTTTTAATCCCAACTCGACTATAAACTGTAATTCCAGTGCTTCACAGGCAGGGTGATTCGTCAATGTGTGTGCCATTCTCGGATGGACATAAAACTGGGCGTCCCGTCTGCCGGCATTAGTTGGTGGATGTTAAAGATCCCACCACCCATCCAGGATCCCTGGCCAATGAAACTGCCTCGGCAGCCCTATGCAACTGATGGTGCAAGGAGTATCCATCCAAATACCAGTAATAAAATTATAATACGGCAAATGGTTAAACCACACTCACACAAATAAATTTGATTTTGCTCAGAGTACAAATCCAATTGAGGTGTTATCTTACAGATGATATCATGGAATCTTTAACATGACAAAAATCAAATAAAAAGGCTAAGCCTAAAGTCCTCTCACAATAAAGGCATGCTCATCAATGCAGTACCCTCTGTTATGCAGTACCCCCCGTTGACAATGCCTCAAATGCTTTACTCGGAAAAAGTTTCAGCAAGAATCGAACGGGAATGCAAGACAGTTGAGTGGTCAGCATGCAAACAATGACCAATCCTGCTACTCCTCAACATGTAAAAGAGATATTCAAATTATTGACCCGACAATTAAAAAGTCGAATTGTGCAATTAACTGATTAACAGGTATTCACAAAAAGCACCCTTGGCTCCCACCAGGTGTCGAGCATCGTTGGAAATCCATGGCCGAGTCGATAGAATATCCTGTTAAAGCGTGTGTCTCCCATTGAAGGTGAAACAGGCACAGTCTGAACCCACTCAACTCCAACCATTGGCCACATCGTCCATTCCCGGTAAATGCCTGGTTGTGCACAAACAGCCAGACATTCAAACATCAGATATTATTGATCAACCGTGGTTAAAGGTGAAGAAGACAGTCAAACAAAACTGAAAATCATTCCAAACAGGAATCTTACCGCGCTTTTAAGGACGTTAAAAGGACACAAACAAGCATGAAGAACTTTGAATGTAATGCGTGAGATAGGGTGATGTAATAGACACTGTGGAAAATGGCGGGAAAACTGGAATCAATCTATTTATATGACTTTTACAATCTTTATTTCATTTAAATTTAATTACACTGTCGTTATGTTTGTAATTTGTGGCGAGACACAGCTATAAACCAGAGGTCATATATTTACACTCCATAGTGTGGTACATGCGAAAGTAGGGGAAGTAAAGAAGAAGAATCATAGTTGACCTATTAAGTCACCGAGTTGCCCATGATTCTAATAATGCAAGAGTTGGGTCCATATTCAGTTCCACATCACAAATGTACACTTTAAGACTGTGGAACACAAATTGTTCATCATAATACGTACTTCGAAGAACCTCCAGGTTTGCAATACAGTATTTCAATTTAAATAAAGATAAAGGTTCAATGGGGTGGTTTATAAGGGTGGTATTCAGGACTGCCTCTGGACGACTTCAAGAGCACGAAACATTTGGATTTTTTTGAAACGATCGATGAAATCATTCTTTATAAAATTGAAGTAACACTGCGTGGGGTATCATATTCTCTAGTCTCAATAAGTTGTTGGTTAACCAAATAGAATGCAAATAACATTCTAACACACGTGGTAAGAGAAATGTTGTCACAGAAGTTTATTTACCATTGTGGTCCAAAATGCTTCTGAGGGCTTCAGGGTGCAAATAAATGATTGCATGTCTGTGAATTATTGCTGGACATGTCACCACTCCACTGCAAGGTGCTACCAAAGCAACCCTTCATCCTCCAGGTCAAAAATTGACATTCTGGTCAGGGGGAATGGTACACATGCCTGGTATTGGCTTAATCGTTAGGGTGATGGGCTTGGCATCCTCGGTCCTGAGTTTGAATCCCACTCGGCTGAATTAATACCAGGTGGGGTTGACTCTGCCTGTCATCCTTCTGAGGTCGGCAAAATGAGTGCCAGCTTGCTGGTATCCTGTGTTGGAGTCGCGACCCATCCAGGATTGTGCCCAATAGCCAAGGAGTCTGCTCGGCAGCACCAACGCTCTGCACAGAGGATGGTCCCAATGGATGGATGGAATGGCACACAACATCCCTCTCTTTTTAAAATGTATCGTGTATAATGTCACCAGCCAAGTGGAATTATGGTCAGCTTATCCCTTCATAAAGATGACACATTGATTGATGCAATGTGCTTAGTGCAAAGCTGCAGGACTCCTCGCCGGGCCCAAACTAGTTCACCTCTAAACTGTACCGTTTCACATTTTTAAGCATAAAACACACACACACACACACACACACACACGATGATAAAATTACCATTTACATACATTTAATTTTGGCAATAGGCGACAACATGGAAGAACACAATCTTTTGAAAGTTGTTTCTCATTAAACAAAGCAATCTCATCTCAAATTTTATCAGATAAGATATATATCAATCATGCAGAATGATGAAGTAATCAAGAAAAATTGATTAGAATGCCTTTTAAGGCAAATATTGGAGATTCAATCACAACAATCTTAGCCTTCAAAGCAAATTAATAAAGTTCACATCATCATCATCATCAACAACATCGTACCATACCCTCAACAGAACACGAGGGCTGCAAAAGCAATTCTGGCACAAGGGCTTGGTTAGGGTCATGCTGGGTGGTTAGCATTGTCCATTGTTAACATTGTCCATTGTTTAGCATTGTCCATTGTTTAGCATTGTGCCAGTCATGGCAGGAATGTGTCATTTGTCAGGGTGCAGGTAATAGCTTGCCATTCCCGGCACCCTGAACATATAATATATATAGTAAATGATGACATTGGCTGCCCGTGTCTCGTGGTCGACTAACTCCGTCCACGGCGAATAAAATACGAGAATCCAACGAAAGGGTTAAAAAGAAAGAATAGACGAAGAAAACAAACAACCTGTAGGATCGCGAGGACCACCCAGAAGGAGAGCACACAAGCGAGCCAAGTCACCAACACTCGTCACACAGTCACAATGTGTCACGATTGGTGCCAGTCACAGTGTCAGTGGTTCTCGCTCACAGTCACAGTTGACAGCCTCACATCAGTCACAATAATTATAAGGAAAACAACTCTTCCAGTAAATCCTTTTAACTTCGCAGCAATTTGAATAATCAGACGGAACATGTTTGGTTGTAAATAATCGGAGACCTCCCGACGAGCCATGAAGACGTCAACGTCATCCCAGACTGACTGGCTATTCTGATGACGTCAACACGTCCGGACACCTCGCGACGAGCCATGAAGACGTCAACGTCATCCCAGGCTGACTGGCTATTCTGATGACGTCAACACGTCGGCTTCCCTTCAGGGACCCTCACCCTGTGGAACAAATTAAATTACATCCCGTCACCACAATACGCATAATCATAAATAAGACGGCATTGTCGCCTTCAAATATTAAGCTGCTGTGCTGTGCATCGCTTGACGTGCAGGAAAATGGAGGAAAGGCGCCCGTTCATCGCACGTCGGTTGTTACTGGTACTTTTCCTCATGAAAAATGTGTCAATAAATACAGATTGAAAATGCTTCGAATCATCGAATCACTTTTTCATTTGATAAAGAAAACTGATATGTTATCCACCATTTCCCATATCTACGTATGAGAAGAATGCAACGTATAAATGTAAAAATTATTTAACGAACTGCTTAGATATTCGGAGCGCTTCCGGTTCATACACCGCCAAAAATATATTAAACGATATGCCATACCGTAAACATCGACAGTCGGGAATCACACGACATTTTATTAATAATGTTATACAACTAAAATTGCTTGAAATGAATAACAAAATGTTTGAATAAATGTGATAAAAACCGACGACCGTCTTTTGAAGACCGGAAATCTGAAGGAAAGAGTGCACGCAAATTAACGTCACTTCCGGTCAATGACGTGTAGCTACCGTTTTAGCGCGGTGAAAACAATCCTCAACAACCATTGACCGCCATTGCTTCAAGTGAAACTGTTCGGAAATTTTTTCTTGTGTAGTCCACCAAAATGTCATTCCATTGTCTGGAATGGGAAATATTAGTGTCGATGCTAAAGATCCTTTGAATGAGGTGAAATTGGAATGTGATTGGGTGAGAAGACTGTCCTTATAAGGCAAAAGCATGTAGCAGATTTTTGAATCGACTCTCCCAAGTCGTGGCCATCCATTGAGTATGCTGACATGTATTGCGACTTGCTAGAACAAGCTCAAATGAGCTAAGATCCTCGTCCTCTTAATGATGAAGTCATAAAACTAATATGACGTCATTGTGATGTATCAGGTTTTGCGATAAATTATCTGTGCTAATGCCCGGCTTGATTCCCGCAAACAAAATTCAAACAGCTTGCCTAGTTTTCGGAGATAATGGTATAGGCGATTTCCATTAGCGGCGATATTATTGACGTCAACTTTTTTTCTAGGAAGAATTTCCAAAATCGGAGATGGTTACTGCCTGCGCGTGGCTTTCTGCATATACATGGCAAGTTTCACGAAGATCTGATGAAAACTCTGGGTTGTGAAACAAAAAAATGTCAAAAAATAGGAATGACGTCATAAAAATTGATATGACGTCATAGTGATGTATCATATGTGCGGTAATTCATCTCTGCTAATGCCCTGTTCGATTCCCGCAAACAGAATTCAAAAGGCTTGCCTAGTTTCGGAGATAATTTGTTAGGCGATTGCCATTAGCGGAGATATTTTGACGTCATAACTTTTGTTCTAGGAGGAATTTTCAAAATCGAGATCGTTACTGTCTGCGCAGGGTATTTTTACATATATATGCCAAGTTTCAGGAAGTTTCGATGAAAACTGTAGGCTGTGAAACAAAAAAGTCCACAAGAAGAAGATGAAGAACAACAACGTGAGTAAGACTTAGAGATCCTCCACGAGGATCTAAAAACACAGTGCGTGTATGTGTATGCGTATGTGTATGTGTATGTGTATGTATATGTACACACACATACACACACACATCCATTGGGACCAAACTCTGTGCAGAGCGTTAGTGCTGCCTCAGCAGTCTCCTTGGCTATTGGACACATTCCTGGACGGGGTCACCACTCCGACACAGGATACCAGCAAGCTGACACTCATTTTGCCAACCTCGGAGGATGACAGGCCGAGTAAACCCCACCTGGTATTAATTCAACAGCCAAGTGGGATTTGACTCAGGATCCTAGATCCAAGCCCACCACCCTAACCATGAAGCCAACACCAGGCATATGCATATGGATATGATCATGTATGTATGTATGTTATATATACATATATACCGTATATGATTTAGCATTGACTAATATATATATATATATATATATATATATATATATATAATATATATATATATATATTTTCGACATCAGCAAGCACCAAGATGCCGCCTGCCGGGTATTGTATATTCAGGGTGAGTCAAAGTAGCGCCCGATTTCTATTTTTTCGGCTGTCAGATTCCTTCTGGGAAGTCATGTTGTTAATAATTGTCTTGCAGATTATTAATTTTCGTAATTTATTTATTTTTAATTTTGTTTTGTAGGTTATTGCTGCGAGTTTGGAAAGTTACTGAATTTGCACCACACTGAACCATGAATTACCATTCAATGAATCAACGCATTGCGGCCGTGAAACATTACTACAAATGGAATGAACAACCAACGATGGCGGCACGCCGTTTGGCACAGGAATTCGATATTAACCCACCTCAGGGAAGAAACGTAAAGATTGATTGTCGAGAAATTTGAAGCAACAGGGTCGGTAGCCACTGCAATGACGTCCGAAAACGGCAACGAATGTAGCTAAGGCTGAAGAAACCATCAGAAGACTGGAACAAAGTCGCAAAAGTCAAATCGCGCGTTTATCTGCAGAGTTGGAAGTGAGCCAATCAAGTGTTATCCGCATCCTTCACCAGAAAAAATGGAAAGCTTACATTCCACGCTTACTGCATGCCCTTCATGATGGAATGATGACGCCGTCTTCAATTTTGTGAAGAGTTCTTAGCTAAACTTCACGAAGAGGACCAGGCCCATCGCCAGGGCTCAGCATTAAGGGGGACATATGAACTGGATGGGGGGGCACAATTATAATATTTAATATTTTTGATAACCCGGTATGCTATTGTTTCATGCAGCATTGACGCATCTATACTGAGGTTGCCGTCGCATACTAACCAAATTGATCTCAGCTAGATTTAATATGTTCGCGATGTTTTTGGCCTAAAATTATTCGAATGCAGGAGAACCGCAACAAACTGGCACATTCACAATGCAGATATTCAATTATTAGACAATTGGCACCAATTCAGGTGCACTTATACAAGGTGTTGTCAAGAATTGGCATTAGAAATTAATATACTAGAGATACAATGACTAAACGGGGGAGGTTGGCACCAGAATCAGTGCACTTTCAAATAAGATCCAGTAGGCTATGACCTGCGATCATCGCATTAAACTATCAACAGCAAATACGACCAGCCTGAGGATACCACAAAGTCCACATTTAAAGCAGTCAATTACACAGAGGTAAGGTTATGCACAAAG
>CM068956.1:89151835-89164292 GCA_035128595.1 Eptatretus atami | reverse complement strand
AGCACCAAACACAACATTTAACTTAAATATCAGAAGTACAAAGCAGCCGACCACGGCGGGGCTGACCACAACCACAACCGCAACCTTTTTCCTTTTCTTAGCCATTTTTGTATTCCATGTCTTTTTCTACTGCTGCTAGCAAGCGCTCTCCGTGACTCGTCCCTCGTGACTCGTGTCACTAATCTCGCGACTCACCAGATTTGACGGTTTTATTTATTAGCAGCATCTCGCGTAGCGAACGCTGCTCTAAGAGAGCTCGGTTGCTGTCAAGGAAGATGCCGGCTTTCTTCTTCTTCTTCTCTCTTCTTACAAACCTAATTTAGACTCGACTGCTTTTATATACACCATCCGGATCTACTTAAATACTAAACACTTGTACACATCCTCACATTGAGGGTGCCTTTTGAGAGCGTCTATCATGAACTTTTAATATATTCGGACATTTGCTTTAAAGTTTTGAAAAGTTCAACGTTCTGATTATTCATTTAATGATGTTTGTAGTCATTTTTTTCGTAAATACACTATATTTCGAAAATATGTAATACACTATGACGGGTCTCGCTATTAGCTTAATCAAGGCACGTGACGAATATTGGAAGTTGTTATGGTTGTTTTTTTGTTTGTTTTAAGCCGACAAACCTTTGTAGACGCTTTCTTGGACACATTTGTCCTTGTTAAATGATGCATGCACCAAAAACAGTTTTATCTGCATAATTTCAAATGTAAGCACGATTGCAACACACATATTTTTTAATTTTTTATGAGAATATATTGTAAGATAGAGGTTGTGAAGGTTCGGTGCATTCATCTTTAATTATGTAAATTTATTGTCTTTTCTTATTCATATTATCATATATCATTGACTTATATTACATTTATACTAGCTGTACAACCAATCAGGTAACCTGCATCAATAGGCCTCCATATACTCGAAGACCTGTATTGCTATTCCTTTAAAACTAAATGATCCACCGATTTAATATATATATATAAACCACCCACAGCATCGACATCGACACGAAGGTCTTGCGGCGGTCTGCGTCTTGGCTGCTGCGTTTCGGTTGCTTTGCGTTATATCTTTTTATTTGTGGGCTTGGACTGTATTGTCTTCCAATGCTTTTGAGCATGCGCTGGCAAGCGCGCACTTATACTCTTGACTGTTTATTCAAAGAGATATTATTAAGAAAGTTATCAAGAAAGCTTATATTCACACTTGAACATCTTGGATTAAGGGGTTTTAGTTCCACAGAGTGACTCTTAAACAGAATGAGTTCACAGTGGTCGCGTCCGTCCCTTAAACACCTAAGTTGTTCACATGGTTCGTGCAACAGGCAAATGGGGCGACATGGGGGGGCCACCAGATGCACCATGGGGTCATTAGCACCCAAATGCTCCTCCCCCCTAGCGATGGGCCTGAAGAGGAGTCAATGTAGACAAATCTGGTGGTAGTATGAGGCCAGTTTAAGCTTAATGGCACAATTAAAGACACATTGTGTCTACTGGGCCTAGCGAATACCCAAAGTGACAGCTTGAGAAGAGGTAAATTTGTGTTGTACAGTGGTTGGGCAGCCATATTCTTCGCATTTAGGGATAATTGGACACTTTTTTCTGTTAGGAGGATCTGTCATGCAAAAGTTACCTGTATTGCGCACCTTTTTTGCCCGAGGTACAGATCATGATTTATTTCCATGCAGATGGAGCTCCACTTCATTAATGACGATTATGTTCGTCAGTGCCTTGATGAAAACTCTTCCCAGCAAGTGATTGCCGCCGCTGGTCGATCGAGTGGCCGCGCCAACGCTCCCCAGACCTTACAACCTCCAGATTTCCATTTCTTTGGGGGTCACTAGAAAGACCTTGTGTATCGTGAAAAGCTACGTACCATTAGATTGAGCAACTGAGAGGATATGAGGTCAATATTGCGAGTTTAGAACATTGATATTACGATCCATCATGCAATTGTGTGCGCTCTGTGCACTGCTCGGCTCATTGTTTGCACGATCTCGACCGGAGTCGGCACTTTGAAAATTGCAAGTAAAACAGCTTGTGAAGTTCTGTTAAATAATTTTTTATTCTTGAATAAATAAGGTGAGAAAACATGTCATCATTTATTTCTACACTTCCTTGTATCCCTGGAATACAAACGGCAAACAACAATCAACTGACGAATTGGGCAGCTACTTCTGGCTCCCTGTATGGCTACATTAGTGTGTATGTTTGTGTTGTGTGTGGTGTGTGTGTGGTGTGTGTGTTTGTGTGTTGCCCGTACCACTCAGACAAAATTTACTCAGCGTACTTACTGGATAATTTTGCTGTCGAGTTGCAAATTGACTTTTGGAATTTTCATCACACTTCGCAAAACAAGTCACCTATCATGCGTGGTAACTTTTTCAAACCAAATGTTGAAAAATATACAAAGAAAGGAAAATGAAGAAAACAAGTCAAAAGTATAAACACAAAAGGCAAGAGCATAATATAACAGGCAAAGCTAGTTCGCTGCCTGAAACAAAGGAGAAAGAAACAATCCCCAGTCAAAATCACTCCCGGCACACCATCAACCGACTTCCCGGCACAACCAATCTCATGGTGGAGAAAAGCCTGGATTTACTTCACAAAACCTTGCTGTATCTCGTCACAAACCAGCGCTATCCTCCGGAAATACTCCCCTTGGAACATGGTAGAACCCATTGTGTCAGCGCGAATCCATAAACCTGTGCATTACCGTAAACATTTATCATAAAATCGAACCGGCTACTTTGTACTCCCATTCATTCTCCAGATAAATGAACATATTACTACACTGGCATGGCACACATGGCCTTCACTTGCAACGCTCACAAATCTTCAACCAGCTCAACCGTCAGCCCCACAGCCTATCATCTTTCTGCTCCCCATGGGCGTGTATCAAAACTTACTCCTCGGCACCATAGTTATCCATCCGGCGTGTGTTTATGGTTTTACACACAGTCCACTACGTTAGTTGGGTACTGCAGACAATCACTTGTGCATTGTGCTCCCTGCTTCCGCGTTCCCGCGGCTTGTCGTGTAATTAACCGTTGCTTGAATAAACTTGGTGTTGTGCTACCAAAACCTCATTACGCGTGTTACCTGGGCTGATCTTCTGCCTGTTGGTTGTGATGACTCAATCGGTAGAGTGGATTATCAGCCCCTGTCTGGACCTAGTCCAAAAACAGGGGCTTACGATTTGTTTCTTCGATTTTGTGTCTGTGCCGTGTGTGCTTCGTGTGTCGAACCATACTCAGACATGTATTGACCGATTTTATTTGTACTTGGCACAAAGACAACAAATGAGGGTTACATCTGCAATCGTTTTGTTTCTTGATGCCTAATCAAAGTTATGGCGAACGTCGGACTTTTAGTTGAAAAAAACACCCCTGGTGTCGAACATGTACCTCAACCATTTCTCGGACATGCATTTACCTATGTGTTCAAACTGTGCACACAAGATTAAGGAATGATGGCCTCACATATTCAGGTCATTCTTCTTCAGACATTCGAGTCCAAGATGGCTGCCTGCCTGGGAGATTGTGTAGTTAGAGAAATAACCCGATGTTGATCACAGTTCCTCAATCTTTCAGCGGAATGTTGTTCACCATGTGTGTTCAGCTCGGCACACAGATAGAAGAGATGAGAGCATTCATATGCCGTCATTTTTCTTCCCGATCCAGATCAAGTTGGCCCCGACTGCGGCCATATTTAGTTGTAATATACCCGACATTGAACACGTCCTCAACCATTTCTCAGACATTCTTTTACCATGTTGTTCAACTGGCACACAGATAAAGAATGATGGGTAATGCATTCTTCAATAAGTTTTACGGATCGTCAGCGTGGCAGACTGGCGTGCCATTGTGATACTTAATGTTGTCACCCTCCCCAACTGAATTATCAACGGCATGGTCTGATTTGTTTTTGACTTGGCACAAGCAACATTCTATGACAGCATACACGGGTGCATTCTTGTCTTACGTCGGATATGCGTAGCCAATGTAGTAATCTGTCCGTTTAGATCCGGTTAAGCTCTTAGTATTTTGCTCTTATATTACTTCAGGCTCGTCGATAGCGCTCAAGGTGATGTGACTCTATGGATACGAATACACGATCTATACACGGTTCATGAATTATTTTTTTTTTTACTGTTTCCTACTGTCTCTTTGAAACTAGTGTAGAACTTCACATCCTAAGATGGTGGCATAGGGCTCTGAACACAGAGGAGTCTTCATGAAACACCAACATTCACCTACATCTTGTATCGCGAACTGGCCTCATATGAAGCATCTCCGCGTAATTATCTAATTATCTCAGTCCGACGCACCTCTCCGACGTGGATGGGAATAGAAACGAACCAGTCACTCCTCGGGCCTTGTAGATGATGGAGGGAGTATGCGCGCTCTTGCGCACTGTTCGCGCCTTATCTACGTGATCCTGTGATTCACTGCACAACGACCCGTGGCATACTGAACCTAAGCCTGGGTCTCCCAATATGCCAATCTCTCAGCTCTCTCTCTGGTTCTTGCCTCCATTTACAATCCATTCTGCGTCAGTTCCTTTACTCTATTCATCGCTGGGATTTAATAAGTGCTCCCTGATGACCACCGGAGAGTTTTCAAACTTTTTGGCTTTGTGGAGAATATTCTGCTGATGAAGAATGACCTACCCATTCTGGGCAATGTCCCATGACTATCTCATGTACCCCTACCTAGAAACGTCGCCGCTGGTTGTTAAGTGACTCAAATATATCCCCAGAGTCTCACCTCAACTCGTTTAAGCATGGTATTCGAAACAGAGCTCCACGTCACTACCTTCAACGATGTTATGAGCTCAGAGTTATTTGGCTACTGGGACTCTTTGCTGACGAAATTCAACATCTGCAGAATTAAATGCCACGATGATGACTTCTACCAGATAACAAAAACAACATATCCGATCAGCATTGACCTGATATTTCACGTAGTGCCGAGTGAATTCATGTTCACTGTGGTCGTAAGCAAAACTGATCAGCCTTATTCGCATTTTTAGAAGCTGTGCCAACAGCTTCTTCCAGAGTCCGGCTTCAATTTGTGCCAGCACTCATCTGTGGAGATTTATGACAGTTCTGGACAGGAAGTAAAGGCAACCTTGATGTGAAACTGAGGCTCCGAGTCTGGTGGCTGTGAGACAGTGGACGTGAACAATCCCCATATCATGTTCTGCTTTTTCCGAGATCCCCTTAATGAATTGTGTTCAGAATGAACAATAGCTTTCGTGGCCGAAGTGTGCGCGATTTGAAGAGTACTCAAAGGGGTTCAGGCTGACGGTGCCACACCTTTAAATATTCATGGTGGAATTGACTGTTGTTATTGTAGATTACTCTAACTTTTGTATGGCTTTTTTGGTCTTGTCCTGATAAGACGTACTACTGGTTCATTATTGCTGCCATTAGTATCCAGCTTTCTTGCACATACTTAGTTGCGAATTGTATGTGTTTGTCCCGCACCCTGACAACCATTGCATTCTGGCTCATATTTTTGCTTTTTGGTGATTCTGATCCATGGCCGGCTACATCTTTTCGTATCATACCTCATTAGATGGACTGTGCTGGTCTTCCAGTCCGAGGGCATCTGAGGCAGTTTTGATTGCGAATGACCTTGTAAGGCTAGTGCCTACCATTTTTCGGAGGATAGCGCTTCTTCCTTCCTGTGTTACGAATTGGAGATGATTCACTATAAAGTTTTTGCTTCCGAGAAGCTAGCGATACGGAGACTTGAGCACACCATATTTTTATCATCGATTTGTACATCATTTGTTTTTGCGACCTCTACAACCATAGCGTGCGGAATTGCAAGTTATGGATCAGCCCACTGGGATATCTTGTGAACACTTCGTAACCGCCAGGCCCCAGAATTGATATCGCTCAGTCAGTCCTGATACCGTTGAGAATCCTTCGAACTGGCTAATGCTGAATCAGTTTGGTCTCGGCACACGCCCTCGACTCCTTGACACATAAGTAACATGTGCCCAACACTATTTATATAGCGTCCTCACTTCCCGGACGTCTCCAGCTCACCTGATGCGTATGCCAATCACCTTGGAACCTAATTCCAGAACTGTAATGGATGCTTCATCTCTCCTTAGCTCAGCTTCAATTTGGGTTACGTCAGTAAGTATTCAGGCGGCTCCTAGAACCTCTCAAAGTACTAGAGATTATTCTGAGTCCTTATGCCTTTACTATATAAGTCATTCTTCGCCATATCCACACTCGCTCACATATTACTCTTTCTGTCTGACATTGCTAGTTTATGGCATTTCAGCACTGGTCTCTAGTTCCTGATATCGTGTTCACAGAAGACATCCAACGTGCTGGGGATTGCGCGATGGCCATGACTGTCCATCATTTATGAGTTTTGTGTCTATCCGCATAGGCTCCCCGGGGGATCGAAGAACGAAGCACCGACTCCGACAACAATGAACATGCTCTTCGTGCTTGAATCGGAGTAACCCCTTCCTTTCGCGCGACACGAAGCAACAGATCCACATAGGTTTCGTGGATTCTTCGTGCTCCGTGCCGCCGATTCTCTCTTCTCAGCATCAGTCCTCGGGTACTCCACAGGTCACTTGTCCGACACTGCCCACGCTCCGCGTAGGGGCCGATAAGTTGTGCTCGTCCTGCGACCACCTCTCTGTGGCGTCATATTTTTGCGCTGTGAATTATGCGTGCGATCGTAGAGGCTGCAGCACTCTACTCATCTCCCTATGCCTTATGACATTGTTCAGACTTGCCGCACATGAGACAGCACTCAATCACTGGACAGTCGCCTGTGAACGGAGCACCCCAGGCGATTTACATTGGTTTGGGCCGTGGCACAATGATTGGTTGGGGGGGGCCTAATGTGGGGCCCGGGCGCCAATGGCCCACCTGGCACCCAATCCGGTACTTGGAGCACCCTCCCATTTGTCGCGGGATTAGCACAATTTCACATCTCTTATCTGGCCTCTGCTATCCCCCGTTTCTACTGGATGAGGCAAATGGAGGTGTAATTGTTGCTGGCGTCACACACGTAACAGGGGCGAGCGACATCGTGACATTTTCTCCGAGGCACATAAACGTCACGAACCTCATGACGCACTTGCACACCCATCACTCATCCTTTACATCAAACCATTGTCATATCCGACGCCTGCTGCATCCATCGATCATCATCCCTAATATAAACGTCTCACCGACTCTGCATCAGTACTGACTCACTTCTCGTCATTCATGCCAACGCATGATCTCGAAGTTCATTTTCCAACCGCCGGTGTTGACCAGATGGTCACTCATCCTTGTTAACACATCCCTCTCCTATTAACCACTCCCTCCAGTGTAATAGCCACGCCCCAGCATTTTCATAATCACGCATTCAGTAAGTCATGCACATATCTTGATGATCTAGACTCTTGGATGAGGTATGCTACATTATTTTTCGAGGCTGTATGTTGACTCACTCCAACCCACTATAAAATTTCATCCTGTGTTCCGATGCAGGACTTCTATAATGTGTTGTGTCTCAGGGCCATTATTTATTTGGCTATCGAGAATGTTATGGCTTTGATCGTTTATACGCTATCACCTCAAGGTAACTATACATTTGAAACTTAGTATTCTCAATATAAATTCTAATCTATTACTCATTGTCACAACCCATCCTGTCCATCAAGTTCGTCGATTCGCGACAATTTAGATGGATTCGTGCTACTATATTCGTTCTTTGTTCCATCTCTCAATAGTAGTAAGAACCTTTAAAAATCTAGTCATAATCCGATCGTACCTCACCATAAGTCCCGGGAGCCCATGGAGATTTGTTTAGGTTGATAATACGAATAGTTGAGCCTTGGCTCACTCGAACCTTATGTAGGGTGACACTTAACGGCTTTCGATAATGTACCTTACGCATTTAATGCAGAGCTAGCTCTTCAGTTTTGATCTCCTTATTACCTTCATTTCCTGTTAAGGGATGCGACGAAAACTATTATGTACTCCCAAATTCAAGTTATTAGTAACTAGCAATGTAAGTACATCAGACCACGTTAATGAATATTGAAACCAGTTGCCAAAATTTATATTTCCTTTACTCTTCTAAAGGCTTGAAATAAAAGATCGCCATTTAAGTGTCATCTCCACACATGTATCGTTAGAGTCTATTTGAAAAACGCCCTATTAGCGCTAGTAGACCACTTAATTTGCGTTGGATATGTGTTAGTCAAATGAGCTTGCACCAAAATATCAGTCTATCGGACACACTGACTAAGATATCGCCATTCCATGAGTGTATTATCCTCACATGTATCTCGTCACAGTCGGTCACCTCAACTTCTCGATCAAGGTCGTGATAGCGGGGGAGGGGTAAGGGGGTGCGGTCGAGGAGCGAAAGCGTAATAGGATAATTTAGTACATGAATGAAACCAGCCTAAAGTTAATCTTTGGGGTTGAAATCAGATCCACCATCTTAAAGTGTTCAATCTGGTTACTTAGTTCTACGATTAAGAACCCTCCTAATAGCCTATAGTACCACTTCTGTATAAATTAGCCCATTTTTGTAAGTACCCATAGACTGGACTAATTTCAGGCCAAGATGTTATAGCATCACTTGTCCATCGGAGTTGTGCTTTTCATTAAATTGAAATCCTGTATCCTGAGGTCACTTAAGACGGGATGATAATTGGGCATGAGCACAATATAATAAGTATAAGTAGGCGAAACAGGTAGGTTTAATAAATTTATTGTAAACAAAATGCAACCATGGTCGCAATGGTCCACGGTTATGATTAGCCATTAGCAGCTTGATAGTTGCAGCCGTTGTCTGGTGTTTATTATGTATCTGAATTTATGTAAAGGATCACTATTTAGATGATAGTATGAAAATTAACTGAATGGGTAATTTCTAAACTGTCGTTTGATTGTTTATTGATGCGAATCGAATAGAAGAAATGATGTCAAAGATCGAGCTAGCAATGCTTGTTTTTGCATTGGATTCCTTATATCATTGGCTCCCATGGTCTGATCTGGTTGCTATGCGATTAAGACGGTCACTGTTCATTTCTTATCGATAATCTTTCAATCAATTTGAGCTATTTCGTTGGAACCAGAGATGGCCGCTTTAGATGTCTGGCATCTTGGCCCTATTTCATGCCAAATTAGGTGCTCTCTTCCTTATTTCTAAATTCAAATTCTATTTGATCTTGTGGTAGGGGTGTTTTTTTTGGTTTTTCGGCGGAATGCTTAGCTTTCGGATGGCCAATTGTAACATATTTGATTGTATGCTAGTTTCATATGCATTATGAGCTCTGCTCACATGGTGGGTTGGAATGGCACTTGCGTTTAGCCTTAAGTTTCTCCAGGGTTTTCTTTTGCTGTCGACTTTGCTCCATATGCCCTTTTCGAACACCTCTTGTTACGATACAGCAGTTGAGTGTACCTTGCTGGGTCCTTTGCACACTACATTGGTCTCGTTGACAATTTGCGAGGTCTTCTAGTTTTTATAATCTCCAGCTTCATGTTTATGCAGTCGCCCTGAGGCTTTAGGGGATGCTTTGTGTCTTCATCTGTTTAATTATTCGTTCTCTCGCCGAGCAACTTAGCAATATCATGCGTATTGATCTCAGCTAGTAAGCGAACTTATGCCGCATGTCCGTATTCACTGCTAGTGAATAAGCATCTGGCAATGCCGCCCTTGCTGCATCCATATTGGTCAATTTGATAAGATGCGCCATCCGTTATGCTCTCTCTCTGTTATTCTTATTGAATAGTGGTCCTGTACTCCGGTAACGCAGTATGGGACTGAAGTTGCTACGTGAATAAAATGACGTAGCTAATGTGCTTCTATGGCAGAATGGACTAATTCCCTTGATTTCTCTTCTTACTCAGTCCACAAGACGTTGCATTTAGCGAAATATCTTCGTATCTCTATCGTTCGGTAGGTTTCTAAGTATTCAACGATACGTCTGGACTTTCATCGAACCTGTAGTGTAGCATTCTCCGGGTATGTAAGAGCTGCGCCTGGGCTTCCCATGATCTGTGTGATGCTTGGTCTTGCTATTCTTCTAGGAACCTTGTTGGGGCTGTTGTCTTAATGACTTTTGATATTGCGGGCATTGTCTTAGAGGTTTTTTAGGTCGTTTTGTTGTGGCCAGTTATCACAACTCTGTGTCATGCTTCCTCTCCTTCCAGTTCCAGGTCTTTCAAAGATGGTGTGGGTTATCATCGAAGACTACACGAACTTTCACTCGACGCACCCACGTTTGAATCAGTGAGTTCTTGCGATGCCCATAGAGTGCTTTGCTGGATGTATGTGAGTAGGATGATCCAATGGAGACAGATAACTAGGCAGCCATCAGTCAACAGTCGATCGAAGAATAAGGACAAGGCAGCATAGTTATGAGATAGCTGACTGGCAATGGGGAGCATATCAGTGTTAAATCAAGTAAGTTTGAAGAGAGACTTTTTTCTGTTGTTGCCATAGTTCCATCTGTGTAGCTGCCATTGACAAGAGGGGAATAGGGCGAGAAATAGTGAGTCCTGAACGCGATTCGCTAGAATCGTAGCCGGATTGTGAGGTGGATTTCTACAAATGAAATGAACAATGCAGTCCATGATCGACTTTAGGTGGCTAATTACTCAAGCGGCCCATGCTGATCTTAGTACCTCATCAGCTGCGATATTTTCTTGTTTTCTAGTTTCTTCGGTTCTTTGGACAGATCTCTGAAAAGGTCTTCAGTTTTCTGCCTTTTTTCTGTCTCGCTTCAAACTCTTACGGAATCAGCAATTGCAGGATTTCAGGAAGATCTCACATGTAGGTGACGGTGAAGTGCTGAGCTCCTTTTGGATTTAGCAAATTTCCGAATTACTGCGTATTCACTGGTACCCTTCCCAAGTGTTATATTGAACAGATCTCTGTGATGCTTCGTTCGCGCTTGTCGTCTCAAGCAGATGCGGATTCTTCTATTGGTGTTTCTGACTTTCTTCATTCGCGCATATTTCGAATATCTATTCGTGCATGGCGGGAGTTCTCGCAAATCAATCATGTTCACAATCATGTCTATTCTGCCATCTCTCTGACAACAAGATTATGAAGTGTGAAAGACTAGCGCTGCGGTTAGAAATTTTGGTAGCCAATCCATCTCTAAACGCAGAGCGGGTATAACATGATTGCAGCGAAGCGATCGATGTATCTCGCTGTGAAGGGTGAGATGTTATTCCCGCTTAGTCCGTTGCTGGTGATCTGAACCTCGTTTGCCGCCATCCAGAGTGTAAATCACAGTGTTTACGACGCTGAATGCGGATGGTCAGTTTCTTCGGAGTGATGCACCTTTTCTCAAGTAGTGTTCGGCACGTCCGGGGTAGCGTTTCGTCGATATTATTCATCGGTTCCACTGCGTGGAATTTTGTCAACCATCTGCAATAGTTGAGAATGGGTTTCGCTAGTGCCAAGAAGAGCTTGAGTGCCAGGTCAAGTGTGGAGATTATTATGACCTATGTTATCACTGCCTTTTGTTACTGATCGCTGATAGCTCTCCATGTGGGTAACGTAAATGATGAATGTACGAATGTGTTACAATCATCAAGATTCATTGGCTCGTAACGCAAGTTCCATGGGTTTCAGATCTTGTTTCGTGGCGTTAGGCTTGGGTATAGCGTTTTCAGAGTAACGATACAGTGCTGCAGAAGCTAGGGATCTCTAATGAAAATCTTCAGCACTTTATGTACGACGTTTGATGAATTCCTCTCAGTCGACTCCTTTTCTTCGTAGTTCTTCATGAATGCCAGAAAACGTAGTGGATGGATCTCAAAGCAAGTGCGGTATTGAGAACCTTTGATTGCAACTGATTAAAATTTTTCGATAGAGTAAGTGCCGTCAGGTTGACACCTGGGTCGATGAGACAGTACTTCGAAGATAGTAATAGCGATGTGGTACAATACACTCGAGCTGAATACAGAGATGATTTCACATTATCCGACGCATAATCTATAAGAATGCCATCTTCAATGTGAAACAACATAGACTTATGATATGTCATCATGGGTTTTCTGTGGTTGAATCTTGCATTGCTAGGTTTGCGCATTCAGGTCATTACGTCAATTCATAATTTCTGTCTCACATTTGGCACATCTTTGGGCTGTGGAATGAGCGTCTCTTGTATGTGTCAGACTAGGTTGATGGCTGGTTCAGGTTTGGATGTATCGATTCTTGTTTGGAGAGCTTGTCGTCGATAGTTTATTGGATTAGATACGCCGCGACCAACATTGATAAATTGACCTGACGATTCCAGAGTCATGATCCATCACTCCATCACTTTCAGGTGTTGAGATACGTGCACCACTGCAGGAGGTTGAGAATCTTACTGCTTGAACTGTAACTGTCAGTTTTTGGGTTTTTTCGGATAGGTTCCAGTGATACTACGTTTGTCTCCAGTATAATTT
>CM068956.1:89134603-89151810 GCA_035128595.1 Eptatretus atami | reverse complement strand
CGCCTCCATGCTTGACGGTCGGGACTGTGTTCTTAGGGTTGTATGCTTCACCTTTCTTTCGCCAACGAAAGCAACATCTGTGCCCGAAAAGCTCCATTTTCGTCTCATCCGACCACAGAACTGAGGACCAAAGCTTGGATCTTTGTCCAGGTGAGCTTTTGCAAAGACTAGACGAGCCTTTCTGTGCCTGGGATGGAGGAGTGGAGTCTTTCTTGGTGGCGTCCATGGAGACCCCCCTGTGCAACGTCCGCTGGAGTGTCTGCTTGATATCTTTGGTCCCAGACTCGCCAAGGTTGTTCAGGAGAGCCTTAATAGTGATCCGTGGATTGTTGTTGGCCTCTCGCCATACTTTTCTGCCAGACGAGGCGAACCTTTGCTTCCGACCACGTCTTCAATGTTTTTTTACAGTGTGGAACTCCTTGTACTTCCTAATTATGCTTTGTATGGTGGCAACTGGCACTCGGAACTGCTTCGAAATAGCTTTGTAGCCTTTCCCCTCCTTGTGAGCATTCGCAATGCACAACCGAAGGTCCTCACTGACTTCTTTCTTCTTCGCCATGCTGACAATGACCTGAGAATATTGCATCAGCTCCCCTTAATTTATAGTCTAAAAGCAGAGTGTTTGTTCTATAACATTCCTCACTTTACATTCAATAGACCACATTTGTAATGCATTCAGATTGTATGCACACGTCTTGGTCGGGACTGCATAACATTATAAAGAATGTTAGGAATATCAAAAGCATGTGCATATCACAAAAATTGGCCTCAATTCTGAGACTTGGTAATGGGGTATGAATAATTTTGACAGGCATAAAAAACAGAAATCTTAACATTTCTATTTATGCTAATAATGTTGAGCCAAATATATGTGGATTTGTGCATGCCAACTAAATGTCTTTGGGTGAAGTGAAAGTTCCACCACTCCAGCTTTGTAGGTATGAGATAAATGCAAACTACTCAGATTTTTCATAGGGTATGAATAATTTTGGGCTTAACTGTATTATGGGAAAATCATATCCAAATAATGTGTTTCGTATAACATCGCAGTTTTGAGGAATGTATCCATGACGTAAATTGTCAACACTGCATGGAAATATTGAAAGGAAGTGACACATTAGACAGAGAAAGAAAATTTTTTTTTTGCAATACACCCATCATACCTACATCATGTCACAACAACCTTTTATACAAGCATTGCCCCAATTAATTTTTTTAACAGAATGTGAGAGAAAAGACTTTTTTAATCTCAGGATAAAGAAAATGCCAGCTTGACTTGTAGAATGCGGTGCTGGTGCTCTGCTATTCAAGATCTAATCAAGTAAACACGAAGTGAATGAGTTGTGTACCTGTGGCAGTAGTTTGGAGACTGCGCACCAGTTCTTCAGACATGCACATTTCATGGACATTCTGCTTGCTGCTCATCAAGCATTGTGTCCAATCTTCATTACTCGCAACCTTACAAGTACCCAGCTTGTTCACAGATCACCAATTCGAGTCCCAGCGGCCCACTCATGGCAGACCCCTTAAAATAGCAATACAAAAATTAATATCTAGGCTGAGAAATTACAGTACATGTGTATAAATTATAAAGAGGAAGAAAGTATAAAGTCTGCCATTGGCATTTCCTTTTCTATGGTTGTGAGGAGAAATTAGTTGTGCCTTGATCTTTGAGAAAACTTCTCAACCTTTTATGGAGGTCATCCAAATCATAAAAAGTTTAAGTCATCCAGTTACATAAATACACAGAGTGCCAGTGACAATCTTTTTCATGTTCTGTTATCTATATAATAACCAGCAAAGATACCCGGCATTGCCAGGCACGCCAAGTCCTCCTCCCACCCCTTCCCCTCCTCATCCTAACCAACCCCTGCCTCCTCCCTCATCCTAACCCAACCCCTGCCTCCTCCCACCCCACCCCCCCCTCTACAGACTCCTACCCCACCCATCCCCTCCACCCTTCCAAACAAGGAATTTTCGCAGGGTATATATTTGGATAAGTTAGCTAAGGTGGTAACCTTTAATTTTTTTTCTTTCTATAAACTTTTTTCACGCTTGAGAGTTATGTAGTTAGATGAGTAGTAAAATGACATTCAAATTGATGTATAGGTTGTGTTGTACTATTTTCAGTTATTTAATAATTAGTGATTCGTGCATTTGAGAGGTCACGTGACTCCTTCACAGAACTTACCAACTGTTGTAACGTCTTGATTAACAGTTACTTTTTCATATCCGATACCCTTTGATGAGTGAGCTCACCAATATACAAGTATCTGGGTTGACATCTGAAAATGGTGGGTTTTATAAAAGTATTGTATGTATGGATCTCACCTCGGAGATCATGGCGACAGGTGGTGGCTCATTGTTTATAAGTTATGTATGTGAGAAAATGACTGTTTCAACCCCGAGTAAGGTGCATCGGGGTAAAAAAAAAAAAAAAGTGATCCTGAACATTTCGTCACGATTATCCTTGGGAGCTCAGAGGAGTAGTGCCACAAGCAAACAAACAAAATAGAACGGCACTCGGTAGAACACACACGTCCGCCAGGCTGATTAGTACACATTTTGTATCTTACTGATAGGCCTGTTCGCATTCTCACTGATAGGCATTCAGACCTGAACTAAAATTTAATCAGCTTGTTATGTCACCAACGAATTCATATGCCTGGAGTTGGCTTAATCGTTCGGGTGGTGGCTTGGAATCCTAGGATCCTGAGTTGAAATCCCACTCAGCTGTTGAATTAATACCAGGTGGGGTTGACCCTGCCTGTCATCCTTCTGAGGTCAGCAAAATGATTGCAGCATGCTGGTATACTGTGGCGGAGTGGCGACCCGTCCAGGATTGTGCCCAATAGCCAAGGAGACTGCTTAGGCAGCACCAATGCTATGCACAGAGTATTGGTCCCAATGGATGGAACCAACTCATCTTCAAAGTTTTGCCCCAATCTGTCCACAATGTTTTTGAGATATTTTGTTCACAAACAGAAAAACAAACAAACAAGCAGACAATGGGTGAAAACATAAACACCATCCACCTTGTGTGACAGAAGTAACGATGTATCATTCACTTTATATAAAAGATATGACTGTTGTCTGTCTGTGTCCTCTCTCATCTTTTGTGAATCACCAAACTCGAAAGAACAATTGTCTTTCATAAAATAATTTAAAAAAAAAACAATGTTTTCCAATTCTGCTCAGGGCATCTCAATTTACTTCCAACTTTTATTCCGATCGGCAGTCAAAAATCGACTTTCATCAAAGTGTTTGATATGCTGGATGAAGTTAAATTCCAGTGGCACTGCTTCAAGCCCGCTTATCATTGGATTGTTGTTGTCATCATAGCCATCATCTGCATTTATTCCTTTATCACGTAATTGGTGTTGTTGTTATTGCTCTATGAGGCCTCCCGTCCCATCAAATGCCATTTCAATCCCATCACGCGTCCTTGACAGGTACATGCGCTATGCAACATATCACCATCCTGTTAAATGCGCTTTGTGCAAAGGTTCAACCAACAACTAACTGGAGAAGTGTTATGAAGAACTGCAAATTTTCCTTGGTGGATTTAGCATGAATGTATTCTGCATGGCCATTAATTTAACAACAATTCAGATGTTGGCTTTACTGAAGCTTTCAGCCACAGCCACGTCCTTGTAATCAGTCATTCAGTTACTAAAACAAAACAAATTGCCTGAGAAAGTTGATATTTACCGAACATGTCAGTGAATAATGTGATGGCATATATGTCATTTTCCAGTAATTTAGGCCTTTAATTTTAAATTCATAAATGGATAACAGAACATTTGGGATGACCCCTTTTAGAGGTTGTGATTATACGACGTATATAAAAAGTAAGAATTTCTATACTGAAAGCTGAAGACAAATGTTAAATCACCAATTTTTTTTTTATGTTTATTAATTTTCTCTATTGCAGCATCTTGGTGTCATGTGATAGTCGAGCATACACCCAGAGATGAGCCCATGGAATCATGGGTTTAAGCTTTGTTATCGAATTTATGAATTTGGTTGAATATACAGAGGCTAGCCTGGTTGTTGGCGTAGTGGTTAGGGTAGCGGCTTGGGATCCAAAAGGTCCTGAGTTCAAGCCCCGTTGGCCGCTTGAATTAATACCACCAGGAGGTTGACTCAGCCTGTCATCCTTCCGAGGTCGGCGAAGTGAATACCAGTGAACTGGGCCCAGTGTATGCCCCGGTTAGAATAGGTGTACCATATCCCTGTGTCGTAAGAGGCGACCAGGGTTGCGTCAGGAAGGGCATCCGGCGTAAAACCTGTGGTAAATCATTATGCGGATCATAACGGATGATCCGCTGTGGCGACCCCTAACAGGAGCAGCCGAAAGAAGAAGAAGAAGAAGAGAAGATACAGGAGCTATAAACAGAGTGGTAGATTAGTTATGGTTGAGGACTTTTTTTTAATCAAAGTAAATATACATCAGAATACTTATCCCATACTTATTCTGGAATTTCTCAAATATATTCGGCAATGTATTATTTGGATGACCTGAATAATCTGAGTAAAACATGTTCCACATGCCAATACAAAGAAATTCCTACCTTGGTTACAGAGGTAACTACAACCCCACTTCCCATTTGGTATCCAGGTAGCATGAGCCAAGGTAAGAGAAGCAGAAGTGCGAGTGCAACTATTGCCAGAACCATGTTGTGCCAAACTCCTAATTGGGTATTTGGAGGGGGGGGGAACACAGTCAATAACTCTTTACACAGGCAATAACTCAATCTGCATTCTCAGTTCATAAACCAAACAAGTGGTGTGGATTTGAATGCATCACACATGTTTTTTTAATCCATAAAGTTTTAAAGTGAATACTATGTATCCTGAATACAGTAGTCACACAATACCTTGTGTGATTGTGGGGAGGTGGGAGGGAAGGGGGAGGAGAGGGTTTGGATGACGATGAATAAAGAAGGGGGTGAAGAAGGGTGAAAAGGTGGGGGTCTGAAGAAGCGGTAGGGGCTATATAAGGCATATTTGAATGAAGGGTGGGCCGATGGAATAAGGGGTGGAGGCTGCTTGAATAATGGGTGGTGGTTAAAGGGTGAAGTTGAAGAAGGAGGAATGGGCAACGATGAAGAAGGGAGGAACGGGCGGACGGCAGAAGAGAAGGGATGAGGCCGAAAGTGAAGGGGGCGCAGGCAAAAAAGGGGGCGCAGGTCGAGGGTGAAGGCAGCGACGTGGCCGAGGGTGAAGAAGGAGTTTTCAAGTAATCACTCAGGAATTAATGACAACAAATTAATTTCTCCTCGTCACCTCCAAAATGAAAATTCAAAGCAAAACCAAAAGAAACACTTTTTTCATTGATCAACTCTCCCCTATCTGGTATTTTCATGATAAGAATGTTATGTTAGGTACAGTAAACCCTTGTCCAATGCTGGGATTAGGCTCCTGGTAAAATGACGTGTTCAGCAAAACCATGTTGAACAGCTAAACAGCTTATGGGATAAATGGGGATCGGAGAACATGGCCACCAAACATAAAATATGGGCAGATATTTTACACGTTTTTTGTTTGTTTATTTTTTTTTAAACCTCAGAGGGAATACCTATCCATATTGTTGTGGGGTGTGATGGGGATTGAAGGGGGTGATGTAGTATAGTTATTTCATTATTAAATGGTCATCATAAAAGTATGGTATTTGTGTACAAAGATCACATGTCAAAGTATGTCTAGACAGATTCAATTGTGATCCTTACATCCCCCATTTTCCTTTCGTTAAATGTTCGTTTTTTAAGTCATTCAAGGTATTGAAGCTGCTAAGCCAGGCAATTAGCATCACCGCAGGAGGTTGAAAAACCACTATGGATCTCGTGAAGGAGCTGTTGGTCATGTGGCTTTATTGATGGCACACTGAGGCCGTTATCCAAATCAGCCGATGAAAAAGAGCTGGAGAAACGGGTGGGGGTATGTTTGTAGTGTGGGAGATTCATTGTTGAGAGTTGGGGGATCATCGTCATCAGTGGACGTGTCGCTACACGAAAGGTTTTGCATTCAAAGTCGTCGAATGCATGTCCACAAAAAAAGGAAGGTTATGACGATCCTTGAAAGACTTGAACCCACGTGCTCCTTCTGCTCCTTGGAAATGCATGTCCTGTTACCAATTTCTAGAAGAAAAGCCCCGTTTCATCAGTGTTGAGCACCTGTTCAGGGCATAGCCTTTTCTGTTATAAACTCCAGTGAGTCAGGTTTGAACGAATGGAGCGTATGGATGGTGGACTCGTTCACATGGTACTCATGGCAGTCCGATGCTACACTCGTCCTGCCATGCAACTTATCTGCAATCATAATTTTCTCTGCTAATGTCATAACCTTATGGAATTTTTTCACTCCACTACCACTTAGAGAGGCTTGATGTTTGTTGCCATACTGTATTTAAGGGTACATTACAATATGCGGCTAATAACGTGGAAGTAAAGAAATCTCCTGGCATGTAAGCTCACTCAACCGTGGCGTGATGCAGACTGACAACAGCACTGATGGAAGAAGATGGTAGGAAACGTCACCTCTGCTCATGACGTGGTGACAGCGCCATATTCAAACCCGCATTTCACCAAGATTTATGCGCGTTCACGAAATACGAGCCACATTTATTCCCACACATACAAACAAATACGCATCGTGAAAAAACTGCATGGATGAGATTTACTGTAGTTCGGTCAAAGGAAGAAACGAAAGAAAAATCGGACTTTAAAAGAGAGTGGTAGAGGGAATGGGGGGGGGGGGAGTCAAGATGTAAAGATTTAACCGAAACCTCACCAGCACAGTAGATACGCAGTTGCCTCATGGGTGACAGATGGTGAAGTTGAGTAGTGGTGCAAGTTCACAAATGCTCCAGGATAAAGAACAAAGAGGAAAATTCCACACGAGTTCAGTCCCACACTATCCTGCACCACGGCATTCAAAAAACAGTTTTAAACGTAAATCTCTGTTCCGCAAATACAATTCAAAACATTGCCAATTGTACATATCGACTATTAATTGTATTCCAACGATAATCACCTTGTGGCTGCCACAGCTGGCCGATCTCATGGATGACTGCACTAAACAGCAAGGCTGGTAGGAAGAACTGTAGCTGCTCCAGTGGCAGGTTTACTCCAGGTACCTTCGCACAGCCATTGAAATAAACGTAAAATGACCCTCCACCTCAGCAATGCTATCAAGCATCATTTGGTGCTTGGAATACAACCTTTGCCTTTAACATTATGTTGGTAAAACAATGTAAGTGGAGAAAAAAAAACAAGCAAAAGGTTTTGCACCTTCCAACAGTGACCATTAAAATCTGCCGAAACAGTCATTGGTTGGTTTCTATGTTAACGTGAACTCAGAACTGAAAATGCTCTTTTTTAACCTCACTTGTGCCCAAACCACCTATCAGTGTTCTCGTGAGAGCACCGAGCAGACTCCTCCTTAACAAGTAGTAGTGGCAGCAACTTTAATGCTTCAGTACCCCCATCTCACTAACAGGAATACAGTAGCTGCATTACTCTAGGCTCATCTAGAATTGGTTGGAGACTCAGCTGATAAATGTGACGGGTCCTTCAATCTGGAAAAAAAAAATCTCAGTTTCACCCTGTCACTCCGGATTCTGGAAGGATCATCAAATGAAACAAACATTCTATTTCCCTGGTCAGCCAAATCAAAGGTTCACTCTCTTGAACTTCTAGGCATCATCATCATCATCATTACCCATCACATTTCCTGGGCTACAATATTTGCAAAGCTGGTCTCAAAAAGCCAGTCACAAAACAGGCATCCTCCATCATTCAAATCATTCCTTTGATAAATCAGCCTTTTAATAAATCTGGCTTTTGTCCATTTCTCAATGAAGTACTGCTCTAGGCTATGGCCTAGCACCCCAGCATCACACCTGTCAGACTTGCATTGTGTGGAATGTCAATGGAATGTTAAAGGTGTCAACATTATTGGCATCTCCCATAATGAGGCAAAGGCAAAAGGCCTTGCTGTCTCAGTGCTGTGGCCCTTGCCAGCCCCTCCAGAACACACACATTCTTGCAGCAACCCCCTCCTGATGAAACGCTCAATCCACACTTACATCATACTCCACTGTTTTGTTGCTCTTGTCTCTCATTTGTGGAACTGCCTTCTGGAGTAGGTTCAGCCAAACTCTTCCCTCAAGGACTTCAAGCAAGCTGCAGACAGTATCTTGCATCATCCCCATAAATATTTATTCTCCCACTAATCTAACCCAGCCCTCTTACTACAATGGTACTGTTTCCTTCCCTGCCTCTATTTCTCTTTCTCTCTCTCTTTTCTGTGAGTTCATTCTCTTGCATTTTAGTTGTTCAATTGTGGCTCCACTACCCACACTCACTGTCCCTTTGTCAGAATGTCACATTTTTACCCTCTGTCACTTGGTGTTCCATGAGTCTAGATCTCATATATAAAGAGAAATCCTTCAAATAATTGCTTTCATCAATCAAGCTAGAAACCTTAACCATGTCATAAATGTTTTATGATGTATGAGAAGAGGTAGGGTGCAGGGAGATTGAAAGAAGGCAGGGAGAATAAAGGCTGGAAGAGGAAATCCATTGGTTATGTTGAGGTTTGGAAAGGGGTGGAGGACATCAAAAACAATTGGCTTTTATGCATAATGAAAACCCGAATATTGGTTTGTGCAGCAAGAACATTGCTAATCGTTCCAAAAAAATTAAATAAAATAACGTTGGAAATAAGAACAAATGCAAGCAAGAAACGACCGTAAAACTGATGATGATGATGACGACGACGACGACGACATTAACAAAGCATGATTTAGAGTGTGTGCACTACTTACTACCAGCTGTAAAACTTGCCCTGTTGAAGGAGGAGAGGGTAGAGGCCCGAATAATTTGGATGGCGTGCACGAAGCGGTACACAGCAAGTACACGGACCATATCATACAGCATAGACTGCAACCCAGACCGACACCAAACTGCACAACTCACAGTGTCGAGATTCAGCACATTTGTATAAAGCATGATCAAACCTTCAGATATTTTAAATTTACATGGATGTTATATTAACTAGCGATACCCGTGCACATGCACGGGATAGCAGTACAACATAGTTGGTAGCAGACGACAGACCGTACACGGGAATGACAAAAATACGCATTTGTCAAAATGCAAGTGGTACTATGGAACACCAAGACTTACCAAACATTGTCGGCATGTCCGCTAAGTGCCACAGCAATTTCATAGGGATCGTGTGACGGCGAGCCAGTTTTTAGTGTGCAAGCTTGGTATTATAATAGAGATGTGGTTTTGCACAGCTAAGGGAATGAAAGAACCAGTACGATTGCAACATTGCTATAATTGTGCCACTATTGCTGGGCAATTCCACCACAGCAGCAGTTATAACATCTTTATGTATTTGCTCATATTTTTGGGGTGTGCTGGAATGCAGACTGGAATGCATTGTTCTGGATGCATTGACTGGAATGCAGACTGGAATACATTCCAATACTGGATGCATTGTTTTTTGGAAAACCAAGTGTGCCGTCCCTCGGATTCACCAAAACGACAAACTATAAACCAGGAATTTACATCATAATGAAGGTGTTTCACAAAGAGTGAAAAATTTGACAGGTGTAAGTAAACATCAAAATGAGAGCTCTGCATTTTTTGTCAGTTATTACAAGGCAAAGAACCATGAATGGAAGAGAGTGCGTTGTCATCTCCATAAAAGGCTTATGAACAGTTAAAAATATATAAAATTGACACGGCAGTATTTGATAGGATGTGATGCAGCTCATTGAAGGTTCAAACAAGCACCCTGAGGAATACAAGAGAGACTTTGTTTGATATCATTTAAGGGGGTTTGGCCTTTTCATAGCATTTTAGTGGCCATCCCATGTTACCCTGAGGCCTTAAGAGGCAACGACAATTATGTTATACCAGTAAATACCAGTGGCTGGAAAGATGTCCTGGAGGTATCCACACCCACCTCTGAGGTTTTTAATCCCAACTCGACTATAAACTGTAATTCCAGTGCTTCACAGGCAGGGTGATTCGTCAATGTGTGTGCCATTCTCGGATGGACATAAAACTGGCGTCCCGTCTGCCGGCATTAGTTGGTGATGTTAAAGATCCCACCACCCATCCAGGATCCCTGGCCAATGAAACTGCCTCGGCAGCCCTATGCAACTGATGGTGCAAGGAGTATCCATCCAAATACCAGTAATAAAATTATAATACGGCAAGATGGTTAAACACACACTCACACAAATAAATTTGATTTTGCTCAGAGTACAAATCCAATTGAGGTGTTATCTTACAGATGATATCATGGAATCTTTAACATGACAAAAATCAAATAAAAAAGCTTAAGCCTAAAGTCCTCTCACAATAAAGGCATGCTCATCAATGCAGTACCCTCTGTTATGCAGTACCCCCCGTTGACAATGCCTCAAATGCTTTACTCGGAAAAAGTTTCAGCAAGAATCGAACGGGAATGCAAGACAGTTGAGTGGTCAGCATGCAAACAATGACCAATCCTGCTACTCCTCAACATGTAAAAGAGATATTCAAATTATTGACCCGACAATTAAAAAGTCGAATTGTGCAATTAACTGATTAACAGGTATTCACAAAAAGCACCCTTGGCTCCCACCAGGTGTCGAGCATCGTTGGAAATCCATGGCCGAGTCGATAGAATATCCTGTTAAAGCGTGGTGTCTCCCATTGAAGGTGAAACAGGCACAGTCTGAACCCACTCAACTCCAACCATTGGCCACATCGTCCATTCCCGGTAAATGCCTGGTTGTGCACAAACAGCCAGACATTCAAACATCAGATATTATTGATCAACCGTGGTTAAAGGTGAAGAAGACAGTCAAACAAAACTGAAAATCATTCCAAACAGGAATCTTACCGCGCTTTTAAGGACGTTAAAAGGACACAAACAAGCATGAAGAACTTTGAATGTAATGCGTAGGATAGGGTGATGTAATAGACACTCGTGGAAAATGGCGGGAAAACTGGAATCAATCTATTTATATGACTTTTACAATCTTTATTTCATTTAAATTTAATTACACTGTCGTTATGTTTGTAATTTGTGGCGAGACACAGCTATAAACCAGAGGTCATATATTTACACTCCATAGTGTGGTACATGCGAAAGTAGGGGAAGTAAAGAAGAAGAATCATAGTTGACCTATTAAGTCACCGAGTTGCCCATGATTCTAATAATGCAAGAGTTGGGTCTATATTCAGTTCCACATCACAAATGTACACTTTAAGACTGTGGAACACAAATTGTTCATCATAATACGTACTTCGAAGAACCTCCAGGTTTGCAATACAGTATTTCAATTTAAATAAAGATAAAGTTCAATGGGGGGTTTATAAGGGTGGTATTCAGGACTGCCTCTGGACGACTTCAAGAGCACGAAACATTTGGATTTTTTTGAAACGATCGATGAAATCATTTCTTATTAAAATTGAAGTAACACTGCGTGGGGTATCATATTCTCTAGTCTCAATAAGTTGTTGGTTAACCAAATAGAATGCAAATAACATTCTAACCACACGTGGTAAGAGAAATGTTGTCACAGAAGTTTATTTACCATTGTGGTCCAAAATGCTTCTGAGGGCTTCAGGGTGCAAATAAATGATTGCATGTCTGTGAATTATTGCTGGACATGTCACCACTCCACTGCAAGGTGCTACCAAAGCAACCCTTCATCCTCCAGGTCAAAATTGACATTCTGGTCAGGGGGATGGTACACATGCCTGGTATTGGCTTAATCGTTAGGGTGATGGGCTTGGCATCCTCGGTCCTGAGTTTGAATCCCACCGGCTGAATTAATACCAGGTGGGGTTGACTCTGCTGTCATCCTTCTGAGGTCGGCAAAATGAGTGCCAGCTTGCTGGTATCCTGTGTTGGAGTCGCGACCCATCCAGGATTGTGCCCAATAGCAAGGAGTCTGCTTCGGCAGCACAACGCTCTGCACAGAGGATGGTCCCAATGGATGGATGGAATGGCACACAACATCCCTCTCTTTTTAAATGTATCGTGTATAATGTCACCAGCCAAGTGGAATTATGGTCAGCTTTCCTATCCCTTCATAAAGATGACACATTGATTGATGCAATGTGCTTAGTGCAAAGCTGCAGGACTCCTCGCCGGGCCCAAACTAGTTCACCTCTAAACTGTACCGTTTCACATTTTTCAGCATTAAAACACACCACACACACACACACACACACACGATGATAAAATTACCATTTACATACATTTAATTTTGGCAATAGGCGACAACATGGAAGAACACAATCTTTTGAAAGTTGTTTCTCATTAACCAAAAAAGCAATGTTCATCTCAAATTTTCAAGTCACCGTTAAATGATAATATTCAATGCAGAATGATGAAGTAATCAAGAAAAATTGATTAGAATGCCTTTTAAGTGCAAATATTGGAGATTCAATCACAACAATCTTAGCCTTCAAAGCAAATTAATAAAGTTCAACATCATCATCATCATCAACAACATCGTACCATACCCTCAACCGAACACGAGGGCTGCAAAAGCAATTCTGGACAAGGGCTTGGTTAGGGTCATGCTGGGTGGTTTAGCATTGTCCATTGTTAACATTGTCCATTGTTTAGCATTTTCCATTGTTTAGCATTGTCCTGCCAGTCATGGCAGGAATGTGTCATTTGTTCAGGGTGCAGGTAATAGCTTGCCATTCCCGGCACCCTGAACATATAATATATAAATATGTAAATGATGACATTGGCTGCCCGTGTCTCGTGGTCGACTGCACACTCGTCCACGGCGAATAAAATACGAGAATCCAACGAAAGGGTTAAAAAGAGAATAGACAAGGAAAACAAACAACCTGTAGGATCGCGAGGACCACCCAGAAGGAGAGCACCACAGCGAGCCAAGTCACCCACATCGTCACACAGTCACAATGTGATCACGATTGGTGCCATCACAGTGTCAGTGGTTCTCGCTCACAGTCACAGTTGCAGCCTCACATCAGTCACAATAATTATAAGGAAACAACTCTTCCAGTTAATCCTTTTAACTTCGCAGCAATTTGAATAATCAGACGGAACATGTTTGGTTGTAAATAATCGGAGACCTCCCGACGAGCCATGAAGACGTCAACGTCATCCCAGACTGACTGGCTATTCTGATGACGTCAACACGTCCGGACACCTCGCGACGAGCCATGAAGACGTCAACGTCATCCCAGGCTGACTGCTATTCTGATGACGTCAACACGTCGGCTTCCCTTCAGGGACCCTCACCCTGTGGAACAAATTAAATTACATCCGTCACCACAATACGCATAATCATAAATAAGACGGCATTGTCGCCTTCAAATATTAAGCTGCTGTGCTGTGCATCGCTTGACGTGCAGAGAAATGAGGAGGAAAGAGCGCCCGTTCATCGCACGTCGGTTGTTATGGTACTTTTCCTCATGAAAAATGTGTAAACAATAAATACAGATTGAAAATGCTTCGAATCATCGAATCACTTTTTCATTTGATAAAGAAAACTGATATGTTATCCACCATTTCCCATATCTACGTATGAGAAGAATGCAACGTATAAATGTAAAAATTATTTAACGAACTGCTTAGATATTCGGAGCGCTTCCGGTTCATACACCGCCCAAAAATATATTAAACGATATGCCACACCGTAAACATCGACAGTCGGGAATCACACGACATTTTATTAATAATGTTATACAACTAAAATTGCTTGAAATGAATAACAAAATGTTTGAATAAATGTGATAAAAACCGACGACGTCTTTTGAAGACCGGAAATCTGAAGGAAAGAGTGCACGCAAATTAACGTCACTTCCGGTCAATGACGTGTAGCTACCGTTTTAGCGCGGTGAAAACAATCCTCAACAACCATTGACCGCCATTGCTTCAAGTGAAACTGTTCGGAAATTTTTTCTGTGTAGTCCACCAAAATGTCATTCCATTGTCTGGAATGGGAAATATTAGTGTCGATGCTAAAGATCCTTTGAATGAGGTGAAATTGGATGGATTGGGTGAGAAGACTGTCCTTATAAGGCAAAAGCATGTAGCAGATTTTTGAATCGACTCTCCCAAGTCGTGGCCATCCATTGAGTATGCTGACATGTATTGCGACTTGCTAGAACAAGCTCAAATGAGCTAAGATCCTCGTCCTCTTAATGATGAAGTCATAAAAACTAATATGACGTCATTGTGATGTAATTTCTTGGTTTGCGATAAATATCTGTGCTAATGCCCGGCTTGATTCCCGCAAACAAAATTCAAACAGCTTGGCTAGTTTCGGAGATAATGGTATAGCGATTTCCATTAGCGGCGATATTATTGACGTCAACTTTTTTTCTAGGAAGAATTCCAAAATCGAGGATGGTTACTGCCTGCCCGTGGCTTTCTGCATATACATGGCAAGTTTCACGAAGATCTGATGAAAACTCTGGGTTGTGAAACAAAAAAATGTCAAAAAATAGGAATGACGTCATAAAAATTGATATGACGTCATAGTGATGTATCATATGTGCGGTAATTCATCTCTGCTAATGCCCTGTTCGATTCCCGCAAACAGAATTCAAAAGGCTTGCCTAGTTTCGGAGATAATTTGTTAGGCGATTGCCATTAGCGGAGATATTTTGACGTCATAACTTTTGTTCTAGGAGGAATTTTCAAAATCGGAGATCGTTACTGTCTGCGCAGGGTATTTTTACATATATATGCCAAGTTTCAGGAAGTTTCGATGAAAACTGTAGGCTGTGAAACAAAAAAGTCCACAAGAAGAAGATGAAGAACAACAACGTGAGTAAGACTTAGAGATCCTCCACGAGGATCTAAAAACACAGTGCGTGTATGTGTATGCGTATGTGTATGTGTATGTGTATGTATATGTACACACACATACACACACACATCCATTGGGACCAAACTCTGTGCAGAGCGTTAGTGCTGCCTCAGCAGTCTCCTTGGCTATTGGACACATTCCTGGACGGGGTCACCACTCCGACACAGGATACCAGCAAGCTGACACTCATTTTGCCAACCTCGGAAGGATGACAGGCCGAGTAAACCCCACCTGGTATTAATTCAACAGCCAAGTGGGATTTGAACTCAGGATCCTAGATCCAAGCCCACCACCCTAACCATGAAGCCAACACCAGGCATATGCATATGGATATGTATGTATGTATGTATGTATATATACATATATACCGTATATGATTTAGCATTGACTAATATATATATAATATATATATATTATATTATATATATAATATATATATATATATTTTCGACATCAGCAAGCACCAAGATGCCCGTGCCGGGTATTGTATATTCAGGGTGAGTCAAAGTAGCGCCCGATTTCTATTTTTCGGCTGTCAGATTCCTTCTGGGAAGTCATGTTGTTAATAATTGTCTTGCAGATTATTAATTTTCGTAATTTATTTATTTTTAATTTTGTTTTGTAGGTTATTGCTGCGAGTTTGGAAAGTTACTGAATTTGCACCACACTGAACCATGAATTACCATTCAATGAATCAACGCATTGCGGGCGTGAAACATTACTACAAATGGAATGAACAACCAACGATGGCGGCACGCCGTTTGGCACAGGAATTCGATATTAACCCACCTCAGGGAAGAAACGTAAGATTGATTGTCGAGAAATTTGAAGCAACAGGGTCGGTAGCCACTGCAATGACGTCCGAAAACGGCAACGAATGTAGCTAAGGCTGAAGAAACCATCAGAGACTGGAACAAAGTCGCAAAAGTCAAATCGCCGTTTATCTGCAGAGTTGGAAGTGAGCCAATCAAGTGTTATCCGCATCCTTCACCAGAAAAAATGGAAAGCTTACATTCCACGCTTACTGCATGCCCTCATGATGGAGATGATGACGCCGTCTTCAATTTTGTGAAGAGTTCTTACTAAAACTTCACGAAGAGGACCAGCCCATCGCCAGGGCTCAGCATTAAGGGGGACATATGAACTGGATGGGGGGGCACAATTATAATATTTAATATTTTTGATAACCCGGTATGCTATTGTATTCATGCAGCATTGACGCATCTATACTGAGGTTGCCGTGCATACTAACCAAATTGATCTCAGGTAGATTTAATATGTTCCGATGTTTTTGGCCTAAAATTATTCGAATGCAGGAAACCGCAACAAACTGGCACATTCACAATGCAGATATTCAATGATTAGACAATTGGCACCAATTCAGGTGCACTTATACAAGGTGTTGTCAAGATTGGCATTTAGAAAATTAATATACTAGAGATACAATGACTAAACGGGGGAGGTTGGCACCAGAATCAGTGCACTTTCAAAATAAGATCCAGTAGCTATGACCTGCGATCATCGCATTAAACTATCAACAGCAAAATACGACCAGCCTGAGGATACCACAAAGTCCACATTTAAAGCAGTCATTACACAGAGGTAAGGTTATGCACAAAGCACTAGATATGGGATATGCAAAGCACCAAACACAACATTTAACTTAAATATCAGAAGTACACAAAGCGACCACGGCGGGGCTGACCACAACCACACCGCAACCTTTTCTTCTTAGCCATTTTGTATTCCATGTCTTTTTCTACTGCTGCTAGCAAGCGCTCTCCGTGACTCGTCCCTCGTGACTCGTGTCACTAATCTCGCGACTCACCAGATTTGACGGTTTTATTTATTAGCAGCATCTCGCGTACGCGAACGCTGCTCTAAAGAGAGCTCGCGTTCTCTTCTTCTTACAAACCTTTATATTAGACTCGGCTCTTTATATACACCATCCGGATCACTTAAATACTAAAAACTTGTACACATCCTCACATTGAGGGCCTTTGAGAGCGTCTATCATGAACTTTTAAATATATTCGGACATTTGCTTTAAAGTTTTGAAAAGTTCACGTTACTATTTAAAGATTATTTCATTTAATGTATTGTAATTTCGTAAATACATTATTTATTTCGTAAATACACTATATTTCGAAAATATGTAAATACACTATGACGGGTCTCGCTATTAGCTTAATCAAGGCACGTGACGAAATATTGGAAGTTGTTATGGTTGTTTTTTTGTTTGTTTTAAGCCGACAAAACCTTTAGGACGCTGCTCTTGGACACATTTGTCCTTGTTAAATGATGCATGCACCAAAAACAGGTTTTATCTGCA
>CM068956.1:89091816-89125338 GCA_035128595.1 Eptatretus atami | reverse complement strand
GAACCATTGCTAATCGTTCAAAAAAATTAAAATAAACATAAGCGTTGCGAAATAAGACACAACATGCAAGCAAGGGAACAACGACCGTACAAACTTGATGGATGATTGATGACGACCGACCGACCGACACATTAAACAAAGCATGATTCTAGAGTGTGTGCCCACTACCCTTACTACCAGCTTGTAAAACTTGCCCTGCTTGAAGGAGGCAGAGGTAGAGGCCCGTAATAATTTGGATGGCGTGCAGCTGCGAGGGCGGTACACACTGGTACACGCGTACCATAATCACTACAGCATAGACTCACACCAGGACCGACACCAAACCTGCACAACTCACAGTGTCGAACACTTCAGCACACTTTGTTATAAAAGCATGATCAACACCTTCAGATATTTAAATCTTTACATGGATGATTATATCTTAAACTAGCGCATCACCGTGCACATGCACGGCGGAGCTCATAGCTAGTTACCCTGGCTTGTAGCAGACACGACAGACCGTACACGGGAATGACAAAAATACCGCTTGTGCAAAAGTCGCAAGTGTACTATGGACCCAAGCACTTACCCAAACATCTACGTGTCGCCATTGTCCGCTCAGTGCCACAGCCAATTTCATAGGGATCGATGGCTTGACCGCGAGCCGAGTTTTAGTGTGCAAGCTTCTTGTTATAATGAGATTTGTGTTTTGCACAGCTAAGGAATGAAGAACCAGTGTACGATGCAACATGCTATAATGTGTTGCCACTATTGCTGGCAATTCCACCACGTTAGCGCATTATAACATCTTTTGATGTATTTGCTCATATTTTGGGGGTGCTGGAATGCAGACTGGAATGCATTGTTCTGGATCATTGAACTGGATCAGCCAGACTTGAATACATTCCATACTCGAATGCATTGTTCTTTTTGGAAAACCAGTGTGCCGTCCCTCGATTCACCAAAAAATCTGACAACTTATAAACCAGGAATTTTACATCATAATGAAGTGGTTCTCACAAAAGAGTGAAAAATTTGACAGGTGTAAGTTAAACATCAAAATGAGAGCTCTGCATTTTTGTCAGTTATTCAAGGCAAGAACCATGAATGGAAAGAGAGTGCGTTGTCACTCCATAAAAAGGCTTTTTAGAAACAGTAAAATATATAAAATTGACACGGGTAGTATTGATAGGATGTGATGCACTCATGAAGGCTAACAAGCACCTGAGCAATACAAGAGAACTTTTGTTGATATCATTAAGGGGGTTTGGCCTTTTCATAGCATTTTAGTGGCCATCCCATGTTACCCTGAGGGCCTTAAGAGGCAACGACAATTATTGTATACCAGTAAATACCAGTGGGCTGGAAAGATGTCCTGGAGTATCCACACCCACCTCTGAGGTTTTAATCCCAACTCGACTATAAAACTGTAATTCCAGTGCTTCACAGGCAGGGTGATTCGTCAATGTGTGTGCCATTCCTCGGATGGACATAAAACTGGCGCGTCCCGTCTGCCGGCATTTAGTTGTGGATGTTAAAGATCCCACCACCCATCCAGGATCCCTGGCCAATGAAACTGCCTCGGCAGCCCTATGCAACGATGGTGCAAGGAGTATCCATCCAAATACCAGTAATAAAATTATAATACGGCAAGATGGTTAACACACACTCACACAAATAAATTTGATTTTGCTCAGAGTACAAATCCAATGAGGTGTTAAATCTTACAGATGAATCATGGAATCTTTAACATGACAAAAATCAATAAAAAGGCTAAGCCTAAAGTCCTCTTCACAATAAAGGCTATGCTCATCAATGCAGTACCCCTGTTATCAGTACCCCCCGTTGACAATGCCTCAAATGCTTTACTCGGAAAAAGTTTCAGCGAAGAACGAACGGAATGCAAGACAGTGAGTGGTCAGCATGCAAACAATGACCAATTCCTGCTACTCCTCAACATGTAAAGAAGATATTCAAATTATTGACCCGACAATTAAAAAGTCGAATGTGCAATTAACTGATTAACAGGTATTCACAAAAAGCACCCTTGGCTCCCACCAGGTGTCGAGCATCGTTGAAATCCATGGCCGATGTCGATAGAATATCCTGTTAAAGCGTGTGGTCTCCCATTGAAGGTGAAACAGCACAGTCTGAACCCACTCAACTCCAACCATTGGCCACATCGTCCATTCCCGGTTAATGCCGGTTGTGCACAAAACAGCCAGACATTCAAACATCAGTATTATTGATCAACCGTGGTTAAAGGTGAAGAAGACAGTCAAACAAACTGAAAATCATTCCAAACAGGAATCTTACCGCTTTTAAGGGAGTTAAAAGGACACAAACAAGCATGAAGAACTTTGAATGTAAATGCGTGAGAAGGTGGATGATGTAATAGACACTGTGGAAAATGGCCGGGAAAACTGGAATCAATCATTTATATGACTTTTACAATCTTTATTTCATTTAAATTTAATTACACTGTCGTTATGTTTGTAATATTGTGGCCAGACACAGCTATAAACCAGAGGTCATATATTTACACTCCATAGTGTGGTACATGCGAAAGTAGGGGAAGTAAAGAAGAAGAATCATAGTTTGACCTATTAAGTCACCGAGTTTGCCATGATTCTAATAATCAAGAGTTGGTCCATATTCAGTTCCACATCACAAATGTACACTTTAAGACTGTGAACACAAATTGTTCATCATAATACGTACTTCGAAGAACCTCCAGTGTTGCAATACAGTATTTCATTTAAATAAAGATAAAGGTCAATGGTGGTTTATAAGGGTGTATTCAGACTGCCTCTGGACGACTTCAAGAGCACGAAACATTTGATTTTTTTTGAAACGATCGATGAAATCATTCTTTATTAAAATTGAAGTAACACTGCGTGGGGTATCATATTCTCTAGTCTCAATAAGTTGTTGGTTAACCAAATAGAATGCAAATAACATTCTAACCACACGTGGTAAGAGAAATGTTGTCACAGAAGTTTATTTACCATTGGTCCAAAATGCTTCTGAGGGCTCAGGGTGCAAATAAATGATTGCATGTCTGTGAATTATTGCTGGACATGTCACCACTCCACTGCAAGGTTGCTACCAAAGCAACCCTTCATCCTCCAGGTCAAAAAATTGACATTCTGGTCAGGGAATGGTACACATGCTGTGTATTGGCTTAATCGTTTAGGGTGATGGCTTGGCATCCTCTGGTCCTGAGTTTGAATTCCCACTCGGCGTAATTAATACCAGGTGGGTTGACTCTGCCTGTCATCCTTCTGAGGTCGGCAAAAATAAGTAGTCCAGCTTTGCTGTGGTATCCTTGTGTGGAGTCAGCGGACCCATTCCAGGATTGTGCCCAATAGCCAAAGGAGTCTGCTTCGGCATTAGCACCAACGCTCTGCACAGGGATTGTCCCAATGGATGGATGGAATGGCACACCAACATCCCTCTCTTTTAAAATGTATCGTTGTATTAATGTCCACCAGCCAAGTGGAATTATGGTCAGCTTCCATCCCTTCCATAAAGATGACACATTGATTGATGCAATGTGTGCTTAGGCAAAGCTGCAGGACTCCTCGCCGGGCCCAAAACTAGTTCACCTCTAAACTGTACCGTTTCACATTTTTCAGCATTAAAACACACACACACACACACACACACACACACACGATGATAAAATTACCATTTACATACATTTATTTTGGGCAATAGGCGACAACATGGAAGAGAACACAATCTTTTGAAAGTTGTTTCTCATTAACCAAAAAGCAATGTTCATCTCAAATTTTCAATCACCGTTAAATGATAATATTCAATGCAGAATGATGAAGTAATCAAGAAAAATTGATTAGAATGCCTTTTAAGTGCAAATATTGGAGATTCAATCACAACAATCTTAGCCTTCAAAGCAAAATTAATAAAGTTCACATCCATCATCATCTCATCAACAACATCGTACCATACCCTCAACAAGAACACGAGGGCTGCAAAAGCAATTCTGCGACAAGGGCCTTGGTTAGGGTCATGCTGGGTGGTTTAGCATTGTCCATTGTTAACATTGGCCATTGTTTTAGCTTGTCCATTGTTTAGCATTGTCCTGCCAGTCATGGCAGGAATGTGTCATTTGTTCAGGGTGCAGGTAATAGCTTGCCATTCCCGGCACCCTGAAACATATATATATATATATGTAAATGATGACATTGGCGCCCGTGTCTCGTGGTCGACTGCACACTCGTCCACGGCGAATAAAATACGAGAATCCAACGAAAGGGTTAAAAGGAAGAATAGACGAAGGAAAACAAACAACCTGTAGGATCGCGAGGACCACCCAGAAGTGAGAGCACCACACGCGAGCCAAGTCACCCACATCGTCACACAGTCACAATGTGATCACGATTTGGTGCCAGTCACAGTGTCAGTGGTTCTCGCTCACAGTCACAGTTGACAGCCCACATCAGTCACAATAATTATAAGGAAACAACTCTTCCATAAATCCTTTTAACTTCGCAGCAATTTGAATAATCAGACGGAACATGTTTGGTTGTAAATAATCGAGACCTCCGACGAGCCATGAAGACGTCAACGTCATCCCAGACTGACTGGCTATTCTGATGACGTCAAACAGTCCGGACACCTCGCGACGAGCCATGAAGACGTCAACGTCATCCCAGGCTGACTGGCTATTCTGATGACGTCAACACGTCGGCTTCCCTTCAGGGACCTCCCACCTGTGGAACAAAAATTTAAATTCATCCCGTCACCACAATACGCATAATCATAAATAAGACGGCATTGTCGCCTTCAAATATTAAGCTGCTGTGCTGTGCATCGCTTGACGTGCAGAGAAATGAGAGAAAGAGCGCCCGTTCATCGCACGTCGGTTGTTACTGGTACTTTTCCTCATGAAAAATGTGTAAACAATAAATACAGATTGAAAAATGCTTCGAATCATCGAATCACTTTCATTGATAAAAGAAAACTGATATGTTATCCACCATTTCCCATATCTACGTATGAGAAGAATGCAACGTATAAATGTAAAAATTATTTAACGACTGCTTAGATATTCGGAGCGCTTCCCGTTCATACACCGCCCAAAAATATATTAAACGATATGCCATCACCGTAAACATCGACAGTCGGGAATCACACGACATTATTAATAATGTTATACAACTAAAATTGCTTGAAATGAATAACAAAATGTTTGAATAAAATGTGAATAAAAACCGACGACGTCTTTTGAAGGACCGCGAAATCTGAAGGAAAGAGTGCACGCAAATTAACGTCACTTCCGGTGCAATGACGTGTAGCTACCTTTAGCGCGGTGAAAACAACTCCTCACACAACCATTTGACGCCATGCTTCAAGTGAAACTGTTCGGAAATTTTTTCTTGATTGTAGTCCACCAAAATGTCATTCCATTGTCTGGAAAGGGAAATAATTAGTGTCGATGCTAAAGATCCTTTTGAATGAGGTGAAATTGGATGTGATTGGGTGAGAAGACTGTCCTTATAAGGCAAAAAGCATGTAGCAGATTTTTGAATCGACTTCTCCAAGTCGTGGCCATCCATTGAGTATGCTGACATGTTATTGCGACTTTGTAGAACAAGCTCACAATGAGCTAAGATCCTTCTCCTCTTAATGATGAAGTCATAAAACAATATGACGTCATTGTGTGTATCAGGTTTGCGATAAATTATCTGTGCTAATGCCCGGCTTGATTCCCGCAAAACAAAAATTCAAACGCTTGCCTAGTTTCGGAGATAATGTATAGGCGATTTCCATTAGCGGCGATATTATGACGTCAACTTTTTTCTAGGAAGAATTTCCAAAATCGGAGATGGTTACTGCTCTGCGCGTGGCTTTCTGCATATACATGGCCAAGTTTCACGAAGATCTGATTGAAAACTCTGGTTGTGTGAAACAAAAAAATGTCAAAAATAGGAATGACGTCATAAAAATGATATGACGTCATAGTGATGTATCATATGTGCGGTAATTCATCTCTGCTAATGCCCTGTTCGATTCCCGCAAACAGAATTCAAAGCTTGCCTAGTTTCGGAGATAATGTTAGCGATTGCCATAGCGAGATATTTTGACGTCATAACTTTTGTTCTAGGAGGAATTTTCAAAATCGGAGATCGTTACTGTCTGCGCAGGGTATTTTACATATATATGCCCAATTTCAGTGAAGTTTCGATGAAAACTGTAGGCTGTGAAACAAAAAAAGTCCACGAAGAAGAAGATGAAGAACAACAACGTGAGTAAGACTTAGAGATCCTCCACGAGGATCTAAAAACACAGTGCGTTGTGTATGTGTATGGTATGTGATGTGTATGTGTATGTATATGTACACACACATACACACACCACACATCCATTGGGACCAAACTCTGTGCAGAGCGTTAGTGCTGCCTCAGCAGTCTCTTGGCTATTGGACACATCCTGGACGGGGTCACCACTCCGACACAGGATACCAGCAAGCTGACACTCATTTTGCCAACCTCGGAAGGATGACAAGCCGAGTAAACCCCACCTGGTATTTAATTTCAACAGCCAAGTGGGATTTGAACTCAGGATCCTAGGATCCCAAGCCCCACCACCTAACCATGAAGCCAACACCAGGGCATATGCATATGGATATGTATGTATGTATGTATGTATATATACATATATACCGTATATGATTAGCATTGACTAATATATATATATATATATATATATATATATATATATAATATATATATATATATATTTTCGACATCAGCAAGCACCAAGATGCCCGCCTGCCGGGTATTGTATATTCAGGTGATCAAAAGTAGCGCCCGATTTCTATTTTTCGGCTGTCAGATTCCTTTGGAAGTCATGTTGTTAATAATTGTCTTGCAGATTATTAATTTCGTAATTTATTTATTTTTAATTTTGTTTTGTAGGTTATTGCTGCGAGTTGGAAAGTTACTGAATTGTGCACCACACTGAACCATGAATTACCATTTCAATGATCAACGCATTGCGGCCGTTGAAACATTACTACAAATGGAATGAACAACCAAGATGGCGGCACGCCTTTGGCACAAGGAATTCGATATTACCCACCTCAGGGAAGAAACGTAAGATTGATTGTCGAGAAATTGAAGCAACAGGGTCGGTAGCCACTGCAATGACGTCCGAAAACGGCAACGAATGTAGCTTAAGGCTGAAGAAACCATCAGAAGACTGGAACAAAGTCCGCAAAGTCAAATCGCCGTTTATCTGCAGAGTTGGAAGTGAGCCAATCAAAGTGTTATCCGCATCCTTCACCAGAAAAAAATGGAAAGCTTACATTCCACGCTTACTGCATGCCCTCATGATGGAGATGATGACCGCCGTCTTCAATTTTGTGAAGAAGTTCTTAGCTAAACTTCACGAAGAGGACCAGGCCCATCGCCAGGGCTTCAGCATTAAGGAGGGACATATGAACTGGATGGGGGGCACAATTATTAATATTTAATATTTTTGATAACCCGGTATGCTATTGTATCATGCAGCATTGACGCATCTATACTGAGGTTGCCGTCGTCATACTAACCAAATTGATCTCAGCTAGATTTAATATGTTTCGATGTGTTTTGGCCTAAAATTATTCGAATGCAGGAGAACCGCACAAACTGGCACATTCACAATGCAGATATTCAATGATTAGACAATTGGCACCAATTCAGGTGCACTTATACAAGGTGTTGTCAAGAATTGGCATAGAAAATTAATATACTAGAGATACAATGACTAAACGGGGGAGTTGCACCAGAATCAGTGCATTTCAAATAAGATCCAGTAGGCTATGAACCTGCGATCATCGCATTAAACTATCAACAGGCAAATACGACCAGCCTGAGGATACCACAAAAGTCCACATTTAAAGCAGTCAATTACACAGAGGTAAGGTTATGCACCAAAGCACTAGATATGGGATATGCAAAGCACCAAACACAACATTTAACTTAAATATCAGAAGTACAAAGAAGCCGACCACGGCGGGGCTGACCACAACCACAACCGCAACCTTTTTCCTTTCTTAGCCATTTTGTATTCCATGTCTTTTTCTACTGCTGCTAGCAAGCGCTCTCCGTGACTCGTCCCTCGTGACTCGTGTCACTAATCTCGCGGACTCACCAGTATGACGGTTTTATTTATTAGCAGCATCTTCGTCGTAGCGAACGCTGCTCTAAGGAGAGCTCGGCGTTCTTCTTCTTTCTTACAAAACCTTTATATTAGACTCGGCTCTTTTATATACACCATCCGGATCTACTTAAATACTAAACACTTGTACACATCCTCACATTGAGGGTGCCTTTTGAGAGCGTCTATCATGAACTTTTAAATATATTCGGACATTTGCTTTAAAGTTTTGAAAAGTTCACGTTACTATTTAAAGATTATTTCATTTAATGTATTGTAATTTCGTAAATACATTATTTATTTCGTAAATACACTATATTCGAAAATATGTAAATACACTATGACGGGTCTCGCTATTAGCTTAATCAAGGCACGTGACGAATATTGGAAGTTGTTATGGTTTGTTTTTTGTTTGTTTTAAGCGACAAAACCGTTTAGGACGCTGCTCTTGGACACATTTGTCCTTGTTAAATGATGCATGCACCAAAAACAGGTTTTATCTGCATAATTTCAAATGTAAGCACGATTGCAAACACACATATTTTTTAATTTTTATGAGAAAATAACTTTGTAAGATGGAGGGTTGTGTAAGGTCACGCGGTGCACTTCATCTTTAATTATGTAAATTTATGTCTTTTTCCTATTTCATATTATCATATTATGACTATATTACATTTATACCTAACTTACAACCAATCAGGTAACCTGCTCAATAGGGCCTCCATATCGAAGACGCTGATTGGCTATTCCTTAAAACTAAATGATCCACGATATATATATATATATATATAACCACCCACAGCATCGACATTCGACACGAGGTCTTGCGCTGTCTGTCGCTTGCTGCTGGCGTTGGTGCTTGCGATATTATCTTTTATCTTGTGGGCTTGGACTGTATTGTCTTGCCAATTGCTTTTGGAGATGCGCTGGCAAGCGCACACTTATCTCTGACTGTTATTCAAAGAAGATATTATTAAAGAACAGTTTATCCAAGAAGGCCTTATTATCACCACGTTGAACATCTGAATTAAGGGGTTTTGTTCACACAGGTGAACTCTTAAACAGCAAGGAGTTCACAGTGGGCGCTCGTCCTTAAACACTAAGTTGTTCACAGGCGTGCCAACAGGGCATAAATGTGGGCGTACAAGTGGGGGGGGGCACCAGATGCACCAGGGGTCATTGCACCCAAATGCCTCCCCCCTAGCGATGGGCCTGAAGAGGACACAATGCCTAGACAACATCTGGTGGTCAGATGAGGCATGTTTAAAGCTTAATGCACAATTAACAGACACAATTGTGTCTACTGGCTGCGAATAACCCAAGAGTGACAGTTGAGAAGGAGGTAAATTTAGTGACAGTTTGGGCAGCCATATCTCCATTAGGGATAATTGGACACTTTTTCTTTGAGGGATCTGTCACTGCAGAAATTTACCTGTATATGCTGCAAACCTTCTTTTGGCCCAGGGTACAAGATCAGGACTGTTATTTCCAAGCATGATGGAGCTCCACCTCATTATGGACGTTTATGTTCGTCAGTGCCTATGAAAACTTTCCCCAGAAAGTGGATTGGCCGCCGCGTCCGATCGAGTGGCCGGCACGCTCCCCAGACCTTACACCTCCAGATTTCTTTCTTTGGGGGCTCATTAAAGACCTTGTTTATCGTGAAAAGCCTCGTACCATTCAGGAATTGATAGGCTCAAATCACTGCAGAGTTTGAGGAAATTGATATCGAACTCTGCAGACGTGTGTGCCGCTCTGTGCCTGCTCGGCTGCAATTGTGCATCGATCACGAGGAGGGCACTTTGAAAATTGCAAGTAAAACAGCTTGGTACAGTTCTGTAATAATTTTTTCTTGAATAAATGGTGAGATAAACATGTCATTCATTTATTTCTACCTTCTTGTACACTGGAATACAAACGGCAAACAAACAATCAACTGACAGAAATTGGGCGCTACTTCTGACTCACCCTGTATGTACATATATGTGTGTGTGTGTGTGTGTGGTTGTTGTGTGTGTGTGGTGTGTGTTGCCCAGTACACTCAGACACAAATTACTCAGGGTTACTCACTGGAAATAATTTTGCTGTCGAGTTGCAAAAATTGAGACTTTGGAATTTTCATCAACACTTCGCAAAACAAAAGTCACCATCATGCTGTGGTAACTTTTCAAAAGCCAAATAGTTGAAAAATATACAAGATAGGAAGAGAAAAAAAACAAGTCAAAAGTATAAACACAAAAGGCAAGTAGCATAAATATAAAAAGGGCAAAAGAGCGGCGGCCTGAAAACAAAGGAAAAAGAAACAATCCCCAGGTCAAAATCAACCTCCCGGCACACCGATCAAACCGCTTCCCGGCACACCAATCATCATGGTGGAGAAAATCCTGATTTACTCACAAAAACCGTGCTGTAATCTCGTCAACCAAAACCAGCGCTACTCCCCTCCGGAAATCTCCCCCTGAACATTTGTAGAACCATGTGCTCAGCCGCCGAATCCAAACCATGTGGCTATTACGCGTAACATTTTCATCAATAAAACTCTGACACCGTGCTACTTTTACTCCATCATGTCTTCTCAAAGAATAAGATGACAATATTTACCACTGGGATGGCACCACATGGCGCTCATGTGCAAGCTCCTCACAAAAAAATTCACCAGTCTCAAACGTCACGCCCCACAGCCTCAGTAATTTCTGCTCCCAGTGGGCGTGATCAAAACTAACTCTCGGGCACCATGTACCATCCGGCGTTGTGTTTATGGTTTTACCACACAGTTCCATACGTTAGTTGGGTTGACTGCAGATAAGTGGCACTGTTGCATTGTGCTCCCTGCTTCCGGTTCCCGACGGACTTGGTCGTGTATATAACCGTTCCTTGAATAAACTTGGGTTGTGCTACCAAACCTCATTGGTGTACCTGGCTGATCCTTCTGCCTGTTGGTGGATGACGGTGTCTCAATCGGTGAGGTGGATTATCAGCCCCTGTTGACCTAGTCCAAAAAACGGGGCTTATCGATTTTGTTCTCGATTTTCGTGTCTGTGCCTGCTTGTGTGCTTGCGTGTGTCCGCAACCATATCTCAGACATGTATTGACCGATTTTATTTGTACTTGGCACAAAGACAACAAATGATGGGTTACATATGCACATCGTTTTGTTTCTTGATGCAATCAAAGATGGCGAACGTTCGCGACATTTTAGTTGGAAAAAAAAACGGTGTCGAACACGTCCTCAACCATTTCTCGGACATGATTTACGATGTTGTTCAAACTTGCACACAGATAAGGAATGATGGCTCACATATTCAGTGTCATTCTTCTTCGACATCAGCTCCAAGATGGCTGCCTGGCGGGAATTGTAGTTAGAAAAAACCCGATGTTGATCACGTCCTCAACTATTTCGCGGACATGTGTTCACCGATGTTGTTCAAGCTCGGCACACAGATAAGAAGTGATGGCTTACATATGGCCGTCATTTTTCTTCACGATCAGATCCAAGATGGCCGACTGGCGGCCATATTTAGTTGTAAATAACCCGACATTAACACGTCCTCAACCATTTCTCAGACATGCTTTTACCAATGTTGTTCAAACCTGGCACACAGATAAGGAATGATGGCTTACATATGCATTTCATTTTATTTTCGAGATCAGATCCAAGGTGGCCAACTGGCGGCCATTTGATACTTAAATGTGTCCCCAACAATTTATCAGACGTGCATGGTCTGATTTTGTTGAAACTTGGCACAAGCACATTACATGACAGCATACACGTGCATCTTGCTTTATTTTACGATCTGATCAAAGATGGCAGACTGGTAGACTGGCGGCCATTTTAGTTGTACATAAATATGGGCTAGCCTTTAACTCCGTACAGCAAAAATACAAAAAACAACGGGGGCTATGATATTTTATATCTTTTTTTACTTGTTTCTACTTTCTCTTTGAACTGCTGTAGAACTTCACACTCCTAAGATGTGGCATACCGGGCTCCTCAACAATGAGTCTTCATGAAACACAAAAACAATTACCGTACATCTTTCGAGAACTGGCGTCAAAATCTTCAGTATATTCATTCCCTCGACTCAAACGTTTCATATTTTCTCATCGACGGCTTCACAATAGGAGAATAAAACGAACCAGTCACTCCTTCAGGCCTTGAGATGATGGAGAGGATGTTTCCTGTTGCCGTGTGATTCACTGCACAACAGAAGGTGCATACTTGAACCTAATGCTGGGTCAAAATCGCCAATTATTGTCCCATCATCTCCAGAAACAGCATTGTGTAGGAATCTGCGTCTCTTGCCTCCATTTGACAATCCATTCGGCTCCATTTCAGATTTTCAGATATTTCATCGACTTGGATTTAATTAAGTGCTCACCTGATGACCACCCGGAGGATGTTTTCCAAACGATTTTGGCATTTGTGGAGAATATTCTGCTGATGAAGAATGAGCCCATAACCCATCATGGAATGCTCCCAGTGACTAATCACTGACCCCTACCTTAGAAACGTGGTGGTGTTAATGTGGCTCAAACTTATCCACCCAGAGTTACTCAAACTCATTAAGCAATGGTATGAAACAGAGCTACGGTCACGTACCTCGTGTCTATGAAGCCAGAGATTTATTTGGCTCTGGACTCTCTGCTGACAGAAATTCAGACATCTGAAAATGCCAGAGTGATGAGTTCCTTCACCAGTAACCACAACAAATCATCGATCAGGCATGACCCTGAGATCATTCCAGTGTGCCGAGTGAATCATGTTCACTGTGTAAGGCAACTGATCAGCCTTATCAGCATTTCTTAAGTAAGTGCAGCTTCTTCCAGAGTCCGGCTGTCAATTTGTGGCCAGCACTCATCATGTGGAGATTACTGACAGTTCTGACAGTGAAGAAAAGCAACCTTGATGTGAAACCTGAGCCTCCGAGCTCTTGGCGGCTGTGAGACATGTGGACGTGAACAAATCCCCATTCATGTTTGCCTTTTTCAACGAGCATCCCCTTCATCTTACATTGAATAGTGGTTCAGAAACGAACATGATATGCTTGTCAGTGGCCAGAAGTGTGGACGCGAAGATTGTGAAAAGTACTCAAAGGTGTTTCAGGCTGACGTGCCACACCTTTAAATATCATGGGTGGAACTTGACTGTTGTTATTGAGGAACAATTTTACTCTAACTTTTCATGCGCTTGTGGTCGCTGACCTGGATAAGGACGTACTAGCTGGAATTCCATTATTGGCTGCCATTGGTATCAGCTTTCTTGCACATACAGTATCTTTCGCAAATGGTATGTAGTTGTCCCCGGCACCCTGAACAACATGCACATTCCTGCCATATTTTGCGGTGATTCTGCATCCATGGCACGGCTACATCCTAGTACTATTAATAATACCTCCATTAGAATGGACTGTCTGGTCTTCACAGTCGAGGCACGTCTGGGCAGTGATTGCCGAATGACCCTTGGCATCAGCCTGACCATTTTTCTGAAGGATAGGCTACTTCCTCCTCCTCCCATAAAATCGAAGAGATTTATACCACATAGAGTTTTTGTGTCCTGAGAAGCTAGGCGCACTACGAGAAGGAGCTTTGAGCCACACCATTATTTATCATCGAGCCGAGTCCCGTGTTACAACATTAATTGTTTTTGCGACCTTTACGAACCATAGTATGGCCGGAATTTGCAAGTTAATGGATCAGCCACCTGGGAACTCTGTGAAAAATTCCGTAACCGCTCGGCCCCAGAATCTGAATATCGCATGAACATCGATGCTTCCGCATAGTTTGCCGGCTCTCACCGTGCTTCACCCCGACGTCCGAGCGAGCCGACACTGGAACCATCAGCAGAGGGGATATCACTCCACTAGCTCAGCCATTTTGGGTACCTCAGTGCTTCCAAGGCGGCTCTAGAACCTGCCAAAGGCACCTGGTTCGAATCTCGCCCATTCAAATTCGCATTTCACACTCGCAAAACTCTGTGCGGTTATATGTGCACTCAGCACGGTTTATATATAGCGTTGTTCACACGAAACCATCAACGTGGCTGTGTGGAAAAATTGTCGCGTGGACCATTGACGTTTCTATGACGTCATTTGTGTCTATCCCAGGCTCTCCCCGGGGACGCAGACGAGACAACGACCTCGATCACATGACATGCCTCGTTGAACGGAGAACCCTCCCATCTTCGCGACACGAAGCACAAGATCTCACATAGGTTTCGGGATCTTGTGCTCCGTGCCGGTCGTTCACATCAGTCTCGGGATCGTCCATGTCACTTGTCCTGCACACTGCCAAAGCCTCCGCAGGGGCGATAGAATGCTGCTGCAGCATATCGCGCGTCATATTTTGCACTCGTGAATTATGGGGCGACGATGAGGGCATGCAAGCATTCCTCATCTCCCATGCCATGACACAATGTTCAGGACTTTGCCGCACATGAGACAACAACCTCAATCACATGACACGCCTCGTGGAACGGAGCACCCAGGGCCGGATTTACCATGTGGGGGCCGTGGGCACAATGATTGTTGGGGGGGGGGCCTAAATGTGGGGGCCCGCGGGCCATGGCCCCACCTGGCCACCCCTAAATCCGCGTACTAGGAGCACCCTCCCATTTTCGCAGGATGTAGCACATTTCACATCTCTTATCCTGCCTCTGCCTTCCCCCGGTTCACTGGGAGGCAAAGGCAGGCTGTAAATGTGGCGGCGTCACACACGTAACAGGCGCGAGCGCATCGTGTGACGATTTCTCGAGCACATAAAGTACACGAACCTCATGACGCACTTGCGACCACCATCACTCATCCTTACAATCACAACCCTTTTCCATATCCACGCCCATGCTGCCATCCATCCTCCATCACTCACCCTATATTAAATCACGCTCTCACCGTAACACTCGCATCGTCGACTGACCCTCACGTTCTCCGTGCATTCATGCACACGTTCCATTATTCTCGTAAGTTTGTTCCATTTTGTCCACAAAGCCGCCGGTGTTACCATGGTCACTAATCCTTGTAACCACATCCCTCCGCTATTAACCACCCCTCCAGCGTAATAGCCACGCCCCCAGCATCATAATCACGCATCCACGTGTCATGCACATCTTTTCTGGATATCCTAGGCTCTGGAGGTATGCACACTTAATTTCTTCCGAGCTGTATAGCCTGACCTCACATCCCAACCCAGCTATAAATTGTCATTCCTTGGTGTTTCACATGCAGGACAATTCAGTAATGTGTGTTGCTGTCTCTCAGATGGCCATCATTTTTTGACTATTCGAGATATGTATGCTTGTATCGTTTCTAACGCTATCACTCAATGGTGAATAAATCACATTTGAAACTTAGGATCTTCAATAAAATCTAATCATTACGTCCTTGTCACAACCCAACCTGTCCACCAAGTTTCGTCCGTATCTGTCTACAACTTTAGAGATATCGTGCTATATATCGTTTTTGGACCCATCTCTCAATGGTGAAGAATCACTTTAAAAATTCTAGTCATCAGATCCGGATCTGTACCTTCACCAAAGCCGGGAGCCCATGGAGATTTGTTTAGCATTGTGAGTACGAAAGGTTTGAGGCTGGAATATGATGGGATACAACATGGGACCCTCAAACGGCATTCTTAAGTTTCATCTCCCGTACCATTCCTGGGGGCGACCACTTAAAGTACCCCCAAATTCAAGTTTAACTAGCATGATTGAGTACATGAATGAAACCAGTGCCAAAATGTTCTCCTAGAAGGTTGAAATAAAGATCCGCCATTCTTAAGTGTCAACTCCTGTACTTAGCCCTACTTAAGAACGCCCCTAATTAGCGCTAATTACCACGTTAATTACGATGATTGAGTACAAAAATGAGACTTGCACCAAAATATCCAGTCGGGTACCCTGACTAAGTTTCGGCCATTCTTAAGTTGTCAAGTCCTGTACCAAGTCCAGTTAAGAACGGGTCAAAGGTCAGGGTCAGTGCTGCGGGGGGGGGGGGGTGCGGGGGGGGGGGTAATTAGCATAATTAGGTACATGAATGAAACCAGCGCTAAATTGTTCATCTTTGGGGTGAAAATCAAGATCCACCATTCTTAAGTGTCAACTCCTGTACTTAATCTACTTAAGAACGCCCCTAATTAGCACTAATTACCACGTTATTAGCATGATTGAGTACAAAGATGGAATTCAGGCCAAAATGTCTATCAGATCACCCTGTCCATGGATTGGCCTTTCTTAAGTGTCAACTCCTGTACCTAGTCCACTTAAGAACGGGGATAAAATGAATGAACAATATACATTATATATGCGAAAACAGAGTTTAATAAAATTTGAAACAAAATTTACAACATGGACGAAAATGCGATAGTGACTGCTGATAATTGGTATTGAGTTGTAATGATCACTATTAATTGTATGAAATTACTAATGGAGTTATTCTAACTGTAGTTTGATTGTATTGATGACATTAAAGAAGTCACAGGTAGCAACTGCTTGTTGTGCATTGTGTTCCTTAATCATCTTGTGTCCAGTCTGACTCGTCATCCGATGAGACGGTCATGTTCTCCTCTTCGATACTTTCATCACCATTGAGCCTCATCTTCCTCTGGAACCAGGGTGTCTGGCATCTGTGGCCCTTCATGCCAAATTGGCTGATAATATCCATTGTCAAAGTTCCATCCATTTGATTTCCGTAGGTGCTGTTGGATTTCGGCGACATCAGCATTCAGCCACATGTGAGCAACAAATGATGCACGTTTCATATGCATAATGAGCTCTGCCTCACATGGTGGAATGGCACTTGCGTTTATGCCCTTAAGTTTTTCTCAAGGGTTCTTTGCTGTCCGACTTTGGTCCATAGCCTCTTTCTTTCAAACACCTTGTACCGATAACCATTGAGTGTCACCTTGCTGGTGTCCTTTGCACCATACATGATTGTGTTGAAAGTTTGCAGGGTCTTTCGAGTTTTTTTGACTCAGTTCTGTTTCAGTCGCCAGGCGTTGGAATGCTTTCTGTGCCTCTTTATTCTTTTCCAGCTTAGCAAATGGTTTGACTTTGCCTTTGCGAACAAAGAGAGAGATACCATGAATGAAAGAGGAGTGCGTTGTCACTCCATAAAAGGCTTATGAACATTTAAAAATATATAAAATTGACATCGGAGTATTTGATAGATTGATGCAGTCATGAAGGTTCAATCAAGCACCTGAGCAATACAAGAGAGACTTTTGTTGATATCATTAAGGGTTGCCCCTTTTCATAGCATTTAGTGCCCACCCAGTTAACCCTGAGGCCTTAAGAGGCAACGACAATTATGTATACAAGTAAATACCAGTGGGCTGGAAAGATTCCTGGAGTATCCACACCCACCTCTGCAGGTTTTAAATCCCAACTCGACTATAAACTGTAATTCCAGTGCTTCACAGGCAGGTGATCGTCAATGTGTTGCCATCCTCGGATGGACATAAACTGGGCGTCCCGTCTAGCGGCATTAGTTGTGGATGTTAAAATCCCACCACCCATCCAGGATCCCTGGCCAATAAACTGCCTCGGCAGCCCTATGCAACGATGGTGCAAGGAGTATCCATCCAAATACCATAATAATTATATACGCAAGATGTTAACACACACTCACACCAAATATAAATTGTTTTTCTCAGAGTACAAATCCCAATTGAGGTGTTATATCTTACAATGAATCATGGAACTTATAACATGACAAAAATAATAAAAAGGACTAAGCCTAAACGTCCTCTCACAATTAAAGGCATTGCTCCATCAAATGCAGTACCCCTGCTTATCAGTACCCCCCGTTGACAATTGCCTCAAATGCTTAACTCGGAAAAGTTCAGGCAAGAATCGAACGGGAATGAGACAGTTGAGTGGTCAGCATGCAAACAATGAACCAATACCTGCTACTCCTCAACATTAAAGAGATATCAAATTATTGACCCGACAATTAAAAAGTCGAATGTGTGCAATTAACATAACAGGTATTCACAAAAAGCACGCCTTGGCTCCCACAGTGCTGAGCATCGTTGAATCCCATGGCCGAGTCCGATAGAAATCCTGTTAAGCGTGTGGTCCCATTTGAAGGTGAAACAGGCACAGTCTGAACCCACTCAACTCCAACCATTGGCCACATCGTCCATTCCCGGTAAATGCCGGGTTGTGCAAAAAACAGCCAGACATTCAAACATCAGATATTATTGATCACCTGGTTAAAGGTGAAGAAGACATCAAACAAACTGAAATCATTTCCAAACGGAATCTTACCGCTTTTAAGGAGTTAAAAAGGACAAAACATGCATGAAGAACTTTGAATGTAAATGCGTGAACTAGGTGAATGTAATAGACACTTGTGGAAAATGGCAGGGAAAACTGAATCAATCTCCCATTTATATGACTTTACAAATCTTTGATTTCATTTAAATTAATTACACTGTCGTCTATGTTGTAATTGTGGCCAGACACAGCTAAAACCAGAGGTCATATATTTCCACTCCTAGTGTTGGTACCATTGCGAAAGTAGGGGAAGTAAAGAAGAAGAATATAGTTACTCTATTAGTCACCGATTTGCCATATTCAATAATACAAGAGTTGGGTCCATATTCAGTTCCACATTTCACAAATGTACACTTTAAGACTGTGAAGCAACAAATTGTTTATCATAAATACCGTTAACTTCGAAGAACCTCCAGTTTGCAATACAGTAATTTCATTTAAATAAAGATAAAGTTCAAGGGGTGGTTTATAAGGTGGATCAGACTGCCTCTGACACTTCAAGAGCACGAAACATTTGGATTTTTTTTGAAACGATCGATGAAATCATTTCTTTATTAAAATTGAAGTAACACTGCGTGGGGTATCATTTCTCTATCCAATAAGTTGTTGCGTAACCAAAAAGAATGCAAATAACATTTAACCACATGTGGTAAGAGAAATGTTTGTCACAGAAGTTTATTACCATTGTGGTCCAAAATGCTTCTGAGGGCTCAGGGTGCAAATAAATGATTGCATGTCTGTGAATTATTGCGGACCATGTCACCACTCCACTGCAAGGTGCTACCAAAGCAACCCTTTCATCCCCAGGTCAAAAATGGACTTCCTGGTCAGGGAATGGTACACATGCCTGTATTGGCTTATATCGTTTAGGTGATGGGCTTGGCCATCCTCTGGTCCTGAGTTTGAATTCCCCAATCGTGAATTAATACCAGGTGGGGTTGACCTGCCTGTCATCGCTTCTGAGGATCGGCAAAAATAAGTCCAGCTTGCTGGTATCCTGTGTTGGAGTTCGCGAACCCACCACTCCGATGGAAATATAGAGGCATCATCCTTCAGGGACGAACGAACACAAACTATAGCCCAGACCATATCGATCACCGACCACTACATGGCTACCATCCTTCGGCATGCACCAACGCTCTGCACAAGGATGGTCCCAATGGATGGAGTGGAATGGCACACAACATCCCTCTCTTTTAAAATGTATCGTGTATTAATGTCCAGCCAAGTGGAATGATGGTCAGCTTCCATCCCTTCCATAAAGATGGACACATTGATTTGATGCAATGTGCTTAGCGCAAAGCTGGCAGACTCCTCGCCGGAGCGCCAAACTAGTTCACCTCTAAACTGTACCGTTTCACATTTTCAGCATAAAACACACACACACACACACACCACACACACCACCACACACACACGATATACAAATTACACATTACATACATTTATTTTGGGCAATAAGGCGACAACAATGAGACAGAACACAATCTTTTGAAAGTGTGTTTCTCATTAACCAAAAAAAGCAATGTTCATTTCAAATTTTCAAGTCAACCGTTAAATGATAATATCATGCAGAATGATGAAGTAATCAAGAAAAATTGATTAGAATGCCTTTTAAGTGAATATTGGAATTCAATCACAACAATCTTAGCCTTCCAAAGCAAAAATTAATAAAGTTCACATCATCATCATCATACATCAAACATCGTACCATACCCTCAAACAGAACACGAGGGCGCAAAAGCAATTCTGGACAAGGCTTTGGGTTAGGTATGCTGGGTGGTTTAGCATTGTCTCATTGTTTAAACATTGTTCGTGCCATTAAGTTAGTCTGTTCCGATTGTTTAGCATTTCCTGCCAGTCATGGCAGGAATGTGGTCATTTGTTCAGGTGCAGGTAATAGCTTGCCATTCCCGGCACCCTGAACAATATTATATATATATATATATGTAAATGATGACATTGGCTGCCCGTGTCTTCGTGGTCGACTGCACACTCGTCCACGGCGAATAAAATACGAGAATCCAACCGAAAGGTTAAAGGAAGAATAGACGAAGAGAAACAAACAACCTGTAGATCGCGAGACCACCCAGAATGGAAGCACCACGGCAGAGCCAAGTCACCCAACATCGTTCACACAGTCACAATTGATCACGATTGGTGCCAAGTCACAGTGTCAGTGGTTCTCGCTTCACAGTCACAGTTGACAGCCTCACGATCAGTCACAATAATTATAAGGAAACAACCTCCTTCCAGTTTAAATCCTTTTAACTTCGCAGCAAATTTGAATAATCAGACGGAACATGTTTGGTTGTAAATAATCGAGACCTCCGAGAGCCATGAAGACGTTCAACGTCATCCCAGACTGACTGGCGTATTCTTGATGACGTCAACACGTCCTGGACACCTCGCGACGAGCCATGAAGACGTCAACGTCATCCCAGGCTGACTGGCCATTCTGATGACGTCAACACCGTCGGCTTCCCTTCAGGGAACCCTCACACTGTGGAACAAATTAAATTACATCCCGTCACCACAATACGATAATCATAAATAAGACGCATTGGTCGCCTTCAAATATTAAGCTGTCTGTGCTGTAGCATCGCTTGACGTGCACGAGAAATGAAGAGAGAGCGCCCGTTCATCGCACGTCTGGTTGGTTACTGGTACTTTTCCTCATGAAAAATGTGTAAACAATAAATACAGATTGAAAATGCTTCGAATCATCGAAATCACTTTTCATTTGATAAAGAAAACTGATATGTTATCACACCATTTCCCATATCTACGTATGAAAGAAATGCACGTATAAAATGTAAAAATTTATTAACAACTGCTTAGATATCGGAGCGCTTCCGGTTCATACACCGCCCAAAAATATTAAAACGATATTGCCAGTCACGTAAACAATGCGACCAGTCGGGAATCCAACGACCATTTATTAATAATGTTATACAACTAAAATGCTTGAAATGAATAACAAAATGTTTGAATAAATGTGATAAAAAACCGACGACGTCTTTTGAAGGGACCCGAAATCTGAAGGAAAGAGTGCACGCAAAATTAACGTCCACTTCCGGTCAATACGTGTAGCTAACCGTTTAGCGCGGTGAAAAACAACTCCCAACAACCATTTGCCGCATGCTCTAAGTGAAAACTGTTTCGGAAATTTTTTCTTGTTGTAGTTCCACCAAAATGTCATTCCATTGTCTGGAAAGGGAAATAATTAGTGTCGATGCTAAAGATCCTTTTGATGAGGTGAAATTGATGTGATTTGGTGAGAAGACTGTTCCTTATAAGGCAAAAAGCATGTAGCAGATTTTTTGAATCGCTCTCCCAAGTCGTGGCCCATCCATTGAGTGATCGCTGACATGTATGCGACTTGCCTAGAACAAGCTCAATGACTAAGATGCCTCGTCCTCTTAATGATGAAGTCATAAAACAATATACGTCATTGTAGGTATCAGGTTTGCGATAAATTATCGTGCTAATGCCCCCCTTGATTCCCGCAAACCAAAATTCAAACGGCTTGCTAGTTTCGGAGATAATGGTAAGTGGCCATTCCATTAGCGGGCGAATAATATGACGTCAACTTTTTTCTAGAAGAATTTCCAAAATCGGATGATGGTTACTGCCTTGCAGCCTGGCTTTCTGCATATACCATGGCCAAGGTTTCACAAGATCTGATTGAAAACTCTGGGTTGTGAAAACAAAAAAATGTCAAAAATAGGAAGACGTCATAAAATGAATATGACGTCATAGTGATTATCATATGTGCGTAATTCATCTCGCTAAGCCCTGTCGATTCCCGCAAACAGAATTCAAAAAGCTTGCCTAGTTTCGGAGATATTTGTTAGGCGATTGCCATTAGCGGAATATTTTGACGTCAATAACTTTTGTTCTAGGAGAATTTTCAAAATCGGTGATCGTTACTGTCTGCGCAGGGTATTTACAATATATGCCCAGTTTCAGATAGTTTCGATGAAAACTGTAGGTCTGTGAAAACAAAAAAGTCCACAAAAAGAAGATGAAGAAACACAACGTGAGTAAGACTTAGAGATCCTCCCACGAGAGATCTAAAACACCAAAGTTTTGGGCGGTTGTGTATGTGTATTGGATAGTGAGGTTATGTATATGTACCACACATCACACGACACACACACATCCATTGGACCAAACTCGTTTGGCAGAGCGTTAGTGCTGCTCAGCAGTCTCCTTGTGTATTGGCACATTCTGGACGGGGTCACCAACCCGACACAGGATACCAGCAAGCTGACACTCATTTTGCCAAGCCTCGGAAAGGATAGACAGGCGAGTAAACCCACCTGTATTAAATTCAACAAGCCAAGTGAGGATTTTGAACTCAGGATCAGATCCAAGCCCACCACCCTAACGCATGAACCAACACCAGGCCATATGCATATGGAATGTATGTATGTATGTATGTATATTATAACATATATACCGTATATGATTAAGCATTGACTAATATATATATATATATATATATATTATATATATATATATATAATATATATATATTTTCGACATCAGCAAGCACCAAGATGCCCGCCTGCCGGTATTGTATATCAGGTGAGTCAAAAGTAGCGCCCGATTTCTATTTTCGGCTGTCAGATTCCTTTGGAAGTCATGTTGTTAATAATTGTCTTGCAGATTATTAATTTTCGTAATTTATTTATTTTTGATTTTGTTTTGTAGGTTATTGCTGCGAGTTGGAAAGTTACTGAATTTGCACCACACTGAACCATGAATTACCATTCAATGAATCAACGCATTGCGGTCGTGAAACATTACTACAAATGGAATGAACAACCAATGATGCGGCACGCGTTTGGCACAGGAATTCGATATTAACCCACCTCAGGGAAGAAACGTAAGATTGATTGTCGAGAAATTGAAGCAACAGGGTCGGTAGCCACTGCAATGACGTCCGAAAACGGCAACGAATGTAGCTAAGGCTGAAGAAACCATCAGAAGACTGGAACAAAGTCCGCAAAGTCAAATCGCCGTTTATCTGCAGAGTTGGAAGTGAGCCAATCAAGTGTTATCCGCATCCTTCACCAGAAAAAAATGGAAAGCTTACATTCCACGCTTACGCATGCCCTCATGATGGAGATGATGACCGCCGTCTTCAATTTTGTGAAGAAGTTCTTAGCTAAACTTCACGAAGAGGACCACGGCCCGTCGCCAGGGCTTCAGCATTAAGGGGACATATGAACTGGATGGGGGGCACAATTAATAATATTTAATATTTTGATAACCCGGTATGCTATTGTATTCATGCAGCATTGACGCATCTATACTGAGGTTGCCCCGTCCATACTAACCAAATTGATCTCAGCTAGATTTAATATGTTCCGATGTTTTTTGGCCTAAAATTATTCGAATGCAGGAGAACCGCAACAAACTGGCACATTCACAATGCAGATATTCAATGATTAGACAATTGGCACCAATTCAGGTGCACTTATACAAGGTGTTGTCAAGAATTGGCATTAGAAAATTAATATACTAGAGACACATGACTAAATGGGGAGGTTGCACCAGAATCAGTGCACTTTCAAATAAGATCCAGTAGGCTATGAACCTGCGATCATCCGCATTAAACTATCAACAGCAAATACGACCAGCCTGAGGATACCACAAAAGTCCACATTAAAGCAGTCAATTACACAGAGGTAAGGTTATGCACAAAGCACTAGATATGGGAATGCAAAGCACCAAACACAACATTTAACTTAAATATCAGAAGTACAAAGCAGTCCGACCAGGCGGGGCTGACCACAACCCACAACCGCAACCTTTTTCCTTTCTTAGCCATTTTGTATTCCATGTCTTTTTCTACTGCTGCTAGAAGCGCTCTCCGTGACTCGTCCCTCGTGACTCGTGTAACTAATCTCGCGACTCACCAGATTTGACGTTTTATTTATTAGCAGCATCTCGCGTAGCGAACGCTGCTCTAAGAGAGCTCGCGCATTCTTCTTCTTCTTCTCTTCTTACAAAACCTTTATATTAGACTCGGCTCTTTTATATACACCATCCGGATCTACTTAAATACTAAACACTTGTACACATCCTCACATTGAGGGTGCCTTTTGAGAGCGTCTATCATGAACTTTTAAATATATTCGGACATTTGCTTTAAGTTTTGAAAAGTTCACGTTACTATTTAAAGATTATTTCATTTAATGTATTGTAATTTCGTAAATACATTATTTATTTCGTAAATACACTATATTCGAAAATATGTAAATACACTATGACGGGTCTCGCTATTAGCTTAATCAAGGCACGTGACGAAATATTGGAAGTTGTTATGGTTGTTTTTTTTGTTTGTTTTAAGCCGACAAAACCTTTAGGACGCTGCCTCTTGGACACATTTGTCCTTGTTAAATGATGCATGCACCAAAAACAGGTTTTATCTGCATAATTTCAAATGTAAGCACGATTGCAAACACACATATTTTTTAATTTTTATGAGAAAATAACTTTTTAAGATGGAGGGTTTGAAGGTCACGCGGTGCACTTCATCTTTAATTATGTAAATTTATGTTCTTTTCCTTATTCATATTATATATTATGACTATATTACATTTAATACCTAACTTACAACCAATCAGTAACCTGCCTCATAGGGCCTCCATATCGAAGACGCTGATTGGCTATTCCTTAAAACTAAATGATCCACGATATATATATTATAATAACCACCCACAGCATCGACATTCGACACGAGGTCTTGCGGCTGTCTGTCGTCTTGCTGCTGGCGTTGGTGCTTGCGTTATTATCTTTTATCTTGTGGGCTTGGATCTGTATTGTCTTGCCAATTGCTTTTGAGATGCGCTGGCAAGCGCACACTTATCTCTTGACTGTTATTCAAAGAAGGATATTATTAAAGAAACAGTTTATCCAAGAAGGCCTTATTTATTCACCACGTTGAACATCTGAATTAAGGGGTTTATTCACACAGGTGAACTCTTAAACAGCAAGGAGTTCACAGTGGCGCTCGTCCTTAAACACTAAGTTGTTCACAGGGTGCAACAGGGCATAAATGGGTGCGTACAAGTGGGGGGGGGGACCAGAAGCACCATGGGGGGTCATTGCACCCAAATGCCTCCCCCCCCAGCGATGGCCTGAAGAGGACACAATGCTAGACAACATCTGGTGGTCAGATGAGGCATGTTTAAAGCTTAATGGCACAATTAACAGACACAATTGTGTCTACTGGCTGCGAATAACCCAAGAGTGACAGTTGAGAAGGAGGTAAATTTAGTGACAGTTTGGGCAGCCATATCTCCATTAGGGATAATTGGGACACTTTTTCTTTGAGGGATCTGTCACTGCAGAAATTTACCTGTAGTATGCTGCAAACCTTCTTTGGCCCAGGGTACAAGATCAGGACTGTTATTTCCAGCATGATGGAGCTCCACCTCATTATGGACGTTATGTTCGTCAGTGCCTTGATGAAAACTTTCCAGAAAGTGGATTGGCCGCCGCGTCCGATCGCAGTGGCCGGCACGCTCCCCAGACCTTACACCCCAGATTTCTTTCTTTGGGGGCTCATTGAAAGACCTTGTTTATCGTGAAAAGCCTCGTACCATTCAGGAATTGAAGGCTCAAATCACTGCAGAGTTTGAGGAAGTTGATATCGAACTCTGCAGACGTGTGTGCCGCTCTGTGCCTGCTCGGCTGCAATTGTGCATCGATCACGAGGGAGGCACTTTGAAAATTGCAAGTAAAACAGCTTGGTACAGTTCTGTAAATAATTTTTTCTTGAATAAATGGTGAGATAAACATGTCATTCATTTATTTCTACCTTCTTGTACACTGGAATACAAACGGGAAACAAACAATCAACTGACAGAAATGGGCGCTACTTCTGACTCACCCTGTATGTACATATATGTGTGTGTGTGTGTGGTGTGTGTGTGTGGTGTGTGTGTGTGTGTTGTGTGTGTGTTGCCCAGTACACTCAGACACAAATTTACTCAGGGTTACTCACTGGAAATAATTTTGCTGTCGAGTTGCAAAATTGAGACTTTGGAATTTTCATCAACACTTCGCAAAACAAAAGTCACCATCATGCTGTGGTAACTTTTCAAAGCCAAATAGTTGAAAAATATACAAGAATAGGAAGAGAAAAAAAACAAGTCAAAAGTATAAACACAAAAGGCAAGAGCATAAATATAAAAAGGCCAAAAGTAGCGCGGCCTGAAAACAAAGGAAAAGAAACAATCCCCAGGTCAAAATAACCTCCCGGCACACCGATCAAACCGCTTCCCGGCACACCAATCATCATGGTGGAGAAAATCCTGATTTACTCACACAAAACCGTGCTGTATCTCGTCAACAAAACCAGCGCTACTCCCCTCCGGAAATCTCCCCCTGGAACATTGTAGAACCATGTGCCTCAGCCGCCGAATCCAAAACCATGTGGCTATTACGCGTAACATTTTCATCAATAAAACTCGACACCGTGCTACTTTTACTCCATATCATGTCTTCTCAAAGAATAGATGACAATATTTACCACTGGATGGCACCACATGGCCTCATGTGCAAGCTCCTCACAAAAACTTCACCAGTCTCAAACGTCACGCCCCACACAGCCTAAGTAATTTCTGCTCCCAGTGGGCGTGATCAAAAACTAACTCTCGGGCACCATGTACCATCCGGCGTGTGTTTATGGTTTTACCAACACAGTTCCATACGTTAGTTGGGTTGACTGCAGATAAGTGCACTGTTGGCATTGTGCTCCCTGCTTCGGGTTCCCGACGGACTGGTCGTGTATAAACCGTTCCTTGAATAAACTTGGGTTGTGCTACCAAACCCATTGGTGTACCTGGCTGAATCCTTCTGCCTGTTGGGTGTGATGACGGTGCTCAATCGGTGAGGTGGATTATCAGCCCCTGTTGGACCTAGTCCAAAAAACCGGGGGCTTATCGATTTGTTCTCGATTTTCGTGTCCTGTGCCTGCTTGTGTGCTTGCGTGTGTCCGCAACCATATCTCAGACATGTTATTGACCGATTTTATTGTACTTGGCACAAAGACAAACAAATGATGGGTTACATATGCAACATCGTTTTGTTTCTTGATGCAATCAAAGATGGCGAACGTCGGACATTTTAGTTGGAAAAAAAAACCGGTGTCGAACACGTCCTCAACCATTTCTCGGACATGCATTTACGCATGTTGTTCAAACTGCACACAGATAAGAATGATGCTCACATATTCAGGTCATTCTTCTTCGACATCAGCTCCAAGATGGCTGCCTGGCGGAATTGTAGTTAGAAAAAACCGATGTTGATCACGTTCTCAACTATTTCGCGGACATGTTGTTCACCGATGTTGTTCAAGCTCGGCACACAGATAAGAAGTGATGCTTACATATGGCCGTCATTTTTCTTCACGATCAAGATCCAAGATGGCCGACTGGCGGCCATTTTAGTTGTAAATAACCCGACATTGAACACGTCCTCAACCATTTCTCAGACATGCTTTTACCAATGTTGCAAACCTGGCACACAGATAAGGAATGATGGCTTACATATGCATTTCATTTATTTTCGAGATCAGATCCAAGGTGGCCAACTGGCGGCCATTTGATACTTAAATGTGTCCCCAACAATTTATCAGACGTGCATGGTCTGATTTTGTTGAAACTTGGCACAAGCACATTACATGACAGCATACACGTGCATCTTGCTTATTTTACGATCTGATCAAAGATGGCAGACTGGTAGACTGGCGGCCATTTTAGTTGTACATAAATATGGGCTAGCCCTTTAACTCCGTACAGCAAAAATACAAAAAACAACGGGGGCTATGATATTTTTATATCTTTTTTTACTTGTTTCTACTTTCTCTTTGAACTGCTGTAGAAACTTCACACTCCTAAGATGGTGGCATACCGGGCTCCTCAACAATGATCTTCATGAAACACAAAACAATTACCGTACATCTTTCGAGAACTGGCGTCAAAATCTTCAGTATATTCATTCCCTCGACTCAAACGTTTCATATTTTCTCATCGACGGCTTCACATAGGAGAATAAAACGAACCAGTCACTCCTTCAGGCCTTGTAGATGATGGAGAGAGATGTTCCTGTTGCCGTGTGATTCACTGCACAACAGAAGGTGGCATACTTGAACCTAATGCTGGGTCAAAATCGCCAATTATTGTCCCATCATCTCCAGAAACAGCATTGTGAGGAATCTGCGTCTCTTGCCTCCATTTGACAATCCATTCGGCTCCATTTCAGATTTCAGATATTTCATCGACTTGGATTAATTAAGTGCTCACCTGATGACCACCCGGAGGATGTTTCCAAACGATTTTGGCATTTGTGGAGAATATTCTGCTGATGAAGAATGAGCCCATAACCCATCATGGAATGCTCCCAGTGACTAATCACTGACCCCTACCTTAGAAACGTGGTGGTGTTAATGTGGCTCAACTTATCCACCCAGAGTTACTCAAACTCATTAAGCAATGGTATGAAACAGAGCTACGGTCACGTACCTCGTGTCTATGAAGCCAGAGAATTTATTTGGCTCTGGACTCTCTGCTGACAGAAATTCAGACATCTGAAAATGCCAGAGTGATGAGTTCCTTCACCAGTAACCACAACAAATCATCGATCAGGCATGACCCTGAAGATCATTCCAGTGTGCCGAGTGAATCATGTTCACTGTGTAAGGCAACTGATCAGCCTTATCAGCATTTCTTAAGTAAGTGCAAGCTTCTTCCAGAGTCCGGCTGTCAATTTGTGGCCAGCACTCATCATGTGGAGATTACTGACAGTTCTGACAGTGAAGAAAGCAACCTTGATGTGAAACCTGAGCCTCCGAGCTCTTGGCTGGCTGTGAGACATGTGGACGTGAACAAATCCCCATCATGTTTGCCTTTTTCAACGAGCATCCCCTTCATCTTACATTGAATAGTGGTTCAGAAACGAACATGATATGCTTGTCAGTGCCAGAAGTGTGGACGCGAAGATTGTGAAAAGTACTCAAAGGTGTTTCAGGCTGACGGTGCCACACCTTTAAATATCATGGGTGGAACTTGACTGTTGTTATTGAGGAACAATTTTACTCTAACTTTTCATGCGCTTGTGGTCGCTGACCTGGATAAGGACGTACTAGCTGGAATTCCATTATTGGCTGCCATTTGGTATCAGCTTTCTTGCACATACAGTATCTTTCGCAAATGGTATGTAGTTGTCCCCGGCACCCTGAACAACATGCACATTCCTGCCATATTTTGCGGTGATTCTGCATCCATGGCACGGCTACATCCTAGTACTATAATAATACCTCCATTAGAATGGACTGTCTGGTCTTCACAGTCGAGGCACGTCTGGGCAGTGATTGCGAATGACCCTTTGGCATCAGCCTGACCATTTTTCTGAAGGATAGGCTACTTCCTCCTCCTCCCATAAATCGAAGAGATTATACCACATAGAGTTTTTGTGTCCTGAGAAGCTAGGCGCACTACGAGAAGGAGCTTTGAGCCACACCATTATTTATCATCGAGCCGAGTCCCGTGTACAACATAATTGTTTTTGCGACCTTTACGAACCATAGTATGGCCGGAATTTGCAAGTTAATGGATCAGCCACTGGGAACTCTGTGAAAAATTCCGTAACCGCTCGGCCCCAGAATCTGAATATCGCATGAACATCGATGCTTCCGCATAGTTTGCCGGCTCACCGTGCTTCACCCCGACGTCCGAGCGAGCCGACACTGGACCATCAGCGAGAGGGGATATCACTCCACTAGCTCAGCCATTTTGGGGTACCTCAGTGCTTCCAAGGCGGCTCTAGAACCTGCCAAAGGCACCTGGTTCGAATCTCGCCCATTCAAATTCGCATTTCACACTCGCAAAACTCTGTGCGGTTATATGGCACTCAGCACGGTTTATATATAGCGTTGTTCACACGAAACCATCAACGTGGCTGTGTGGAAATTTGTCGCGTGGACCATTGACGTTTCTATGACGTCATTTGTGTCTATCCCAGGCTTCTCCCGGGGACGCAGACGAGACAACGACCTCGATCCACATGACATGCCTCGTTGAACGGAGAACCCTCCCATCTTCGCGACACGAAGCACAAGATCTCACATAGGTTTCGGGATCTTGTGCTCCGTGCCGGGTCGTTCACATCAGTCTCGGATCGTCCATGTCACTTGTCCTGCACACTGCCAAAGCCTCGCAGGGGCGATAGATGCTGCTGCAGCATATCTCGGCGTCATATTTTGCACTCGTGAATTATGGGGCGACGATGAGGCATGCAAGCATTCCTCATCTCCCATGCCATGACCAATGTTCAGGACTTTGCCGCACATGAGACAACAACCTCAATCACATGACACGCCTCGTGGAACGGAGCACCCAGGGCCGGATTTACCATGTGGGGGCCGTGGGCACAATGATTGTGGGGGGGGGCCTAAATGTGGGGGCCCCGGGCCATGGCCCACCTGGCCACCCCTAATCCGGTACTAGGAGCACCCTCCCATTTTCGCAGGATGTAGCACATTTCACATCTCTTATCCTGCCTCTGCCTTCCCCGGTTCACTGGGGAGGCAAGGCAGGCTGTAAATGTGGCGGCGTCACACACGTAACAGGCGCGAGCGCATCGTGTGACGATTTCTCGAGCACATAAAGTACACGAAACCTCATGACGCACTTGCGACCACCATCACTCATCCTTACAATCACAACCCTTTTCCATATCCACGCCCATGCTGCCATCCATCCATCACTCATCCCTATATTAAATCACGCTCTCACCGTAACACTCGCATCGTCGACTGACCCCTCACGTTCTCCGTGCATTCATGCACACTGTCCATTATTCGTAAGTTTGTTCCATTTTGTCCACAAAGCCGCCGGTTTACCATGGTCACTAATCCTTGTAACCACATCCCTCCGCTATTAACCACCCCTCCAGCGTAATAGCCACGCCCCCAGCATCATAATCACGCATCCACGTGTCATGCACACTTTTCTGGATATCCTAGGCTCTGGAGGATGCACACTTAATTTCTTCCGAGCTGTATAGCCTGACCTCACATCCCAACCCAGCTATAAATTGTCATCCTGGTGTTTCACATGCAGGACAATTCAGTAATGTGTGTGCTGTCTCTCAGATGGCCATCATTTTTTGACTATTCGAGATATGTATGCTTGTATCGTTTCTAACGCTATCACTCAATGGTGAATAATCACATTTGAAACTTAGGATCTTCAATAAAATCTAATCATTACGTCCTTGTCACAACCAACCTGTCCACCAAGTTTCGTCCGTATCTGTCTACAACTTTTAGAGATATCGTGCTATATATCGTTTTTGGACCCATCTCTCAATGGTGAAGAATCACTTTAAAAATTCTAGTCATCAGATCCGGATCTGTACCTTCACCAAAGTCCGGGAGCCCATGGAGATTTGTTTAGCATTGTGAGTACGAAAGTTTGAGGCTTGGGAATATGATGGGATACAACATGGGACCCTCAAACGGGCATTCTTAAGTTTCATCTCCCGTTACCATTCCTGGGGGCGACCACTTAAAGTACCCCCAAATTCAAGTTTAACTAGCATGATTGAGTACATGAATGAAACCAGTGCCAAAATGTTCTCCTAGAAGGTTGAAATAAAGATCCGCCATTCTTAAGTGTCAACTCCTGTACTTAGCCCTACTTAAGAACGCCCCTAATTAGCGCTAATTACCACGTTAATTAGCATGATTGAGTACAAAAATGAGACTTGCACCAAAATATCCAGTCGGGTACCCTGACTAAGTTTCGGCCATTCTTAAGTGTCAAGTCCTGTACCAAGTCCAGTTAAGAACGGGTCAAAGGTCAGGGTCAGTGCTGCGGGGGGGGGGGGGGGTGCGGGGGGGGGTAATTAGCATAATTAGGTACATGAATGAAACCAGCGCTAAATTGTTCATCTTTGGGGTGAAAATCAAGATCCACCATTCTTAAGTGTCAACTCCTGTACTTAATCTACTTAAGAACGCCCCTAATTAGCACTAATTACCACGTTAATTAGCATGATTGAGTACAAAGATGGAATTCAGGCCAAAATGTCTATCAGATCACCCTGTCCATGGATTGGCCTTTCTTAAGTGTCAACTCCTGTACCTAGTCCACTTAAGAACGGGGATAAAATGAATGAACAATATACATTATATATGCGAAAACAGAGTTTAATAAAATTTTAAACAAAATTACAACATGGACGAAAATGCGATAGTGACTGCTGATAATTGGTATTGAGTTGTAATGATCACTATTAATTGTATGAAATTACTAATGGAGTTATTCTAACTGTAGTTTGATTGTATTGATGACATTAAAGAAGTCACAGGTAGCAACTGCTTGTTGTGCATTGTGTTCCTTAATCATCTTGTGTCCAGTCTGACTCGTCATCCGATGAGACGGTCATGTTCTCCTCTTCGATACTTTCATCACCATTGAGCTCATCTTCCTCTGGACCAGGGTGTCTGGATCTGTGGCCCTTCATGCCAAATTGGCTGATAATATCCATTGTCAAAGTTCCATCCATTTGATTCCGTAGGGTGCTGTTGGATTTCGGCGACATCAGCATTCAGCCACATGTGAGCAACAAATGATGCACGTTTCATATGCATAATGAGCTCTGCCTCACATGGTGGAATGGCACTTGCGTTTATGCCCTTAAGTTTCTCCAAGGGGTTCTTTGCTGTCGACTTTGGTCCATAGCCCTTTTCAAACACCTTGTACCGATAACCATTGAGTGTCACCTTGCTGGTGTCCTTTGCACCATACATGATTGTGTTGAAAGTTTGCAGGGTCTTTCGAGTTTTTTGACTCAGTTCTGTTTCAGTCGCCAGGCTTGGAATGCTTTCTGTGCCTCTTTATTCTTTTCCAGCTTAGCAAATGGTTTGACTTTGCCTTTGCGAACAAAATGCGCAGTGTAGTCACTGCTGTGAACGCGTGGAATCCCGGCATTGCTGCACATATCTGAGGTCCAAGTAACTCATAGATGGCGGTAATGCTGATATATCTACGGTTATTCTTGGCTCCTGTACCACACAT
>CM068956.1:89067134-89079831 GCA_035128595.1 Eptatretus atami | reverse complement strand
GGGACTTTTTCCATTCGACGTGGGATTTTTTCCATTCCACATGGGACTTTTTCCATTCCACGTGGGACTTTTTCCATTCCACGTGGGACTTTTCCCTTTGCCACGTGGGACTTTTTTCAGTACACAGGGGACGTGTTCCGTTCCAAAATCTCTCTCTCTCTCTCCCTCTCTCTCTCTCTCTCTCTCACGCAACTCTCTTCTCTTTCACAAACTCTCTCTCTCTCTCTCTCACAAACTCTCTCTCTCTCTCCTCACAAACTCTCTCTCTCTCTCTCTCCTTCACAAACTCCTCTCTCTCTTTCACAACTCTCTCTCTCTATCTCTCTCACAAACTCTTTCTCTCTCTCACAAACTCTCTCTCTCTCTCCCTCACAAACTCTCTCTCTCTTTCACAAACTCTCTCTCTCTCTCTCTCTCTCTCGTCTCTTCTCTTCTCACAAACTCTCTCTCTCTCTCTCTCACAAACTCTCTTCTCTCACAAACTCTCTCTCTCTCTCCCTCACAAACTCTCTCTCTTTCACAAACTCTCTCTCTCTATCTCCTCTCTCTCTCACAAACTCTCTCTCTCACAAACTCTCTCTTCAACAACTCTCTCTCTCTCTCACAAACTCTCTCTCTCTCTCTCCCCCCCTCTCTCTCCGCAAACTCTCTCTCTCACAATCTCTCTCTTCACAATCTCTCTCTCACAAACTCTTCTTCTCTCTCTCTCTCTCTCTCTCTCTCTCTCTCCTCTCTCTCTCTCTCTCTTCTTTCACAAACTCTCTCTCTCACAAACTCTCTCTCACGCAAACTCTCTCTCTTTCACAAACTCTCTCTCTCTCTCACAAACTCTCTCTCTCTCTCTCTCCCTCACAAACTCTCTCTCTCTCTCTCTCTCTCTCTCTCTCTCTTCTCTCTCTCTCTCTCTCTCTCTCTCTCTCGCCCCCTGCGGTCGTTGGTGAGTCGTGCGTGGTGTGGCGTCATGGCGGCTCCGTGTGTGCAGCTGTGAGTACTGTGCTGTGTTGGTGCTGTTCCTATCCCCATTTCGTTTCCCTCTGTGTCACTGTACGTGTTGTGGGTTTTTTTTTTCTCCCCGTTTTTTTTCCCGTTTTTTTTTTTCTCTCTCTGCCGAGACGAGAGAGGGAGAGCATGCACGGTCGTTGGGAGTCGTGCGTGGGGTTGGCTCATGGCGGCTCCATGTGTGTGCAGCTGTGAGTACTGTGCTGTTGTTGGTGCTGTTCCTATCCCCTTTCTGTTCCATCTGGTCCCTGTACGTGTTGTGGAGTTTTTTTTCCTTTCCCCGTTTCTCTCTTCCTGTTGAGACGAGAGAGAGGGAGAGCATGCACGTAAGCGTTTTTTTTATTTTTATTTTTCATTCATAAGGCCTTCCAGAGCTTTGAGGCCTGCGTTTCCTAGTTGGCAGCTGCCTTATATCTTAAAAATACTAAGTAATCGATTGTCTCTCCTTTTAGTTGATTTCAAACAGTGATACGTGTTGCACAAGATGAGCAAATGGCTAATGGGGATTTATCTCGTAGCACGATTATGTTTAGTCCCGCCCGAAGGTGTAATGATGATGACATTCTTCTCAAATTGGAAGAACAGATAGAGTAGAAAACATCGTGCTGCTTCAAAAAGAGCCACAAGATGTAGTTTTTGTTTCACAAACGCGTTTAGTCGACATCGTTGTCCAAACGGTTTGTTCCTGGAGAATGTGAAACTTTTGTCCCTGTCTCATCAATGGATACTCCTGCTACAAAGATAATATAAGCAATGTCGCCTTTCTTTCTAATGAAGCGATTCAACAAATGCTCGGGTGATTATGGCACTGTAGTGTCGAGAATTATAACGGCCCGTTACGACGAGGAACGACAGATTAAAGCATGTGGAATCCTTTAGACGTTTCTGCTATGTTGTGTTAAAAGACGGTAGAACACAGTTAATATCTCGATGACCTTTAAAGTGGGGAGCATGACTACAGGATTTTTGCAATGACAGAAACTTTAATCTGTTATAACTGCGGGGCATATGGTCACACCAAATATTATTGTCCTGGGTAAGAAAGAAACATATGCTGCAGCTGCTGCAGATGGACTGGTCATGCGACCGCAACTACCACAGGCAGGTTGAGTAACGTGACTGTGGAGCTGCAGGTAAACCAAAACCGTGTGACTACCCCTGTTGAAAAGGAACTGGGCCACGTAAATACGGATGCCGGAGGAGATTGGGTCACGGTGACTGCAATGGCAGAACTCCCCTTCTAACCACAGCCGTGTCGGTAGATTTGGCAAACCAGCCACAGATAGACAAACGACATACGTTAAAATGTTCAGGTAGGATTGGAGATGGTGCGTTAGTAATCAAGTTGAAACAGCAGAAGGGCTGAACCCTTGGAAGGTTTATTCAGTGACGATGATAGAGTATGGAAACTGCTTCAAGGAGAGTTTTGAAACGGCCCAACATAAGCAATGAAAGTAATTGTAAAGGCAGCAAAGTGTTGGTAGTCCAAGAAGATGGTGGTCTCGACAAGCCTTCACATACTGAACGGAATGGTGAAGCACTGGGAGATGAGCTTCCACCCATTGCTAAAGGCCCAGTCACACCTTGACGTTTTAGCCAACGTATGCCTTTTTATGAAAAAATGTCTAAACGCTGTACACGTCGAATACGTTATGGTAAGTTTTGATAACATGAGAGCACGCTGAAAAACACTGCCATACGTCGTAGTACGCTGGCTTTAAACGTTGTACTTTCGATTGTCCTCAAAGCTTCCATGCTTGAAATTTTACGACTTATGCCAGCGTATGACTCACACGTTCCACATAACGCTCGCCATAAGTTGTAGGCAGTCACGCGATCGTTGACACACGTACTTGTAAGTTACTCATAAGTCGAAACACGTCGAGTAATGTTTAGCGTACCCGAAACTTATTCTAAGCTATGAGTTACGTGTTGTACTAACGTTACGCGATGTTGACACACATCGACACACTTTACTTGTAAGGTGCTCATCGGTCGAAACACGTCAAGGTAATGTTAGCGTCAGTGTTCCAGACTCCCTGGTTTATTTTTTTTTAATTTTTTTTTCTTCTTCTTCGGTATGATGGTGATGTTGACACTTCGATTTCTAGTGCGGTTTAATATAATATAATTAATAGACTGCCGCCTCAACGATTTAATCATATACCGCACTGTATACTGAACACCGTCATACCGAAGAAAAAAAACACCGGAGTCTGGAACACTGACGCGAACCATTACCTTGACGTGTTTCGACTTATGAGCACCTTACAAGTAACGTGTGTCGATGTGTCAACGATCGCATATCGTGCGTACAACTTATTCCCATCGCATGCGGAGCGTGTGTCATACGGCAAGTACGTCGTAAATTTTCAACATGCTTAAAATTACAAGACGTACCCCACTTAATAGGACGTATGATAGCGTACTTTAGCGTTCTATTCACGCATACCAAACTTACCCATACCGTATTCGACGTGCGCCAGCGTTTTAAGACGCATTTTTCAGAGGTCGGCATACGCTGGCAAGATCGCCAAGGTGTGACTGCGATGTTGACACTTCCATTTCTGCGCGGTTATGATTTGAATCGTTGTGCGGCAGCCTTTCCATAACCTATCGCCACGTCATCGTCGGCGATGCGTGCAGCGTGCTATGCATGAGTTAGACTATCGTTGGCATAGGTTTGAAGGCCGACAACAGGTTCAGCATTCGTGGTATAAGTTATCTATAACACAACGAAACGTTCTGTGTCCATTACTAATAGTTATGCAAGACCAAGTCGTTATGAATACGTCCGAATCTTTAAAAAAAACATCAAAAGTTCAACGTAAGCCAGTTTTACATACATTTTAATACGTTGCCATCGCTGGCTAAAACGTCAAAGTGTGACTGGGCCTTAATGTTGAAGGAGATGAACGATGGACAATAATGCTGCATGCATGAAACGGAAAGCTTGGTTATCGAAGATAACAGTCAACTTGAGACATATGACAAAAAAAAGGAAAAAAAACAAAAATTGACAGTGATGAAGAAGAAGACTCTTCCGTGCAGTGCCAACAGGAAGAAAGCACCACTTCCGATACAAAAGGGGGTCAAGGAACACAACTACAAGTAAACAACACAGGTGTGGTCCCCGATGAATGGTCCTCCTCCTTAAGTGAAACTTCGGGGCACTGCAGGGTATAACAAGCAAAACGTAGTAGTAAAGGAGGAAATTGTTAGGTTTCTAAATGAAACCTTCAGGCAACGCAAGATGCAAATTAAGGATTATTTTCCTGATATTAAAGTTTTCATTGCGACTGCAAAACATATGATACAGAGAAATGATGACTCTGTGGCTTTCTGAACCACAGTTTCAACGCCTCAGGAAAGCTTTGACAAAAGCAAACAGAATTGCAGGAAGAAGTTTCTTTTTAGTGCCTGGTCCTTTCTCACCTAAACTTCGACAATGATGGAGTTAAGATTGCAACCCTGAACATGAAGGGGGTCGAGCCCCATTGCGAAGAATTCAAACAATCCAAGCTTTAGAGAGAACAAAGGCTGATATTATTCTCTTACAAGAGACCCATGCTACAAACACTCTAAAAACTGAGTGGGAGAAACTTTTTGAGGGCAGTGGTTCCTAAGCGGGTTTCCCACACCCAAGGCTGGGGTTGCCCTGTGCTTAAATCAAAAGTTTTCCGCACAGCAGGTTTCCTTCAAGGAAATACATAAAGGGCATCTATATCTGTGGAGTTCTTGTGTAATGCACAAAAAATATTGTGGTGAATGTCTACACTCCGAGTGATCCTATAGAAAGGAAACTTTTCTTTCCTATTTTGGAAGAGTTCATTAAAGACCAGGACCCGACTGCGTTTGTTTGCTTTGCTGGAGACTTTAACTGTACTATTCGCCAGAAGTTGATAGGAATGGTCATGAGCCCCATGTAGCCTCAAGTAAAGGGTTGAAGGACATCATTAAGAACTATTGTTATACAGACGTATGGAGACTACAACACCGAGACCTGCATAGCTACACATGGTGCAGATGTCAGGACGGGTTTATATCAAGAGCAAGACTTGATAGAATATATGTCAATAAGCCGATGCTAAATGTATAACTACATCCCAAATTCTACTAACCGGTTTTACAGACCATAGTTTAGTTGTACTTTCCTTTAAATTACCATTGCCATCAACTGGCAGTGCATATTGGACCTTGAATACTCGTCTTTTAAGTGACAAAAAATTTAAAGACTATTTTAAGGCTGTGTGGAAAAAAATTTGCACTTCCAAGTTTGAGCACGAAAACCTCCGAATGTGGTGGGACCTCGCAAAGTCCCAAATAAAATCCTTTGTCAGCAATATAGTTTATACACAACTAAGGTGGAATCTTACTCAATAGAGTTGTTAAAATCTGAAATTGTGTCTTTAGAAGGGAATAATGACGATGCTGGGAAGGACACACGAGATCAGCTGTTATGGGCAAAGAGAACTTTGCTAACAGAAATGGTTAAGCAAAGGGCAATAGGTACCTTGGTACGAATGAGGATGAGCAATCTGACACTTGATATGCCAAATAAAGAATTTTTCAAGTTAGAGAACTCTACCAAGAAGTCTCAACAAATTCATAGCTTACTCACTCCAAAAGGAGTCTTGAAGACATCCCAACAAGGAATCCGGGGTGTCTTAAAAGATTTTTACTCAGACCTTTACTCCCCCAGGAATGTAGAAAATGGAATGATACAGGAACTGATTGCTGGACTTCCAAAAATTGAAGAGGACCAACAACGAGTGCTCGACTCCTTAATCACGGCCGAGGAACTCGAAACGGCTATGCGAAGTTTAAAAGACGGGAAGGCTACTGGGATTGATGGCTTACCTGGAGAATTTACAAGACCTTTGGAGGGTTATTGGACCTGAGTTGCGTGATGTTCTCGACGAAAGTATTCGCGCTGGAGAATTGCCACTGTCATGTCGGAGAGCAATTGTGTGCTTAATACCTAAAGCTGGTGACCTTCAGTTCGTTGAAAACTGGCGACCTGTATCGTTATTATGTGCTGATTATAAGATTCTCTCGAAAGTTCTTGCAAATCGCATGAAAGATGTGGTCGGTTCTATTGTACACACGGACCAGACCTATTGTGTGCCGGGAAGTCTATACATGACAACATTTTTTTAGTAAGAGATAGTCTTCTTGCAATAACTGTTTGTTGATGATTATGGGCTAGTATTTATTGATCAAGCTAAAGCGTTTGACCGCATTAATCACCAATATCTTTTTTCTGTCCTTGAAGGATGGGTTTTGGGAATTCGTTCATATCGTATGTGAAATTATTGTACTCTGGCACTTACTGCATGATAAAAGTTAACAATAAGCTATGTTCCCCTTTCCCTTTCGGCGAGGCATTCGTCAAGGTGTCCTCTTTCTGGCTTACTGTATGTGAGCGCTGGAACCACTCTTGGTCTCCATTAGGCAACAAATGCCCCAGAATAATGGAGGCGTAGAAGGTCCAAATTTTGTGTTGACTGCTTATGCTGATGATGTTTGTGTATCAATTAGAGACCAAAAGTGTCTTATGTTTAAGACAATGTTTGGAAAAATTCTCTGCAGCATCTTCTAGTGAGGTGAATTGGAACAAAAGCACAGCCCTATGGTGTGTCATAAGGATCTCTCCTCAATACCACCACCTCTACTCCCACAGGGTATGGTATGGAAAAAATGATGGGTCAAATATCTCGGAGTCTATCTTGCAATCCTGAGATAGAATCGAAAAATTGGAGGGTGTGGTTGAGCAGATTGAAAGTCGGTTAAAAACATGGAAAGGACTACTTAGGTCCCTGTCCTATAGGGACGTAGTCTGGTTATCAATAATCTAATAGCAGCTAAGTTATGGCACAAAATGATTGCCTTACAGCCACCAAAGGGAAAGTCCTTGCCATCCAGCGAGCACTGGTGAATTTCTTCTGGAGTGGCTACCACTGGCTACAACCGGCCATATTGTACTCTTCTCGGAAAGAGGGTGGCCAGGGCGTGACGGACATCTCTGGCCGAGTCACTGCTTTTCGTCTACAAACTGTGCAAAAACTGCTGTTCACTGAACGACTGCCATGGGTCCCTTTGCTTTCTTTTTGCTGCAACAGGCTGGAGGATTGCTGTATGACCGACAACTTTTCTTGATTGACCTGGAACGGATTCACCTTGGCTCACTTCCAACATTTTACCAAAGCCTGCTGGAGACTTGGAAGGGTTTTAGCATCCACCGTTTAATTGATGCTTATAACTGCAGAATGTTCCTTCAGGAACCTCTTTTCTACAATCCTTTTCTCCCAGGTATTCCTCAGAGTAATGCCTTGATCAAAAATTTCGTACAAGGACGAGTCAATAAAGTGTGCGATCTCAGAGATCCAGCAGGACTGAAATGGAGACCTGTTGGGGAAATTGCAGCAAGCCTGGAGTCAAGATCGCTTCGACTCGTAGACCAAGTTATCCGAAGTGTGATTAGGAAATTCCGACTGCTGAATATTGGTTGGGAAGGTGTTGGTATTGAGGAGGATTTTAGACTGGGTTTCCCGAAATTAAGGTGCTCCCCTTGTTCGCTTAAGCAGTGATAACTCCTCCCCCCCTTTCACTTGCAAACTAAAACTGGGCTTCATGATCTCTGCAGACAAAGACAAACAGTGTTATCCCTTTTGGATCAGCACGTATAGCAAGGTGGTCAGAAAAGTTAGGACCTGGTGTCCATCAGCTCCATTGTGGCCAGTGATGTACACATTACCGATTTATGGCCTATTAGCGGATATACAATGGAGACTAGCCCATTGGGCCCTCCCATCCAACACCCTGATACACCTTTTCAATAGCTCAGTGCAAGTCACTTGTCTTTCTGTGAACACAAGGAGGACCTTTTTCATGCATATGTACAATGCAAGAGAGTAAAACCTCTTCTTTCTTTACTTTCAAACCTTTCTCATAAACTGTCCTTTCCTTTCACTCTACATAGGTTTGTTTTTGGGGTACCTTTTAGCCCCCATGCAAGGATTCTGGGTCTTGCTTAATTTCTTGGTGGCTGTTGCAAAATATAGTATAATAAATCTAGGAAAATTAAGATTGATAATGGTCATAGGTCCAATGTCATGCCCATTTTTAAAGGGTTCGTTGAAGCAAGAATTAAGTTAGAATTTAATTATTATGTAAGTATGGGAATGTTAAGCTTTTTGAGAAGAAATGGTGCTGTGGTAATGCTTTGGTCTTGTGGATAATTTGGAATTGGTGATAACCTTGTAATGATTCAATGGACGAAGATGCCTTTTTGCATTTTTGCATGTTGCAATCAATAAACGGTTTTGCAAATCTAATTCTCTCTCTCTCTCTCTCTCTCTCTCTCTCTCTCTCTCTCTCTCTCTCTCTCTCTCTCTCTCTCGCGCTTGCACGCATGTGCAAACGCAAGGGCTGTTGCTCAGTCTCTGGCGGTACGTGTGGAGCCTGTGTTGCTTTCTCTCTTCTTATCATCTTCTTCTCCTTTCTCTAATGTTTTTTTTTGGGTATCCGTGTGTATGAACTGTTGTCAATGCTTTATCGATTACTTGAAAATTGAATTGGTTTCCTTTTTTTTCCACTCTTGTATATTATCCTTTGCTTTGTTGTATTGAATTTTTACCCTTTATACTTTTTTTGTAATAAAGGACATAAAAGTCAAAAAAAGTCTCTCTCTCTAACAAACTCTCTCTCTCCTCACAACTCTTCTCTCTTCACAAACTCTCTCTCTCTTCTCTCTCTCCTTCTCTCTCTCTCTCTCTCTCTCTCTCTCTCTCTCTCTCTCTCTCTCTCTCTCTCTCTCTCTTCTCTCTCTCTCACAAATCTCTCTCTCTCTCTCTCTCTCTCTCACAAACTCTCTCTCTCTCTCTCACAAACTCTCTCTCTCTCTCTCTCACAAACTCTTCTCTCTCTCTCACAACTCTCTCTCTCTCTCTACTCTCACAACTCTCTCTCTCTCACAAACTCTCTCTCTCTCACAAAACTCTCTCTCTCTCTTTCAAAACTCTCTCTCTCTCACAAATTCCTCTCTCTCACAAATTCTCTCTCTCTCTCTCTATCTCTCTCTCTCTCTCTCTCTCTCTCTCTCTCTCTCTCTCTCTCTCTCTCTCTCTCTCTCTCTCTCTCTCTCTCTCTCTCTATCCTCTATCTCTCTATCTCTCTCTCAAACTCTACACTCGGGGTACAAATCCAACTTTTTGTGTGGGGTAACACAGGCTATGTGGCTGTGGCTTCACACGGGGTTGTGGGGACGGGGGGGGGGCATTTAATGATATGTAAATGAGTACCGTGTAGTGCCACCTGGTGGTGGTGGCAGAGGTATTACAATTTCCTTTTTTACCTGGGCAACGGTGCGGTTAAAGCACTCTTCACATGGGTAAATTTATCCTCCCTCCCTTCTCTCCCCCCCCAAAAGGATGGGCCTGTCAAAACTCGCTATCGTGTGTGAGACATTTCTAGCGGGAAGGACATCAGGACGAATGAGGGGGGGGGGGGAAGTAGGGGTAACGGGATGTGGAGGATGGGGACGGAGACAGGGTGAGGGGTTAAAGCACTCTTCTTCTTCTTCTTCTTCTTCTTCTTCTTCTCAGCGCTGCTCCCGTTAGGGTCGCCACAGCGGATCATCCCTCCATTTCGCTCTATCCTCCACATCTTCCATTGACACTCCAACCACCGCATATCCGCCCTCACCGCATCCATGACCCTCTTCTTTGGCCTTCCTCTTCTCCTCCTACCTGCGGCTCCATCCTCAGCATCCTTCTCCCGATATACTCCGCTTCCTCCTGTGCACATGTCCAACCCATCTCAATCTCGCCTCTCTCACTTTGTCTCCAAACCGTCCGACCTGCGCTGTCCCTCTAATATGAGTATTCCTTATCCTGTCCATCCTCGCCACTCCCAACGAGAATCGCAGCATCTTTAACCTGCACCTCCAGCTCCGCTTCCTGTCTTTTTCTCAGCACCACCACTCCAAACCATACAACATAGCTGGTCTCCCTACCGTCTTATATACTTTCCCCTTCACTCTTGCAGCTACCCTTCTGTCACAAATTACTCCTGCAACTCTTCTCTCACCCACTCCATCCTGCTGCACTCTCTTTTTCACTCTCTCTCCCACACTCTCCGTTACTTTGGACAGTTGATCCCAAGTATTTAACCCATCCACCTTCCCCACCTCAACTCCTTGCAACCGCACCATACCCCACCCTCCCTCTCATTTACGCACATGTACTCCGTCTTACTCCGACTGACTATCATTCCCCTTCTCTCCAGTGCGTACCTCCACCTCTCGAGGCTCGCCTCAGCCTGCTCCTACTCTCCCTACAGATCATGATGTCATCCGCGAACATCATAGTCCATGGAGACTCCTGTCTGATCTCGTCCGTCAACCTGTCCATCACCATTGCAAACAGGAAAGGGCTCAGAGTCGATCCTTGGTGCAATCCCACTTTTACCTTAAACCGGTCCGTCATTCCTACCACACACTCACAGCTGTCACACTGTCCTCATACATATCCTGCACGATCCTCACATACTTCTCCACCACTCCAGACTTCCTCATACAATGCCACAACTCCTCTCTTGGCACCCTATCATAAGCTTTCTCTAAATCCACAAACAACACATGTAACTCTTTCTGACCTTCCCTATACTTCTCCATCAACATTCTCAAAGCAAACATCGCATCAGTGGTGCTCTTTCCTGGCATAAACCCATATTGCTGCTCACAAATCGTCACTCTCCTCTCAACCTAGCTTCCACTACTCTTTCCCACAACTTCATGGTGTGGCTTAACAACTTTATCCCTCTGTAATTACCACAGCTCTGGACATCACCCTTTTCTTGAAATCGGAACCAGTACACTTGATCTCCACTCCTCCGGCATCCTCTCACTTTCCAAGACTTCATTAAACAATCTGGTTAAAAACCCCACTGCCATCTCTCCTAAACACTTCCATGCCTCCACTGGTATATCATCTGGGCCAACCGCCTTTCCACTTTTCATCCTCTTCATAGCTGTCTTCACTTCATCCTTACTGATCCACCCCACCTTCCAGATTCACTATCTCCACCTCTTCCAACCTTCTCTCTCTCTCATTTTCTTCATTCATCAGCTCCTCAAAGTACTCCATCCACCTTCTCAACACACTCTCCTCGCTTGTCAGCACATTCCCATTTGCGTCCTTTATCACCCTAACCTGCAGCACATCCTTCCCAGCTCGGTCCCTCTGTCTGGCCAATCGTACAAATCCTTTTCCCCTTCTTTTGTATCCAACTTCTCATACAGCTCGCCTATAGCTCTTTTCCTTAGCCTTTGCCTTGCGCCGCCACTCCTTGTACTCCTGCCTACTTTCTTCATCTCTCTGGCTATCCCACTTCTTTTCGCCAACCCTTCTTCCTTATACTTCCTGTACTTCCTTGTTCCACCACCAAGTCTCCTATCTTCCTTCCTCTGTCCAGATGTCACACCAAGTACCTTCCTAGCTATCTCCCTCACCACTTCTGCTGTAGTTGCCCAATCATCCCACCCATCTTTACCACCATCCAACACCTGTCTCACCTCCTCCCTAAATTCCATGCAACAGTCTTCCTCCTTCAGCTTCCACCATCTGGTCGTTGGTTCAGCCGTCACTCTCTTCTCAACCTCACCTCCAAAATCATCCTACAGACCACCAATCGATGGCTGTCGAGCTACACTCTCCCCTGCCACCACCTTACAGTCTCTAATCTCTTTCGGGTTGCATCTAAATGGGACTTAAATGGGTTAAAGCACTCTATGCACGGATAAATTTGTCTTCCTTTCCTTCTACTTGTCACTCAAAGTTTTTGGCAAACAGGACGACTAAGTGGTCCATCAGCGAAGCGACAAGTCGGCTCTGCGAGTTAAATCTAAGGATGAATAAAACTGTATTGGAAGGGAGAACATTTATAGGCATAACTGCACACCCAACTACTGAGGCAGATGTGAATCGTTAATAATTCGAATAACTTTCTGTTTTGATACCATCAGCAAATAATGTTTGGCAAAACAATGCTCAGCTATTTAAATCTGACCTCATTTTGCGGTTTGGAAGCTTTTTGTTAAAGAATTCAGGTTTAGTTTGTATGAAGATAATAACATAGTTCTTTTCCACTTGTTTGTAATAAATATACTCATAATAGTGGATTTGAAGCATTTGTTGTGATGTTAACCTTTGAATGACAGAGATAGGTGTCTATCGCTGCACTTTTGTCAGAAAAGAGGTCACACACTGCGCGTGACTCAATTTTATTCATGATTTTTTTTGTGCACATAAGTGCATAACCTATATATATTTGCAAATCGTTAAAAAAAATTTTTTTCCATCTAATAGAAAGATACTTGAGCTGTAAAAGTGACCCGATTTCCACAATCCGAATATTAACTAGTATTCAATTGGATGTTATGCAGCTTCAGCTTCTTCTTTTTTGAGATGCATCCACAACAAATCAAAGTTACAACTGGTTTCTAATGTATTCTGTATTCATGATTGGATTTATCTTAAAGTAGAAGTGATTAAAAAATTACTCCAAAAAAAAAACTTTCTTTGGGATGCTGCAAAGTTGAAAGAGTGCAATCATTCCAATGCAAACTAAGTGGGCATTCAAAAAGTTTGACAAAAGGGATACTCACAAGATAGTCAATAAATAATCCCCAAGTGGC
>CM068956.1:89047780-89061126 GCA_035128595.1 Eptatretus atami | reverse complement strand
TATATATATATATATATATATATTTATATTTACTTCTATATTTACTTTCTTCTATATATCTTCGATTTATCTACATCTATCGATTATATTCTATTCTATATCTATCTTCTATCTATCTATCTCTCCATTCTATTCCATTATATGCTATCTGGTCCATCTATCTATTCTATTCTTCGATCTATTGTATATTCTATCTCTTCGATCTATTCTATATTCTATCTATTCGATCTATTCTATATTCTATCTATCTTTCTATTCGATATTTTATCTTTTCTCTACACTGTATATAAAGAGACAAAGGGTCTGTGTTTGACATGGATAATCTCAGCTGTCGACACGAGTGGGGGTTATCCTTGACAAGATGGCAGAGTTCCTGGTTCGGTCCATTTGTTTAGCAACTTGAATGAAGAAAAAGAACTCACCAGAAATCATTTTAACGACCTTTTTCATACACCATTCACACCCCATCCCAAAATGCAATGGGGAATTGAAACTGTCTGTTAATTACATACGATTGAAATGTACCTTTTCAACATTTACACCCTTTCAAACTTTGGTTGCTGCCTCCACGCACCAGAGCGAGTGCCCCAGTTACCTGAAATGGAGCACGGAAGAAATGCTTCATAGACAGTTACTGTATGTGTCCCATCTAAAATGAAACCAGCATATGACACGAAACAGAAGGATATTTAATCAGTAATTTATTAATTCCTCCTGTCTACTTTTCAAACACGAATATCATTTCATAGCATTCCATCATAATGATATAAAATGAAACTCTCAATGCTTTTAAAACTCCCCAAAGTTACACATGACAGGTTTCAATGCAGTTTTGAATTAACTCATGACCTTCAAATTGGCAGCAGCTATGTGACACCAGCAGGATAGTCGTCTGCTTGGAGGTCATAGCCGCACCACCAGCAGGATAGAATGGGTTTGGTGAGAACCCAACCGGCCAGCAGGTAAGATCGACCAGCATCTGCAAAGATTCAGCTGGTTTGAGAATCGGAGCTGTGGTCAACATGCCACTCCCAGCACCCTCATTGCTGAGGGAACCTAGTCTATAAAATGAACTTCAGCTTGGAAGTGCCATGCACCTAGCTGGAGCTTCTCTCTGGTTGCATTGTGTTCCCATCCTTTCCCTGCTTGTGTGGCTCTCTGCCCGCTTTATAGTGTGTCTGACATAAGTTCACTCCGAGGCCTGGCGTCAAGGGGTCTGCCTTGGCTTGGCTTTGGTGATGCTTGCGCGTGGCCCAGAGCAGTGTTTCCCATAATAATTATTTCTCCCAGTCTGTTTCTGTCATGTCAGCATATAGTTTGGACACATCAGTCTAAACACTGCATTGTACAATGTGATTTGTCCGGACATGTGGACATTAGCCCAGTGCTAGCCTGCATGAGTGTCTTTTCCCACAGTAACCACATTACTTATTTAATTAAAGTTTCCTTTTGCCACAGTATTTACTTCTTGTTTTTTTTGTATACACTGTCGAGGCTTGTATAAGAACTAACACACAGTACGTACCACAAGGGGAGCAAGAGACAAGAGGGGCAGGAGAAGGAAGGAAAAAAACAGTGGGGAACAGAGACATGAGATCTGTGGAAGGGAGAGGGATGGACTGGAGTACACAGGGTAAACAAGATGTACACTACAGGGACTTTCAGGTCCTTACACGACAGGAACTTTCAGGAAGGAAAGCAGGGAATCTGAAGGAGGTGGGTTTGGGGTGGATTAGCGGGGATAGAAAAGATCGTGGTTTTGGATGGGGGAAGACAAGAGATGGTGGTGAACAGCTGTTTTGAAGACCTAGAGGGAAGAGTGGGATTGAAGAGAGTGTGAGAGTTTGTTCCAAAGGTGGGGAAAAAGAGGAATGAAAGAGTGAAGGTGAGCAGTGATTCTTGATTTTGTAGTTTTACCAGAGGGGGTTGCTGGCAGACCAGCAACTTTCAGACCTTTAGACACCACAGACCCTTAATATCCCCTACACCCTTTGGCTTTGCACCCCTTAGCCTGTTTCAAGACCCATTAAAACCCTTACGTAGACCCTTTTCACACTTTGGACCCTGAGACCACTTCAACCCCTTTGACTTCTTTGACCCTTCAAAACCCTTTAGACCTTTACACCCTTTAGACCCATTCATCCCCATTTAAGACCCTTTAGACCTTTACACCCTTAGATGTTTCAAATGCCCATTAACACCCTTTACACAACTTAGACCCTTTATACCCCTTAAAGACCCTTTATATATTTTAGACCCTTTAAACACCCTTTAGACTTTTACACCCTTTAGACCCCATCGACGCCTTCATTCCCAGTTATATCCTTTAGACCTTTACACCATTTAGACACTAGACTCTTTAGACCCCATTATAGACCCTACACCCTTTAGATCCCTTCATACCCATTTAGATCATTTTAAGACCCTTTCCACTCCTTAGACTTTTACACCCTTTAAACCCCTTAATACCCATTTCGACCTTTTAGAGACCTGTAGACCTTCCTCAACCCTTTAGACACTTTGCAGCCCTGAAGAGCTTTTAAGACTCTTTGGGCACGTTAGACCCCATTTGCTCTTTCACCCTTAAACCCCTTTAGACCCTTGAAGACCCCTTAGAAAATAGAAAAAAAAAATCCCTCCGAAAATAATTTTTGATGACTTGTTGTTTTTTAGTGCACGATTCAATTTGCATCACAATATGCAATGATGTATCAAAACTGATATCCCAAAGCAAAACTGATGTTGGAAAGTGAAACTGCAACTACTGATCGACTGATCGTCGAATGGGAAACCAGAATGAAATGCCGTAAGGAATACCAAATGGGAATTTCCAAAAAAACAAAACTATGGGAAGTACCGAGAGAGGGGGCGGGTTGTGGCTGAAGAAGCGATGTGGACAGCGACGACGACAACGTGTTATAAAGGATCCTTCGTTTTTAGGGCTGGTTCACTTAATTGTACAGGGTGGCCACAATGTCTTTCTTGTCACCCCTTGTAAATATTGTGACAATGCCTTGTATCATATTAGCTGACAACACTGAATGGATCTACAAGTTATACATTTGTCGTACTCTTTTACTTTGTTCCACATTTTACAACATATGACACAAGCCTTTCGTGTCCAGTGGATCCGTTTGTGCTCCATCATTGTCATGACAGAGAATAATTTTGTGCCATGTTCTGTGGGACATTTTCTGGAACATTTGTGGAGTTACATGATTTACAGCAATTCTCACTCCACATGGCTACGTTCACTCAATCTGAAAAAAGGGAAAAAGGAAACTAATTAACACTCTGCACACAAAGGCAATGCCACAATTTTTAAAATGGGGGACAAGACATTGTGGCCACCCTGTACATCATTGAGATTCTCACATCTTACATTTCTCCTGGATGTTTCCCCAGCCTGCATTGCACATGATTGTACCATATAAAAGGCGTTACTGAAGATACTGGCTCACACTGTGCAATCACCCCAGTGTTTTCTATCAATCTGTTTCTTTTACCTGTCACTAAACCCTAACTATCTTACTTTAAGGAGTATATACAATGGGGGGTTCTGCACCACTTTTCACATTTTGAGTGTCATTCTTGCAAACCAACACTTGGGGCCCGCACCACCCCCTCGGCGAGCCCCTAAATCGAAACCGAAACCATTCTCAAAACAGGCTCCAGACTTGGTATAGCCAGCTCAAGCGTCTCACTCTGCCACCAAAATGGATCACAAGGATATTGACCCCTTTGGCCTCCTTGGGACAACCACTGGCCTGCAGGGTGGGGTTCTGGCTTGTGCTGATCTCCAAGCCACACTGTGGTTTGCCACCCTCCTCACTACTGATGGCACTACACACGAGGGCCTGGAGGGCACTGTCACCTCTTGGGAGATGTGTGTGAACTGCATTTGCCTAATTTAAGTCCGCAGACTCGACTTCGTCCGTCCCGAGTATTGTGTTTCAGAGGGTCCACTGGACAATGAGATATCAGACTACAAGAGCCCATGATTCGGCACGGACAGTATGGTGTGCCCGGCTCCGCACCTGCGCATTGTAGGGCCCAGCCGTGCCTATTACCAGCGGGATCTTGACAGCAGTACCACGGTTAAATATGCTCACACCAAACGTCGGTATGTTATGCAGGAGCTCACAGCCTTCAATGAAGCCTATCGTGAGTGTGGGGGTAACTGCTTCCCCTGCAATGTGCTAGAAGACATCACTGCAGCCTTCAACCAGATTCAGCAGCACTGCATCAAGCACAGCCAAAGAAAGCAGACCATCCTGGCAGCTCTGCTTATACACATGTGTGTGAAGCACAACTTCACATGCAACTGTGCTGAGGTAGCTGAATTTGTCCAATTGGGTAACCATGGAATTGCCAAGGGTGACAAATTCCTACTCTCACAATACAGGCAGACCAAAAAGTTGATGTTGATGTAAACCAGAACCGCCCGCAGGCCCACATTACCACCACCTTCGCCAAGCTGCGCTTTACTGCGGACCCGATCATGGTGCCCCACATGGTGCCGTCAGATGGCCTGGCCGCCCCGGGCTCACCCAAGGCTTTATGTGCAGCAGTAAACCGACATTGTGCATACTGCTGAAAAACAATACATTGGGACCCAGTCTGTCCAGCACAGCAAGGTGATAGCCACAATCCACAAGGTGCTGCACTGCGCCGGCTCGAGCCTATTCCTTAACCACACGGTGCAGTGTTGTGGCATGAACAAAAACACTATGATCCAGTTTACAACTATACTTTTTAAATACCACTCTAATTTTAAGCACTTGTACAGCAAGCATGGCCTAGTGTCCACCCGCACAGGCTGGCCTGAAAAAACCTACCTTGGGCCAGGCTCTACATAATGTCAAACATATTTGTTCTCTCATGGACGTATCGATGACCTGGTTTACACCCAACAAATATGAGGGCCAAGATCCCAGCAAATAGTTGTCCATGGCAGATGATTGGGAATTTGGCCCTCTGTGGTAAGGGCTGTGTTGGGAAGTACTGTACACTCACATACTGTACAGCATACAGCATAGTACTGTACAGCCCTGGCAAAAATATCATTCTTTGCCTGTAATAATTATCTGCAGACTACTGTAAAGGACTGTTTACCAACTATAGTATATGAGAGTACAACTCTCATATACTATAGTTCTAACTGTTTTATTTTTGCCTGGGGCATACATCTACACTCTACAGCAACGACAGCATCTGGCGAAAGACTGTGGCTTCGATGACTTCAATGAGACAATGGCCAGAACAGCTGGAAGTGGCCACATTGAGATGGTGCAGCTGGGCAAGGACTGTGGCACCAATAACTTCAACCAGGCCATGGCAATGGCGGCTGGTGGTGGCCACATAGAGATTGTAAAAATGCTGAAGGAGTGGGGCACTGATGACTTGACTGGGCCATGGCTGAAGCGGCCAGCATTGGCCACCTCAATCTTGTGATACTGTGCAAGAGCTGAGGTGCCGATGACTTCAATTGAGCGATTGCAATGGCAGCCGGTGGTGTAGATTCTGATGCGGGTAATGACCAGACCGCCATGGATTAACAGTTATAGGAAATGACAAATTATATATTTTTCCCTTTAGATATTTTCTTCACATATACATATCAGAAGCAAAAATGCCTCATCCGAGCAATATCCTTGTTCCTGAGATGTTTCAAAGCATTGAACTTCCTGCGATGCTTCCCAGGGATTAAACTTTTCTCAGTGGCAAGAGATTCAAGCAGGAGCTCCACAAGCAAGCAGGCAAGTGGTTTTGAAATGGAGCGAGCTACGTATTGGCACTATACATATATAAGATAACAGAGACAAAGCGGGTAAATATGAAATATGGACCAGCAACCGTCTTAAAGATGATCACACAAGAAGGAGAAGAAATCGAAGCGTGGGCTCCAGAAAGACACACAAAGGCCTTATGTGGAATCTCTCTTCCTAAAGTTTGTTCGACCACACGGGCTACAAGAATGCTTTAATGACGGGGGCAAAAAAATTCCACACCTATGATCTGGTCTGGACACCACAAACACACATGAAGCAAACCGCAGAAAAATATGGTGGTCAGGAGGAGATGCATATATACATGCATGCTATGGGAAGTATTAGGAGGAGTCTAAGATTCCAAAAGGAAGGATGTTAGATGTTTGTGGGTTTATAACAACGATAATTCAAGCTCAACTAGGAGTGAAACAATAGCACAAGTATCATCAGCACGATCTCTGCCTGACTGGAAGTTGATGCAGTCTCTGAGAAAAAGCTCCAGGGGTGTATCAAAGGTTGTGGTGCCAGAGAAAGCAGTAGGGGGCCAAAGGGGGTGGTTGTAGCGGGCTTATTCATGGCGTAGAATGTTTTTGATATTCCTTTGACAACCAAAATGACGTCAGCTGCCCCAGCTACCGAAAATCTCCCAGATTGGATTCCAAATGCAGTCAGTCCCATGCAAAGTGCTCTACCTGATGCCATCATGGTATAACTGGGATATGAGTGGGCCACACCCGTAGGATCCATTCCCAAAGGACCACTCATATTTACCAGAAGCTAATGGTCCATTTTGTTCTGCATAGATGGTTATAACTGACTTACGGGTGTTCACCATATTTGTGAAGGTGGATTGCAAACAGCTAAACGTGCCGTCTACGTATGACTTTTTTTGCATATTCAGAGATATCTTGCTCACCATCGCTGGAACCTCAGTCGAGACAACAGGAACACTATCACAACTGCGGCCGTAATCAGGGTAGTAAATACTACTCATTGTACAGTACTTCCAGAACAAGAGAGAGCACAATATAAGCAATGCTCCAGCAATGCTACCCCAAAGACCCAAAATACCTAAAAGACCCTTAAAGACCCCTGAAGACCCACAAGACACGAAAGACCCCAAGGAACCAAAACACCAAAAATAACCAAAACACCAAAAAGACCCCGAGTACCAAAAAAAACCCTAATAATCCCTAAAGACCTAAAATACCCAAAGGACCAGAGAACAAAAATATCCCAAGGACCCAAAAGACCCAGAGGATGCAAAAGACTTTGAGGACCCTGAACACCCAAAAGATCCAGAGGACCCAAAAGACCCTGAAGACCCAAAGACCCAGAGGACCGAAAAGACCACAAGGACCCAAAATACCTAGAGAACCCAAAAGACCCAACAGACCCAACAGAACTATCTGGGACCATGGAAATTCCACATAATTTAAAATGCGCCTTCAGGTCCCTAACCCCCACCCCACCCCACACAACCCACAATCCCAAGTCCTCAACTTCCCTCCCAGCTCTGTCCCTTCTTTGCTTCCCCCCCCCCCCCCCGTACCACCAACCAAAACTCTGTGCTCCTCTACCCCTTTCTTCAAATCCTCAAATCCCCTCCCAACCCAATGTCCTCACCCCCCCCCCCCACACTCAAAAGCCTCAAACCCCAACCCAACTCTGTCCCTTCTTTGCTCCACCCCCCCCCCCCCGTACCACCACACCAAAACTCTGTGCTCCTCTCCCCTTTCTTCAAATCCTCAAATCCCTCCCAACCCAATGTCCTCAACCCCCCCCCCCCACACTCAAAAGCCTCAAACCCTCAACCAACTTGTCCCCTCTCTGCCCTCACTCCCCCAAGCCAACTCTGTCATCCCCTCCCCGTTCCTTCTTAACGTCCTCAGCTGCCCCAAACCTCATGTACTAAACCCCCTTCCAAACCCAAGTAATCAATCCGCCTCCCTACCCAACATCTCAATCTCCCTCTTCCAACTGTATGCACCTTCACTACCAACTCCCTTTCCTCCCCTCCCCATTCCATCCTGTTCTTAACAACGTCACACAGGGAACTTTGGCCCATGAGAAGGCCATTCTGCCTATCATGCCTGCATTATTCCTGTCCACATTTGTTAAGAACAAAGTTAAAAGTAAATAAAGATGGAACGTTAAATTCACAATCACTTCCCCCTTTCTTCCCTTATCCTCACGATGATTCACAGACTGGTGTTTGTGTTTGTTGCGTTACAACTCCTACAGTTGTGAGCCGATTACATCCAGACTTGCTACATAGGATCAGCATGACCCCAATTATTGCATAGGGGTGTTTTTATCTTTGCCGGTGGTCTTGGGGGTTGGGAGGAAGCCGGAAGGGGACAAATCATATAAATGGGTAACATGTAGCGCCTCCTCCAGGATTATGGCCTTCTAACACCACCCAAATAAAGATTATGCATCAGAAGAATGTGTTGCATGCTTGGAACAAGATCACCCATGAGGCGGGTAGTCTGCTCTGAAAAGCAACACTGCAGCAATGCTACAGCAAAACAAAAGCAATGCCATAGCAACGTTACAATGCAATATAAGCAATGCTACAGCAAAATACTGTACTGTACTGTGTAAGCAATGCTACAGCACAATATAAGCAATGCCACAGCACAATATGAACAATGCCACAACACAATACAGTACAAGTAATGCCACAGCACAATATGAGCAATGGCACAGAATAATACAGTATAAGTAATGCCACAGCACAATATGAACAATGCCACAGCAGAAGACAGTATAAGTAATGCCACAGCACAATATGAACAATGCCACAGCACAATACAGTATAAGTAGCTGCGCACAATATGAGCAATGCCACAGAACGAGACAATATAAGCAATGCACAGCACAAATGAACAATGCCACAGCACAATACAGTATAAGGAATGCTACAGCACAATATAAGCAATGCTACAGCCCCATACAGTACAAGTAATGCTGCAGCACAATATGAGCAATGCCACAGCACAAGACAGTATAAGTAATGCCACAGCACAATATGAGCAAAGTCACAGCACAAGACAGTATAAGTAATGCCACAGCACAATATGAGCAATGCCACAGCACAAGACAGTATAATAATGCCACAGCACAATATGAGCAATGTCACAGCACAATACAGTATAAGGAATGCTACAGCACAATATAAGCAATGCTACAGCACCATACAGTACAAGTAATGCTGCAGCACAATATGAGCAATGCCACAGCACAAACAGTATAAGTAATGCCACAGCACAATATGAGCAATGCCACAGCACAAGACAATAGAGCAATGCCACGCACAATATGAGCAATGCTACAAGCACAATACAGTATAAGTAATGCCACAGCACAATATGAGCAATGCTACAGCACCATACAGTACAAGTAATGCTGCAGCACAATATGAGCAATTCCACAGCACAATATGAACAATGCCACAACACAATACAGTATAAGTAAGCCACAGCACAATATGAACAATGCCAAGCACAGACAGATAAGTAATGCCACAGACAATATGAGCAATGCCACAGCACAACAATATGAACAATGCACAACACAATACAGTATAAGTAATGCCACAGCACAATATGAACAATGCCACAGCACAATACAGTATAAGTAATGCTGCAGCACAATATGAGCAATGCCACAGCACAATATGAACAATGCCACAACACAATACAGTATAAGTAATGCCACAGCACAATATGAGCAATGCCACAGCACAAGACAGTATAAGTATGCCACAGCACAATATGAACAATGCCACAGCACAATACAGTATAAGTAATGCTGCAGCACATATGAGCAATGCCACAGAACGAGACAATATAAGCAATGCCACAGCACAATATAAACAATGCCACAGACATACAATATAAGTATGCACAGCACAATACAATATAAGCAATGCCACAGCACAATATGAGCAATGCTACAGCACAAATATGAACAATGCCACAGCACAATATGAACAATGCCACAGCACAAAGACTATAAGTAATGCCACAGCACAATATGAGCAATGTCACAGCACAATACAGTATAAGGAATGCTACAGCACAATATAAGCAATGCACAGCACAAGACATATAAGTAATGCCACAGCACAATATGAACAATGCCACAGCACAATACAGTATAAGGAATGCTACAGCACAATATAAGCAATGCTACAGCACCATACAGTACAAGTAATGCTGCAGCACAATATGAGCAATGCCACAGCACAAGACAATATGAGCAATGTCACAGCACAATATGAGCAATGCCACAGCACAATACAGTATAAGTAATTCCACAGCACAATATGAGCAATGCCACAGCACAAGACAATATGAGCAATCCACAGCACAATATGAGCAATGCACTAGCACAAACAGTATAATAATGCACAGCACAATATGAAACAATGCCACAGCACAATACAGTATAAGTAATCCACAGGACAATATGAGCAATGCCACAGCACAATACAGTATAAGTAATGCCACAGCACAATATGAGCAATGCCATCAGCACCAAGACAATATGAGCAATGCCACAGCACAATATGAGCAATGCCACAGCACAAATGAGCAATCTACAGCACAAGACAGTATAAGTAATGCCACAGCACAATATGAGCAATCCACAGCACAAGACAATATGAGCAATGCACAGCACAGCACAAGACAAATTGAGCAATGCCACAGCACAATACAGTATAAGTAATGCCACAGCACAATATGAACAATGCCACAGCACAATACAGTATAAGAATGCCACAGCACAAGATGAGCAATGCCACAGCACAATACAGTATAAGTAATGCCACAGCACAATATGAGCAATGCCACAGCACAAGACAATATGAGCAATGCCACAGCACAATATGAGCAATGCCACAGCACAATACAGTATAAGTAATGCCACAGCACATATATGAACAATGCCACAGCACAATACAGTATAAGTAATGCCACAGCACAATATGAGCAATCCACAGCACAATACAGTTAAGTAATGCCACAGCACAATACAGTATAAGTAATCCACAGCACATATGAACAATGCCACAGCACAATACAATATAAGTAATGCCACAGCACAATACAATATAGCAATGCCACAGCACAATATGAGCAATGCTACAGCACAATATGAACAATGCCACAGCACAATATGAACAATGCCACAGCACAAGACATATAAGTAATGCCACAGCACAATATGAGCAATGTCACAGCACAATACAGTAAGGAATCTACAGCACAATATAAGCAATGCTACAGCACCATACAGTACAAGTAATGCTGCAGCACAATATGAGCAATGCACACACAGACAATAGCAATGCTACAGCACATACAGTACAGTAATGCTGCAGCACAATATGAGCAATGCCACAGCACAAGAAATATGAGCAATGCACAGCACAATATGAGCAATGCCACACACAAACAGTATAAGTAATGCCACAGCACAATATGAGCAATGCCACAGCACAAGACAATATAGCATGCACAGCACAATATGAGCAATGCCACAGCACAAGACAGTATAAGTAATGCCACACACAATATGAGCAATGCTACAGCACATACGTACAAGTAATGCTGCACAACAATATGAGCAATGCCACAGCACAATATGAGCTATGCCACAGCACAGACAAAGACAATATCACAGCACAATATGAGCAATGCTACAGCCACATACAGTACAAGTAATCCACAGCACAATTATGAGCAATGCCACAGCACAATGAGCAATGCCACAGCACAATACAGTATAAGTAATGCCACAGCACAATATGACAATCCACAGCACATACAGTATAATAAGTAATGCCACAGCACAATATGAGCAATGCCACAGCACAATACAGTATAAGTAATGCCACAGAAAAATACAGTATACGTAATGCCACAGCACAATATAAGCAATGCTACAGCACAATACAGTATAAGTAATGCCACAGCACAATATGAGCAATGCTACAGCACAATATAAGTAATGCTTCAGCACAATCTATGCAATGTGACAGCACAATATAAGTAATTCCACAGCACAATATGAGCACTTCTACAGCACAATCTAAGTAATGCCACAGCACAATGTAAGTAAGCCACAGCACAATATGAGCAATGCTACAGCACAAAATGAGCAATGCTACAGCACAATATAAGAAATTCCACAGCAAAATACAGTATAAGTAATGCCACAGAACAATACAGTATAAGCAATGCCACAGCACAATATGAGCAATGCTACAGCACAATATAAGTAATGCCAAAGCACAATGTAAGTAATGGTTCAGCACAATATAAGCAATGCGACAGCACAATATAAGTAAGGCTTCAGCACAATCTATGCAATGCGACAGCACAATATAAGCAATGCTACAGCAAAATGCCACAGCACAATACAAATAAGCAATGCTACAGCAGAATATAAGCAATGCTTCAGCACAATCTCAGCAATTCTAGAGCACAATATAAGCAATGCTTCAGCACAATATAAGCAATTCTACAGCACAATATAAGTAATGCAACAGCACAATGTATGCAATGTGACAGCACAATATAAGTAATGCCACAGCACAATATAGGCAATGCTTCAGCACAATATAAGCAATGCGACAGCACAATATAAGTAATGCTTCAGAACAATATAAGCAATGTGACAGCACAATATAAGCAATGTCACAGCACAATATAAGTAATGCTTCAGCACAATATAAGAAATGCTACAGCACTTATTTATAAGTATTGTGACAGCACAATATGAGCAATGCTACAGCACAATATGAGCAATGCTCCAACAGAATATAAGTAATGTGACAGCACAATGTAAGTAATTCCACAGCACAATATAAGTACTGCTACAGCACAATATAAGCAATGCCACAGCACAATACAGTATAAGTAATGCCACAGCACAATATGAGCAATGCTACAGCCCAATATATGCAATGCCACAGCACAATACAGTATAAGTAATGCCACAGCACAATATGAGCAATGCCACAGCACAATTTGAGCAATGCTACAGTACAATATAAGTAATGTGACAGCACAATGTAAGTAATGCCACAGCACAATATAAGTAATGCTACAGCACAATATAAGTAATGCTTCAGCACAATATAAGCAATGCAACAGCACAATACAAGTAATGCTTCAGCACAATCTATGCAATGGGACAGCACAATATAAGTCATGCCACAGCACAATAAGAGCAATGCTACAGCAAAATGTAAGTAATGTGACAGCACAATGTTAGTAATGCCAGAGCACAATATGAGCAATTCCACGGCACAATATAAGTAATGCTACAGCAAAAATATATACAATGTGACAGCACAATATAAGTAATGCCACAGCACAATATAAGTAATGCTACAGCAAAATGTAAGTAATGTGACAGCACAATGTAAGTAATGCCACAGCACAATATATGCAATGCTTCAGCACAATATAAGCAATGTGACAGCACAATATAAGCAATGTGACAGCACAATATATGTCATGCCACAGCAGAATATAAGTAATGCTACAGCAAAATGTA
>CM068956.1:89025814-89042279 GCA_035128595.1 Eptatretus atami | reverse complement strand
AGCACAATATAAGTCATTCTACAGCACAATATAAGCAATGCTACAGCACAATATGAGCAATGCTACAGCACAATATATGCAATGCCACAGCACAATACAGTATAAGTAATGCTTCAGCACAATCTATGCAATGTGACAGCACAATGTAAGTAATGCTACAGCACAATATAAGTAATGCTTTCAAGCACAAATATAAGCAATGCAACAGCACAATATAAGTAATGCTCAGCACAATCTATGCCAATGTACAGGCACATAGTATAGAGTGCATGGCCACAGCAGCAGATATATGCAGATGCTACGGAGTTCACGAATCTATGCAATGGTGACAGCACAATATAAAGCAATTTACAGCACAATATAAGTAATGCACACACAATATAAGTATAATCTACAGCAAAATGAAGTAATGTGACAGCAACAATGTATAGTAGTGCCACAGTACATATTAAAAAATGGTGACAGCACAATATAAGCAAGCTTACAGCACAATTATAAGCAATGCTACAGCACAATTTAAGCTATGTTACAGCACATATAAGTATGCTTCAGCACATATATAAGCAATTTGACAGCACAATTATGCAATGTGACAGCACAAATATAATTCATTGGCCACAGTTGGTTCACAATATAAGTAATTGCTACAGCAAAATGTAAGAATGTGGACAGCACAATGTAAGTAATGCCACAGTACAATATGAGCAATCCACAACAAAAAACTATGAACGGGCACTCAGGAGAGCGCATACGCTTCGCCTAACTGCTACATTTGCCCCCCCCCCCCCCCCTCCCCCAGAAGAAACCGTTGATTTGTAAGTGGTAATTTAATCCCATACCACATTTCTGCCATCTCATATGTGCTTAGAAGTGCTTAAAACATTAAAATCTGCTGTTACACTGAATTCACGTAACATTGTACAATTTTGTATGAACTCCCTGACCTTTTGGGTGTCGGTGTCAATCAATCCGATGACAATGGTGCCATTATAAATAATCAAAATATTACACATCACAGGATAGGATTGAAATTTCTAAACATTGAATCTATTACAGCAAATGTATAAGAATTGACCGCGTTATGATAATAAAGCGATAGTTGACCTCCCTGACCTTTGACCCAAACGCCTAAAAGTAATGAACGTCATTGGTCACTCGATATCACAAGATTGGGCATTGAATTCAACACATTTTGGCAATTGGTTGCATGCAAAATTGGATAAAATCGACCGCACTATGGCAAAATGACGATGTTAACCTTTTCCAATTACCTCGCCTTGACCTTGCTACTCTGATATTTTGTAATGATTAGAGGTGTGGGAAGAGAACAGTCAACATTTTGTGTTGTTTCTGGCAGAATAGGATAAAAGAATTGACTGTGTTATGACTAAAACCGCACATTGTTGCAATGTCTGTACCCCCCAGACCTTTGACTCCAACCGCCTAATAAGGGTTATTACTCATTGGTCATGTCAAAAAACATACCACAAGAGGGGGCATTGAAATTCTGAACATTTTGGCATAGTTGCATGCAAATTGAATGTACAAATTGACCGCCTATGGGTAAAAAGACGATTTTACCTTTTCATGAACCTCATTGAACTATACCTTTGACGTCACGATCGCCTTCCAAAATCTAATCAAAATGGTCCGCGGAAATATACCAATCATGCCCCGAAATTGCATTCATTAATCAGTTGATTTGCAATACAAACAACAACAATAAAAGATAATCAGACATCAAACGTAACTGCAGAATTGCGAAGGTATAACTGGACAAAATATATATGCTCAGCACATATATACTGCTTCAGCACAATTAACACAGCACACACAATAGGCAGCAAGCAGAATAATATAGCCTACACATGTAAGTATTCCACAATGAAGAACACAAATAGACATCACAGGCAAGATGACATACAGCACAATCATTTCCAATTCAGCTCACATGCAACACACAACAAAGTTAAGCCAAGAAGCTTCAGACCATCTAGAAACAGCAATCGACAGCAGTAAGTCAATGCTTCAGCACAATATAAGATCAAATGCAATAGGCCAATTAGTAAGCACAAATAAGCTACAGCACTTAATCTACACAAATATAAGTAATGCTACAGCAACAATAAGCAAGTAATGTGACCAGCACAATTAAGATGAGCATCGCTACCAACAATATACAGTACATGCTTCAGCAACAATCAGCAATTCGACAGCACAATCTATAGCAATTCTACAGCACAAATATAAGCGAATGCTACAGCAAAATCCACTATAGCTAAATTGCAAATTCAGCATGCATATAAGACAATTGATAAGCAAGTCAGCACAATCTAAGATTTCAACATGCAAATCTAACATGTATTGCTTACAGCACATATGAAGCCAAATGCTACAGCATTCAATATATGCAATTGTGACAGCATCAATATAAAGCATTTCTACAGCACATATAAATAAGTGGCTCAGCACAATAATGATGCAAGTGGACAGCAAATAAGCAAGCGACAGCACAATATAAGTAATTGCTAGTCTCAGCATCTACAGCACATTATCAGATATTAAGAAGCGTAGCCATGTTAGTCAAATTGCAACAAAATATAAAGCATTTTCTACGCAGATTCAATACTTAGCAAATGACCATGACAACAAATATTGCAATGGTGACAGCACAATATAAGATTCGCACATACATGCACAGCACAAGTAAAGTTAATGCTTCAGCACAATAGTAGCAATGTGACAGCACAATATAAGCATTTTCGTACAGCACAAATAAGTAATCGCTACGCTACCAATATAAGCAATGGCTTACGGCACAATAACATGCATATCTGACAGCACAATATACAATGCTACAACACAAATGGCCAATGTGAAGCACAATATAGCATCTACACAAATAGCATGCACCAGCACAATATAAGACTTCAAGCACAAGATATAGCAATTTGACCAATAAAGCATTATCATAAGCAAAAGTAAGCTACAGCCACAAATATAAGCAATGCTACAGCACAATATATGAATGTCAGCATATAGTATTGACACACAATATGGAGCCAATGCTACAGCACAATATGAGTCAATGTGACAGCAACATATAAGGCAATGCGACAGCACAAATAAGCAATGTGCCAATAAGACACAGCACAATATAAGCAATGCGACAACATAGCATCAGACACAAATATATAAGCAATGCTACAGCACAATATAAGCAATGTGCAGCCAATAACAATGCATAAGCAATGCACGCATATAAGCAATGCGACATGCACAATATAAGCAATTGACAGCACAATATAAGCAATGCACAGCACAATATAAGCAATGTGACAGCACAATAAAGCAATGCGACAGCACAATATAAGGCAATGAGAAATTGTACAGCACAATATAAGCAATCAGCCTAAAGCAGCTGAAGCACATAATCGACGCATTGCAATGTGACAGACAATATAAGAATTAAACATTCGCAATGCGACAGCACAATATAAGCAATGCGACAGCACAATATAAGCAATGGCAGCACATTTAGCAACCTAAACATAATAAGCAATTGACAGCACAATATAAGCAATGCTCGCACATATAAGCAAATGATCTTATGACGCTAAATTAGCAGACAGCACAATATAAGAGCGAAGCAATAGCATGGAAGCACTACAATATAAGCAAGCTACAGCACAATATATGCAATGTGACAGCACAATATAGCAATGCGACGCACAAATAAAGCAAGCGACAGCACAAATATAAGCAATGGACAGCAACAATATAAGCAATGCTACAGCACAATATATGCATGTGACAGCACAAGAAGAATGCCATCAGCACAAATAAGGCAATGCTCAGCCAATATAAACCAATGCCGACAGCATAATTAAGTATGCCACAGCACAATATAGGCAATGCTACAGCACAAATAACCAATCGCGGACAGCACATAATAAGTTTAATGCTTCAGCAACAATATATAAGCATTGACAGCGCAATATAAGCAATGCCTACAGCAGCAATATAAGCCAAATAGCAAGCACAATATAAGTAATCTTCAGCACAAATAAAAGTTGAACAGCACAATATAAGCAGTGCTACACGCACAATATAAGCAAAATGCTAACGCACAATATAAGCATGGTACAGCACGAATATAATAGATGCTTCAGCACAATATAAGAATGTGACAGCACATATATGTAAATGCTACAGCACAATATAAGCAATGAGCTACAGCACAATATAAGCAATATACAGCACAATATAAGTAATGCTTCACACAATATAAGCATATGTTACAGCACAATATAAGCAATGCTACAGCACAATTAAGCAATGTTACAGCACAATATAGCAAATGCTACTGCAATACAATATACAGCAATGCATACAGCAAGAATTCATACAGCACAATATAAGCAATGTTAAGCACGCAAATATAAGCCATGCTACAGCACAATATAAGCAATGCTACAGCACAATATAAGCATGTTATTAACAGCACAATATAAAGCAATGTTACAGCACAATATAAGCAATGCTAACAGCACAATATAAGCAATGCACAGCACAGAATATAGCAATGCTACATGCACAATATAAGCAATGATACAGCCAAATCCACAGCAAATACAAAGAAGCAGTGCTAACAGCACAATATAAGCAATGCTCAGCAACAATCTCAGCAATTCACGCACAATCATAGACAATTCTACAGCATCAGATATAAGCAATGCTAGCAGCACAATAATAAGCAATGCCCACGCACAAATAAACACGCAGCTTGATCAGTCTTCAAGCAGCGAGCTTGCATGCTTTCCTTTTCTGTTAGATAGTTGCTGTCTGCTGAGTGGCTTATTTTCTGAATAGTAGTTGGTGCACATGCAGCTGTTCTTAAGCAAGCAACGCACAGAACTACACAGCTAGATCAGCCAAAGATCTCCTGGTCTGCAGCCGTCTGTTCAGCAGCTGTATAGCTTCCTTAGAAGCTATACCATGCTGGGAAGACATATGCTTTAGGTGTGGGAGGTGTACTCGGGGGCCCACAACATAGTCCTAGGACTTGGGAAGTGGACGTGCATATTGGACAAAACTGATAAAGTGCCCTCTCACCTTCCAGCAGAGATATGTGTTGTCATAGCCTTGGCCACCATAAGCCTGGGGGAACACACGTGTGCATCTGTGAACTGGGCCCCATAGCATCACTGCGTGGTTGCTGGCGGTGGCATACTGGAGCATGCAGCAACACCATGTTTGTTCATGAAACTCCTTGTAAATTGCAAAGTCAGTTAGGAGGAAGATGGCTAGAGTATGTCCTCCTGCAGCAGCTGTCGGAACGACTTGAAGATATATGGCAGCACATTGAACCCAGCCAATGGTCCAGCTGATCCCATTCTGGACGCCGGGGAGGACAGCTGGTAGATTTCTGGTGATATAGTCAGCATGTGGACTGACATACAGTTCGTCCCGAGTACTCACCCTTCAATTCGGCCACAGCAAGTGTAGGATGAAGGCCATAGTTAAGTGCCTTGAAGCTGTGCGTTTCTGAACGGCCTGATCTGTGGTCGTTCCAGGGCCTGCACCAAGGACTGCAAACCTCCTCCCGACGGGAGAGGGGCTGCCATAAACTCTGCAGAGATGTCAGGTTTATTCTTCTATGACCGGGTTCCAGACTGGCGTTTCGTGTAACGCAGCCTGGGGTGAGCATTTGCTGTCAGATAGGGTGGCACATGGCTCAGCCTCTTCGTTGGCTGTCCTTGTGCATCCTTTGCTGTAATGCTCAGTCCCAGGTTGGCCAGTCCTACACTTGAATGGATATTCCATATCCCAGGTGAGCCATATTTCAGGGGGTGTGGAAATTGGGATGGGCACGACTCCACTGTGTAGAGAATCCGAGGATCCCAAAGTGGAACATATAAATGTGGGTATCGCCCTGGGCAAGGAAATCTAACATAATGACCAGGGCTCATTGGTATTTTCAGGATCAGTTGCAAACAAGAAAACTCATACACCCAGTTTGGCATATGTCCGCTTCCACGCTCCATCCAGTGAAGTGGTGAAAACGTTTTCGCCATTGCTGAAGCCCAGGCACCACCCCGGAATAATGGTGACCACTTTTCCAATCTTTACCTTTTGTATATGTTGTCGCAGGTCCTGTGGCAGGAAGTGGATTTACGCCGTCGGTTGCTGAGACCTGCCAGGTTTAACGCCCATAACAGCACCAGCCAACCATTGCCATGTTACGCACCACACACTACCCCATTCAGACTCGGTGCATAGCGGGAATGTCTGTTGCGAACACAAATCCTGTTGGATCTGCAGTGGGGAGGGTAGTGACATGACCAATCAGACAGCTGGCGTCCACCAACCAGGTGGTGAGGGTCGCCATACCCAGGATTTATCCTGCATCATGAGGGTAAATGGGACGATCGACCCCGTGCAGATTTATGATGCTTCTTACCCCTTTCCGACAATGGGGGTTTCCCTATTGGCAGGAACTGTCCCTCACCATCCCACTTCAGCATCTTTGCGTGCTTTCGCGTAGGACTTTTCCAGGTGCTTCTTTGAGCTGGGTTTGTGTTTACACCCCTCCTTCAAAGTTTTACTTTGTGCCTAGCATTCCAGCAGCGGACAACGGTGGTAATTACATGCTCATCATAGTGATTCTGCAGGCCATATCCCCAGACAGCAACAGAGATTTGTAATACCAGTCCCATAATCTGGCGGTGTGTTCACCCCAACACTTCATCTCCTGAGCTTCGGCGAGTAGCTCAGTCCAAGGGTTGTGAGTATTTCTGGATCTGGTCCCAAGGACAATCTCTTATGTGTGGACATTGTTTTTCATAGTTGTATCCACTGCATCTCAATAATTGCCCATAAAGTTTCAATACAAAGTCAAAAGCATTGCACCGAACATGGCAACAGCTGCCATGCAAACGAAGGCTGCAAATGCTTGCTGCAGTCGGGAAAAACTCAATCGGAATGACAAGATACCAATGCAAACACTGGCGGTTTCCGCGCACACAGACACCAGCGATGCTGTAAATGCTGCAAGCCATCAAGCCTATGATAAGCATTGTCAAGCATGTGATAGAGTAGCCCGAACTGTGCTAAGGCCAGTTGCCAGCGATGGCCAAGCCAATGTTATCGAAATATATGTATAATTCTAAGCATGTGGAGCGACTTGAGTCATAGAGGGCGGTCTTTCTTTCTTGGTTTGGTGAAGTTACTGCAACTCTAGCCGCTTAGGATGCAGCAGATGGGGAATATGCCCATGTTTTCCTGTGTCTGCCTCAGTCCGGAATGGCCTGCCTTTTTCCCAAAGTGGCCATGTTACAGAACGCTTCATCACTGGTTGGTTTCCCAACTAGTGTTGGTGGACGTCGTAATGTCTGTTTGGCTCCTTGAAAGGTCTTCTCTGGCAAAATGCATACATTGGTGTTCTCCCCTCAGGCATATGTAAAGCCCTTTTTTTTTAATTGTCTTTGTTTTTCAAGGGGCGGGGATACTACAAATTATGGAAGTGGGTTTGGTTGGGGTGAACTGCTGGTGCGTGCGGTTGCATGGAACAGCTGCTGGAACAACGCTGGGATATGTGCTTGACAGATCAAGCTGGAAAAAACTACATCCAGCAGGGCATGTTAATGTAGGCAAGGGTTGCTGTCCACACTCTGCTGTCAGTGGAGCCAATGGCTTGCAGCACCGGGTGGTCAGTGCAAGCAGTGCTTTGCAAACCATAAGTGTGTCGGAGTCAGGACCGCTTGGAACAGCAGCAACAGCTTCTCACTCCAAAAAGAGATACAACTGCTGGTGCGCCTGAACCAAAATCTTTTTAGAGCCGCTCATAGGCGATCCTGAAACGGTTTTCGTAACTTGTGTTGAAGAGGCATGGCCCCCAGAGGGTGGATTTCCTGGATATGGGGTCCAAGGATAGTTTCTCTTTTTGCTGGCATTTATTTTTCTCGAGGCATGCCCACACTATCCATATTGCTTACATGTCCAATAAAAAGCATGTTACTGTATCATCAGCTGCTTGAACAGCCTTGGAAAAAAATATGTTGCAACAGCTAGGCTTCAGCCCAAAACATATCTATTCCAGATGTAATGGTTTGCAAGGTTGTTAGGAAGGAGCCCAGGACCTTGTCTACTCTGTCGAATACTCATATTGCCTACAAATGGAACATTACAGTGTGCGTAATGTCCTTAGACATGTCTTCATCAACTGTAAGCGGTGGCTCCATGGTTTGTGTGTGGCCCTTTTTTATGCTCCAGCTGTGAGACGGCCAGAAAATTGTTGTGTTTCTCATCGGCCGTCAAGGATCTTTTTCGCAAGAACACCAAAATTTGGGCCAACTGCCAGTCACCGTTCATTTTCTTTTGCTGATCAACCGTGACGTCTGCAGCCAGTGTTGCCCCTGAACGGCGCTCTTTATTTTCATCACATTACCAACCGAACTCAGTGTGGAAGTCCCGCATTGGTTGCCCACACGTAGTGGGTAAATAGCATCGAATTTAGTTAGCCCCCTTGCTGGCATTGATTTTGGCTCTCCAAGGGATTGCGCTGCAGCTGGCCATTCTACGGAAGGAATTGGTAGCACATGGGAATGTCGGTGTCACGCTGTGGAATGCAAGGGTGAGCATGTGGAATGCCTGGTACACACTACGTGCTTAGCTCCATTGGGGGTGCCAAGTCCAAGAGCCTCAGCCAAAATTCGGATCAGTATTGGTGGGTGACCTTGGGTCTTGGCGATTTCAATTGGCCACATGGCCTGTTTAAAGGCCTGGTTTAGGCCTGTTTAAGCCCCACATCAAATATGGGCTTGAGTTCATTCACACATTGTAGTATTGCCTGCACAGTCGAACGTGTCTGTCCGGTAAGGCATGGTAGACATATCTATCAGTGTGGTAGCACAAGGGTGTATAGTACAGCAGTTTTGTAAATGTTGCTATGGCCTACAGGATGCCATACTTATGTGCCAGAGCGGCAAGATGCTGGGTATATATAGTATTGTAGACAGTCATAATCTGTCAACCTACTGGTGTACTCGATAAATCAGACGTGGAAGAACAGGTGGTTTCAGAGATGCCGCTGTCGGACAGTACTATATATTGCCAAAAGCATGCCAAGCATAATTATGGATGCCAAAGTCTGCCATGCAGAATCTCAAAAGCATGCTTTCAGCACTGTACTGCAGCTACTGGAATGGCCATTGCAGCTATCAAAAAAGCTTGCTGCAGCTGCAACGTCTCCAAAGATGTTGCCAAGCTTGGCTCAACAAAACAAGCCCATATGGCAGATATATGCTCTATTTGCCCTCACTTTTCGTTATATGTGCCCTGGCAAGGTTTATTGTGTCTATTGCCAACATGGATCCACCAGGCCCCGACTATTTCTACTACATGCCGACACCCTTGTGGTATGGAAAGTCTTGACTGTGGTTGGTGTGGCTGGCCGCTATAAATTAGCTGAGCCTCTGATACTAAAAAGAAGTCGACTGAGGTGGCCTGTGCCATATTCTCAACATAACCAAAAGGCCTTTGTGACCGCTCCAACCATTGTATGGTTGACGCTGGAGTGAGCTAGTGGGCTCTGTGTCCGAAGCCTAGCAAGAGCACATGTTAGTCAAGTGGGGTGATAAAAATTGCAAGTGGTTAGGCCTATGGCAGAAAAATTTACCCGCACGCTGGGTAGAGCCGTTGTTGGGCACCCAATATGTGGTCGAAATGAGCTCCCAGAGGGAGAACAATCAAGGGAGTGGGTGGCACAACCTTCAGCTGTGTATGGCTTTAGAACAATGATGGTTAACATGACCGACTGGTAAGGAAGCCCAGTGGATGTTATTAAGTGCAAAAATTGTGAACACAAAAGCCCCCTCCCACCTCAGCACACCTGAAATCGACCCATCAGGGTGCTTGAATGAGCAACAGCTTCGCTCCGCTATATGTTGGTGTTCAGTATCTGTAACAGCAGGAGAGCTGGAAGGGGGTCGGCATCAATGTAACTGCTCATCAAATGGTGGTCTCTGCCGATGTGTACCTAAGCTTGGATGCATTAAAGTCACAAGGCCAGGAACCTGTTCTGTATTACTTGCAACCTGTATATGCACCTGTGTAATGGCACCTGTGCATCCCACTAACTCCACGCTGCTAATGCCGGGAATGGCTCTGGAGACCACCTCAAGCTGCCAATCCATGGTTTGGCTGTGAGGAGCTGTTGGTTATCCCCGTCAGACACGGTGTACCTTTTTCGTCTGGCCTACTTGCTGGAACACTTGCTAGAAACAGCGAGAGTTGGTATGAGGGAACAGCATGAGGAGCTCATCAATGAGGTCATCAAAACTCCCCAGCCAGAAACACTATCAGGTAATTCCTGTGGTCGTAGCCAAGTTTGTTTTGCCATCGCCCTGATATCCCAATCTTTTTGTGTCGAGTGGTGAAGGGAGAAATTGTTGATATTGTTGCCATAAACTTGATGGCGCTTCACTTCATAGCAATATCCATTCCATGCTGAGGTCTTGCCCTTGAAGAGTGCCTCTGTGTTTACTCTACATACCAGAGATGGCCTCTTAACAACAGCCTTCTTTCACCCCCTGGCTTTGTGTATCTCTTCTCATACAGCTTTGAGGATAGATTTGGGTGTAGCCAACAAACTCCGAGATGGGTGTCAGGCACGCTCATCTTTCATCTTTACCCAACTCCTTGTTTATGGCACTGGTGGCAGCAAGTCGTATTTGGGAGAGTCACTCGTATCATATATATCTGAGTGGCTGCCATGTCTGCATAGATGTCTTCGGTTTTAAATCTCAGTAACACTGTCGGTATCTGTGTAGAAACAGTCACACCAAGGGGCCCATACTTCTGCTTCAGTCACTGTAGTAGAAGTCATACATTAGCATCTAGCTCAGGCTGGACCAATATCCCCACATTTGGACAGGGTGGTTGAGCACCAAGCCGTGCTTTTATGCAATCCGTATGGCCACAAGGTGTCATCAAAAGATTCGGTTGAACTCGGTGAAGGCAAGGGTTGGCAATCATGTCCACAACTTGACTTCTCACTAGTGGCACAAGCTTGACATCAACACATTTGTGAGATTTTCCATCGTCCTTTAAACCGAAATATCAATTTGGACAGTCTTTCTCAAGAGTCACTGGTGCCTTGTTTGCATGAGCCTGGGTTAATGCTGAATAGTGGTGCTCCAGAGAGAACTCTGAACAACCACAAGGCCCAGGTGTAGGTCTCTGTCAACCACAATCCCAAGCTGTACATCAAATCGTAGGTTCCTGTAGTGGCAAACACATATTCCCTCATTAATTGTGGATTGGGGACCAGCTTTCAACCCCAGTGACACCACAGTGGCATCACGCTGCGCCTCTCTCTTCAAGCATGCCTGTGCTGATATCCCGACATCCATTCACTGGAATTTTCATATGCTCTGTACTAAAGGATAGCTGTTTGTGTATGGATGTAGCTCCTGCTCAAGGTTCCACCTCAAGGATGTAGCCCTTTTCTGCATCTGCGGGGGTGGGGGGGGGGGGGGGTCAGATTTCTGTTCGGAGATGATAACAGGCTTGTTTGGCCCACACACACAAAGTGCCAGCTAGCAGTCGTTTGGCTCATGGCCCAGCCATACAGATTGTTGGCATCAAAGGTAGTGGGTGTGAGTGTTGGAATGGTGGAAGTCATAGCCCGCTATTAGTGTTATTGGCCTTGACGTGGTGGTTGGACACCAGGTAAAAGCCTCACGGATGCATTTTCCTCAATGATGAGATGCATTCATAGTCAGTCAGTAGCTCAAGATCGAGCCCATGTCATCTTAAGGAGGTCGAGTCCATGATAGGCCCTGGAGATGTTGGTGTGGTGTGTGGGATCTAGCTTGTGCCTGCTTGAGGCATATGGTGTGGACTCTCAAGATGCGCAAGGAGGACATTTGGTACAAAGGTATAGGTCATGATATTCCCCATATTCTGGCCATCGTAAGGACTGTCCAGACCTTTTGAGTATGCTCATAGTCAATGATGCTGAATGCCCTCACCTTGCGAGCTTTCTATAGAATACCTCATGGAGTGGCAGCTGCTCCTCAAAGGGCTTTCCCAGCCATCACGAGGGTTAAACAAGACTATAACGTGCTAGCAGGTGTGCTGTTTGTTCCAACACTGTTGTGAACCCCGGTAATGCGAAGGAGCAAGTAAGGCCACTGTTTGCTTGCAGTTGCCCTTACACTCCTTACAAGACCCCCATGGAGCTCCCACCCACAATGCTCTTCAGCTTGCAAAAGCGGTCAACCTGGGCAGTTTTTCACCACGAAACCGCTATTGACCCCTGGCAGTGTTTTTGTGAGGCTGTCCTAAGCGATGCTATCAAATTGCGCACTGTCAAGAGCACAGCTGCCCTAAGACTGAAAGGAGATGTACTTCACCATGTTGTTTGGGATCACAGACAAATGTCCATCAAAGCTTGAGATAGCCTACTTTATGAAGTGGGAGTCCATAGCCCCGCAGCATTGTGAAAGACTTACTGGAAATGTTTTTTTGAATCAAGGTCCAGTTTTGGCGCAGGCATTGTGGCAGCTCCACGATATTGCCACCATGAGTGGCAAAGTGGTACGCACAGAATGACCACTCAGGGGCTTGTTTGCAAACATTGGCAATCCACGCTGGTTATGTTGCCCGCAGATCCTAAGATCATCTGCAATGACCTTTGATTTGCAAAGACGCTAGATCTTGGCTTCCTCCTTGGAGAGACTCACAAAAGAGTTTGCAGCATTGGTGCCCCTGTAGACAACTTGGCTCGACTGGTCATCACACCCTTAGAATTTGTGTAAAGAAACGCAGCCTCCGTGCAGTTGTGTTTTCTGCATGATTACTCTTGCTTGGGTTGAGCTCCAGCCACGCAACCTTAGTCATGACAGGCTAAAAAGTAGCATAGATGATGATGGGGGCTTTTGACTGCTTGTGGAAGTTTGGAATGAGCGCTCGTTTTTACCACTCTCCGGCATATCACCTGGATGGCTGTTTGGCCCAATTACCCTGGGCACTCAGGCTTGTGCTGTCAGAGGTCTTCCGAGTATAAACCATGGAGGGAGTGCTCAGAAGAAGTTTTTTTCGCTCATGATTGCAACACCAGTCACACAACAGGGGTCAGTTCATTCCTTCACCCAGGTGTCATGGGAACTGCTTGCTTTCTCAATCAGCAGAAGGTTGATCTGGAGATATCTCAGTGCCTTACTGAGGTGGTGATGAAAACACACCCTTTGTCCCATCTAAGACATTGATGGCTCAGTTGTTTTGCCTCTCCACCTGTTTAATTTTGCAGATTGGTGTGGGCACGTTATCGATTCCGTGAAATTGACAGCCATCACTGTGGGTACTTTTGAGGGTCATAGGCATTGGCTTCTGGTTGTAGGGGAAACAGCACTTAACTGGAGGGACCCAACACAAAGCAGTTATGTCTTTGTTGTTAACACTGATGACAGCCTTCGTTTCTTCACTGCCGAAGCAGGCGGGGGATGAGGATCCACCACGAAGAGGTTGGTCCACAAGCAATGGTCAGCCAAAAGAGCGCTCAAGCTCTATTAACACCCAATCAGAACCCTCTCTGTGCCCACTTTTCTCCAAAGTTTCTTGATTTGGGACATGTATTGCACAGTGCAACCCGATCGATCCGATGTGCTTCAAGACTGCCTCCCATCTTTGCGTAGAGTAGGGCCTATTAAATCCTCGCTGCCATCAGGGTTGTCCTTAGCAGCCACACCTTTCAAGCAAGCTGAAATTTCACTCCATTGAGATCAGGATCTCTGCCACAAGATTTTAATGAATCTGAAGCTGTGGAGTCTAACCCTAAAAGGATCTTCTCAGGGACTTCCCATTTGCCACATCCATGCAGAAATCTGCCGTATGCCCCGGGGATGCACTCAAAGATGAGGCGCTGACATTTGTGCTTTTTTGTGTGCCTGTGCATGTTGCTCTAGTTGGGACAATGGGGCTTGAGAGAGGCGGGCTGACCCTTGCTGTGGGAGCCTGTGTGGGCCCCTCTGTGGAGCTAGGGTGGGTTCTGCCATGAAACTGCGTGTGGGCCCCCGTTCAGTGGACGGCTATGCTGTTCAGCGGTCAGAACGCCTCACTCTGCCACAATGGCTTGGAGTCGTGACAACAAGGCCTCTCTGTATGCTTTGGTATAGTACATCTCAAATGGGGTTTTGACTCCCTCCCCGTTGCCTGGAAGCAATACGCGAAAGTCTCTCCATACCTACTTCTCAAGGTAATGAGCCCTGCCCACTCATTGAGCCCCACAAATCGGCAAATCATGTCTTGATATGCATCCCAAATCCACACTTGCTGATTCTGATTTGCAAATCCCAACTGCATTCTGATTGATCCCAAATGTAGGTTGGGATTGCATCCCAATGTAAGGTCTGATTGCAATCCCAACTCCACACTTGCGACAGGAGTGCAAGCTTAACTCTAACTCCGGCCTTTGTTCCTGAACTGGGGTTAGTGGTGTTGGCCACAATGCTCATATACACAGCAATACACAAGAGGCTACCCCACAATCACCAGCCACCTACACTGATTCGCACGTATTCCTTCTAGTATGCTGTGGGTATTCCTAGGTATCCTTCTTACTATTATTTCAGGCAAGACTAGGTCAATATATATTATATATTATGTATACATATACATACATATTTGTATATGGAAGATACCGGGCGTAGTGGCGTGCGCCTGTAATCCGGCTAACTCGGAGGCTTGGGTGGAGGAATCCTTGAAAGGAGGGTGCTACTGCACGGCCGCACTATGAGAGGGTGTAGGGCAGCACGAAAATCAATGGCGAAACCAATCCTATCCCTGTTTTCGTAAGAGACGAACCAATCGGTTGCGTCAGGAAGGGCATCCGGCGTAAAAACCTAATGCCATATCAGTATGCGGATCATAACGGATGATCCGCTGTGGCGACCCTAACGGGAGCAGCGGAAAGACGAACAACCACACTATATGTAATATGGAGCAAAATATGCTTAGACAAACAATGTAGAGCTTGCCCAACTCCAACATGTGCTGGCACATACATGGCAGGTGTGTAATATTTTTGGTGCTGTGTATTGCTGTATATGTATAATCAATAAGGAATGGGAGGCACAGGCCCTGATGTGTTGGATCGCTGCAGTCTACTCATGCTGCTCGGGACAACACAGCAAATGGGCTTGATAGAGTGAAGCCGCTTGAGCTTGGCAGACAAAGTCTGGAGCTGTTTTTAAAGAATGGGTTTCCGCTTTCCGTTTGGGGCCCGCGGGGGTGGTGCGAGCCCCAGATTTTGCTTTCCAAGAATGAAACAACCAAAATGTGAAAAAGCGTGCAGAACCCCCATTGTATATACGACTCTTTATCTTTTAGCTGCTCCCTTTTAACCCTAACAATTGCCCACATTATTCCTGAAATGAAAGACATTGTTTGTTTTGTGTGTTTTACAGCAGTGCGAGAGTAAACATTTACTCACAATCCTGCTTCACCTTCCATCCCAAGAATGGGCTCTTTTGCTAGTTTTCCTTTGAAAACATGTCCGTGCCTGAATTGTTCATTCTGGTGCCGTCGCACCATCTCGGCTAACTTACATTTCAGTGATGTCTCAATCTTTTGATTGCAACAGATACTCCTTCGTCATTCATCAATACTCCAAGTCCATTATTCAAGTCTTATCTGATCTAACTCTTTTCCCTGCTCCATTTAGGTTTCACCATGGTAAGCTTGAAGTGTAAGTGGCGACTGCAGAACACTGATGATAGCAGGGGACTTATGACACATATCATTTATCTCGCTGATCGGTACGCAATGCACAATGTGGAACCACTTTTGTCGACAGCTTGGCAATTTGGAAGGGTGACGTGAGTCACTTCAATTTGCCTGTGTTTAGCAATCTAATTATGCCCTTTGAATTAAATAAAAGTCCTCAAAATAATAAATAATAATCGTTAACGGGTATAGAAGTAAATATTACTTTAAACCAGCAGTTATTCTTTTTAAATTGGAGACGTTGAATGATGACTGAAGTGAGTTTTAGCACCAATAGTATTTCATTTACCACTGTGGATGCTATTTTATTTCAATAGAAGTTTGTAAACTCTAAAATGAGTAAAATTACTAAATGAGTTAGTTCCTCAGGATGAGCCCTTTTCCTTACCCTTGTGGCCATCATATCATGAGTTTAATGTTCTGATTAATTGATTCAATCATGATCGCATCTTTCAGGTGGCACGTGTTTCAGTGTTCAGTGACCAGTATCTGGGACCATCCTCTTTGCATATGTGGATAAAGTTCCATTCTTTAATGCCCAATGATTTGGCACGCCTCTATGTGTTGTTCGTGGGCCTGGAAATGTCACAAATTTCCTGCGTATTGCTGGCACCAGGGTCAGACCAAGAATTGCGAAAAATTTGGCAAAATGGGGTTTAAAAAAGAATTCCCAAAG
>CM068956.1:89006410-89025789 GCA_035128595.1 Eptatretus atami | reverse complement strand
AGCACAAATAAGTAATGCTACAGCACAATATATGAAGATGTGACAGCCAACAATATAAGCAATTCTACCCAGCACAATATAATAATGCTCAGCACAATAATATGCAATGACAGCACCAGTATTAAGTAATGCACAGGCCACAATATAAGCAAGTGCAAGAGCACCAAATAAGCAATGTCACAGCACATATAAGCAATGCAACAGCTTCACTAATATAAGCAATGCTTCAGCACAATATAAAGTGCAATGCAACAGCACAATATAAGTTAATGCAACAGCACAATAATAGTAAAGCTTCAGCCACAATATTAAGCAATGTGACAGCAACAATATAAGCAATGTCTACAGCACATATAAGCAATCAACAGCACAATATAAGCAATGTCACAGCACAAATAAGCCAATCGATTAGCACAATATAAGTAATACTTCAGCCATATAAGCCAGGTGACACACAATATAAGCAATGCCGACAGCACATATAAGCAATCTTCAGCACAATCTCAGCAAATTCTACAGCACTACTAAGCAATGTCACAGCACAATATAAGCAATGCAACCAGCACCAATATAGCAATGCTTCAGCACCCAAATAACAGCAACAGCACAATATAAGTTAAGCAACAGCACAATATAAGTATGCCAGCAGAATATATGCAATGTGACAGCCACAATATAACAATTCTACAGCAACAATGATAAGAATGCTAAGCACAAATTATGAATGCTGCACAGCACAATATTAAGCATATTCTCAGCACAATATAAGAATGCTACAGCACAATATATGCAATGTATCAGCACATGATAAGTAAGCCACAGCAAAGTATAGCAATGTACAGCCACAATATTAAGCAATGCTACACATAAATATATGCAATGCCACAGCCACAAACAGATAGATAATGCCACAGCACCAATATGAGCAATGCTACAGCACAATACAGTATATGCAATGCCACAGGCACAATACAGTATAAAGTAATGCCACACGCACAAATGAGCAATGCGACAGCTACAATATAGGCAAGTGCCACGCACAATACAGTCAAGTAATGCCACAAGCACAATATGAGCAATGCTAGCAGCAACAATACAGGATAAGTATGCACAGCACAAATATGAGCATGCACAGCACAAATATAAGCAATGCTACATGCACAATACAGTATAAGTAATCCACCAGCACAATATATGCTATGCAACAAGCACATATAAGGCAATGCTACAGCACAATATAGTAATGCTATTCAGCACAATAATGCAATTATACAGCACAATATAAGTAATTACCAGCACAATATATGCAATGTGACACACCAATATAGAGTTAAGCCAACAGTACATACAGTAAAGTAACTACAGCACAATATTGCAATGTGCAGCACAATTAAGTAATGCCACAGCAAAATATAGGCAATGTGACAGCACAATATAAGTATGCACACAGCACAAACAGTATAATAATGCCACAGCCACAATATTGAGCCATGCTACAGCACAATATATGCATGTGGACAGCACAATTATAATAATGCCACAGCAAAAATTATGCAATGTGAAGCACAAAGAAAGCATGCCACAAGCAAAATATATCAAATCCACATGCACAATACAGTATATAGTAATGCCACAGCACAATAATGAAGCCATGACAAGCACAATATATGCAACCACAGCAACAATTACAGTAATAAGTAATGGCGCACAGCACAATATGAGCAATGCTATTTTTTTACAGCCAATATATGCAATGCCACAGCAACAATACAGTAATAAGTAATGCACAGCACATATGAGCAATGCTACGCACAATACAGTATAAGTATGCCACAGCACATATAGCAATGCTACAGTCACTCAAATATGCAATGCCACAGCACAATACAGCTAACAAGTAATGCAAACAGACAATATAAGTAATGCTCACACAATCTAATGCAATGTGACAGCACAATATAAGTCATGCCACAGCACATATGAGCAATGCAAAGCAGAATTATAAAGTATGCTAACAGCACAATATGAGCAATTCCACAGCACTAATATATAAGTAATGCAACAGCACAATATATCAATGTGAAGCACAATATAAGTAATGCACAGCACAATATAGGGCAAATGCTTCAGCACAATAAAAGGCAAGTGACAGCACACATGATAATAATTGCTCACAGCACAATATGAGCAATTCTACATCACAATATAATAATGCCACAGCAACAATATGAGCAATTCTACCATCACAATATAAGTAATGCCACCAGCACAATCAAGCAATGCAACAGCACAATAAAAATAATGCTTCAGCACAATGCTATCAATGTGACGCAGCGCATATAAGCAATGAACAGCAGCAATATAAGTAATTATACAGCCACAATAAAGCAATGTGACACACAAATAAAGCAATGCAACAAGCACAATATAAGTAATTCTACAGCACAATATTAAAGTTAATGCCACAGCACAATATTAAGCAATAATACAGACAAAAACTAATGCTTCAGCACAATCTATGCAATGTGAAAGCACAATATAAGCAAGCAACAGCACAACTATAAGTTAATTCTACAGCACAATATCAAGCAATGTGACAGCACAATATAAGCAATGCAACACACATATAAGTAATTCTACAGGCACATTATAAGTAATGCCACAGCACAATATAAGCAATTGCAACAGCAAAATAATAGCAATCTACAAAGCACAATATATGCAATGTACAGCACAATATAAGCAATTCAAGCACAATATAAGTAATGCTACAGCACAATATATGCAATTGACAGCACAATATAAGTAATGCCACAGTACAAATATTGGCAATGCTTCAGCACACAATTAAGCAATGCTACAGCACAATACAGTATAAGTAATGCCACAGCACAAATAAGTAATGCTTCAGCACAATATAAGCAATGCTATAGCACAAACAGTATAAGTAATGCCCACAGCACAATATGAGCAATGCTACGCAACAATATATGCAATCACAGCACAACTACAGTATAAGTAATGCCACAGCACAAATTGAAACCAATTCTAACAGACAATTAATGTAATGCCACACCCACAATATAAGCAATGCTAGCATGCACTTATTTGTAAGTAAATTGGACAGCACAATATGCAGCAATGCTACTAGCACAAAATGCACATCTAACAGCAAATATAAGGAAACGACAGCAACAATGTAAGAATGCCACAGCACAATAAAGTCATTCTACAGCACAATATAAGCAAATGGCTACAGCACCAATATGAGCAAATGCTGCAGTCACAATATATGCAATGCCACAGCACAATACAGTATAAGTAAATGCGCACAGCACAAGTACTGACCAAGTCTAGCAGCACAATACAAGTAATGCCACAGCACAATCATAATCATTCTAACAGCACTATATATAAGCAATGCTCAGCAACAATATGAGCATGTACATGCACAATATAGTGCCATGGCCACAGCCACAATACAGTATAAGTAATTCTTCAGCACAATCTAGTGCAAATGTACAGCACAATTAAGTAATGCTTACAAGCACAATATAATAATGCTTTCAGCACAAATATAAGCAATGCAACAGCAACAATATAAGTAATGCTTCAGCGACAATCTATGCCAATGTTACAGCACATAGTATAGAGTGCATGCCACAGCAGCAATATAGCTAGATGCTACGGACTGGTCACAGAATCTATGCAATGGTGACAGCACAATTATAAAGCAATTTACAGCACAATATAAGTAATGCTACACAAATATAAGTTAATCTACAGCAAATGATAATAATGTGACAGCATACAATGTTATATGTAGAATGCCACAGTACAATAAAAATGGTGACAGCACAATATAAGCAATGCTTACAGCACAATTATAAGCAATGCTACAGCACAATATAAGCTAATGTACAGCACAATAAATACTGCTTCAGCACTAATAAAGCAATGTTACAGCACGAATTATGCAATGTGACAGCACAATATAAGTTCATTGGCCACATTTTGGGGGGCACAATATAAGTAATGCTACAGCAAAATTAAGAATGTGGACAGCACAATGTAAGTAATGCCACAGTACAATATGAGCATATTCACAACAAAAAAACTATTAACGGGCACGTCAGTAGAGCGCATACGCTTCGCCAACGCCTACATTTGCCCCCCCCCCCCCCCTCCCCCCCAAAAAAGCCGTTGATTTGTGAAGGGTAATTTAATCCCATACCAATTCTGCCATTCTCATATGTGCTTATGAAGGCTTAAAACATTAAAATCTTCTGCTGTTGACACTGAATTCACGTACATTGTACAATTTTGTAGAACTCCCTGACCTTTTTGGGTGTCGGTGTCAAGTCAATCGATGACAATGGTGCCATTATAAGATATATCAAAATATTACACACACAGATGTAGGAATTGAAATTTCTAAACATTGAATCTATTACAGCAAATGTATAGAATTGACCGCGTTATGATAATAAAGAGTTGACTCCCTGACCTTTGACCCAAACGCCTAAAAAAAGTAAGAACGTCCATTGTGTCACTCGTATATTCACAAGGATTGGGCATTTGAATTCAACAACATTTTGCGCAATTGGTTGCATGCAAAATTGATAAAAACGAGCCGCACTAATGGCAAAATGACGATTTTAACCTTTCAATTACCTCGCTCCTTGACCTTTGGTACTCTGTAATTTTGTAATGATGTAGAGGTGTGGGGAACAGAACAGTCAACATTTTTGGTGTTGGTTTCATGTGCAGAATAGGATATAAGAATTGACTGTGTTATGGACTAAAACCGCACATGTTGCATGTCTGTACCCCCCCAGACCTTTGACTCCCAACCGCTAATAAGGGTTTATTACGTCATTGTGTCATGTCAAAAAACATATCACAAGAGGGGCATTGAATTCTGAACATTTTGGCATTATTGCATGCAAATTGTGATACAAATTGACGCGCTATGGGTAAAAAAGACGATTTTACCTTTCATGAACTCTTGAAACTTGACCTTTGACGTCCGATCGCTCCCAAAATCTAATCTAAATGGTCCGCGGAAATAACCAATCATGCCACCGACAATTTGTGGCAATTCAGTTCAATATCTAGTTTGTGATTATGCGAATAACAAACAAACAAACAAACACACATTATTCCACAAAAATAAATAAATATCAGACAGAGATCAAAAACGAAACCTCTCCAACAAAGTTGCGAAGTAATAAGCAATGCGACAGCAGAATATAAGTAATGCTTCAGCACAATATAAGTAATGCTTCAGCACAATATAAGCAATGCTACAGCACAATATGAGCAATGCTACAGCAGAATATAAGTAATGCTACAGCAAAATGTAAGTAATGTGACAGCACAATGTAAGTAATGCCACAATACAATATGAGCAATTCCACAGCAAAAATAAGCAATGTGACAGCACAATATAAGCATTTCTACAGCACAATATAAGCAATGCTACAGCAAAATGCCACAGCACAATACAAATAAGCAATGCTACAGCACAATATAAGCAATGCTTCAGCACAATCTCAGCAATTCTACAGCACAATCTAAGCAATTCTACAGCACAATATAAGCAATGCTACAGCACAATATATGCAATGTGACAGCACAATATAAGCATTTCTACAGCACAATATAAGTAATGCTACAGCACAATAAATGCAAAGTGACAGCACAATATAAGCAATGCGACAGCACAATATAAGTAATGCTTCAGCACAATCTCAGCAATTCTACAGCACAATCTAAGCAATTCTACAGCACAATATAAGTAATGCTACAGCACAATATAAGTAATGCTTCAGCACAATATATGCAATGTGACAGAACAATATAAGCATTTCTACAGCAGAATATAAGTAATGCTTTGGGAATTCTTTTTTAAACCCCATTTTGCCAAATTTTCGCAATTCTTGGTCTGACCCTGGTGCCAGCAATACGCAGGAAATTTGGTGACATTTCCATGAGGCCCACGAACAGACACATAGAGGCAGTGCCAATCATTGGGCATAAAGAATGGAACGTTTATCCACATATGCAAAGAGGATGGTCCCAGATACTGGTCACTGAACACTGAACACGTAGCCACCTGAAAGATGCGATCAATGATTGAATCAATTAATCAGAACATTAAACTTCATGATATGATGGTCCACAAGGGTAAGAAAAGGGCTCATCCTGATGGACTAACTCATTTAGTTAATTTTACTCATTTTAGAAGTTTACAAACTTCTATTGAAATAAAATAGCATCCACAGTGGTAAATGAAATACTATTGGTGCTAAAACTCACTTCAGTATCATCAAGTCTGCCAATTTAAAAAGAATAACCTGCTGTTTAAAGTAATATTTACTTCTATAGTTAACGATTATATTTATTATTTTGAGGACTTTTATTTAATTCACAAGGGCATAATAATGCTAAACACAGCAAATTGAAGTGACTCACGTCACCCTTTCCAAATTGCCAGCTGTCGACAAAGTGGTTCCACATTTGTGCATTGGTACCGATCAGCGAGATAATGATATGTGTCATAAGTCCCTGCATCATCAGTGTCTGCAGTCGCCACTTACACTTCTATAGTTACCATGGTGAAACCTACAATGGAAGGGAAAAGAGTTAGATTCAGAATAAGACTTGAATAATGGACTTGAGTATTGAATGAATGACGAAGGAGTATCTGTTGCAATCAAAAGATTGAGACATCACTTGAAATGTAAGTTAGCCAGAGATGGTGCGACGGCACCAGAAATGAACAATCAGGCACGGACATGTTTTCAAAGAAAACTAGCAAAAGAGCCCATTCTTGTGGATGGAGGTGAAGCAGGACTTGGAGTAAATGTTTACTCTCGCACTGCTGTAAAACACACAAACAAACAATGTCTTTCATTTCAGAATAATGTGGGCAATTGGTTAGGGTTAAAAGGAGCAGCTAAAAGATAAAGAGTCGTATATACAATGGGGGTTCTGCACCGCTTTTCACATTTTGAGTGTTCATTCTTGGAAAGCAAAATCTGGGGCTCGCACCACCCCACCGCGGGCCCCCAAACGGAAAAGCGGAAACCATTCTTTAAAACAGGCTCCAGACTTTGTCTGCCAGCTCAAGCGGCTCACTCTATCAAGCCCATTTGCTGTGTTGTCCCGAGCAGCATGAGTAGACTGCAGCGATCCAACAGCATCAGGGGCCGTGCCCTCCCATTCCCTTATTGATTACATATACAGCAATACACAGCACCAAAATATACACACCTGCCAGTGTATGTGCCAGCACATGTGGAGTTGGGCAAGCTCTACATGTTCTGTCAAGCATATTTTGCTCCATATTACATATAGTGCTGGTTGTTCGTCTTTCCGCTGCTCCCGTTAGGGTCGCCACAGCGGGATCATCCGTTATGATCCGCATACTGATTGGCATAGGTTTTACGCCGGATGCCCTTCCTGACGCAACCATGGTCGTCTCTTACGAAAACAGGGATAAGGATTGGTTTCGCCATGATTTCAGGCTGCCCTACACCCTCTCATAGTGCGGCCGTGGCAGAGCACCCTTCCTCAAGCGATTCCTCCACCCAAGCCTCCGAGTAGCCGGATTACAGGCGCACGCCACTACGCCCGGTATCTCCATATTACAAATATGTATGTATATGTATACATATATATAATATATATCTGACCTAGTCTATGCCATGAAATATAGCTAAGAAGGATACCTAGAATACCCACAGCATACCTAAGAAGGAATACTGGAATCAGTGTAGGTGGCTGGTGATTGTGGGGTTAGCCTCTTGTGGTTATTGCTGTGTATATGAGCATTGTGGCCAACACCACTACCAGTTCAGGAAAAGGCGGAGTTAGAGTTAAGCTTGCACTCCTGTCGCAAGTGTGGAGTTGGGATGCAATCAGAACCTACAGTTGGGATGCAATCCCAACCTACAGTTTGGGATGCAATCAGAATCAGTTGGGATGCAATCAGAATCAGCAAGTGTGGATTGGGATGCAATCAGAGACATGACTTTGCCGATTTGTGGGGCTCAATGAGTGGGCAGGGCTCATTAACACTGAGAAGTAGGTATGGAGAGACTTTGCGTATTGCTTCAGCAACGGGGGGGGGAGGGGAGTCAAAACCCCATTTGAGATGTACTATACCAAAGCATACATGAGAGGCCTGTTGTCACGACTCCAGCCATGTGGCAGAGGTGAGGCGTTCTGACCGCTGTAACAGCATCAAGCCGTCCCACGACGGGGGCCCACACCAGTTTCATGGCAGAACCCACCCTAGCTCCACAGCAGGGGCCCACACAGGCTCCACAGCAAGGGTCAGCCCGCCTCTCTCAAGCCCATTGTCCCAACAGTAGCAACAGCACAGGCACACAAAAAGCACAAATGTCAGCGCCTCATCTTTGAGTGCATCCCCGGGGCATAGGCAGATTTCTGCATGGATGTGGAAATGGAAGTCCCTGAGAAGCATCCTTTAGGGTAGACTCACAGGCTTCAGATTCATATAAAATCTTGTGGCAGAGATCCTAGATCTCAATGGAGTGAAATTTCAGCTTGCTTGAAGGTGTGGCTGCTAAGGACAACCCTGATGGCAGCGAAGGATTTAATAGGCCCTACTCTACGCAAAGATGGGAGGCAGTCTTGAAAGCACATCGGATCGATGGTGCACTGTGCAATACATGTCCCAAATCCAAGAAACTTTGGAGAAAGTGGGCACAGAGAGGGTTCTGATTGGGTGGTTAATAGAGTTGAGCGTCTTTGGCTTGACATTGCTGTGTGGACCAACCTCTTCGTGGTGGATCCTCATCCCCCGCCTGCGGCAGTGAAAGAAACGAAGGCTGTCATCAGTGTTAACAACAAAGACAATAACTGCTTGTGTTGGGTCCTCCAGTTAGTGCTGTTTCCCCTGACAACCAGAGCCAATGCCTATTGACCCTCAAAAGTACCCACAGGATGGCTTCAATTTCACAGGAATCGACGTGCCCACACCAATCTGCAAAATTAAACAGGTGGAGAGGCAAAACAACTGAGCCATCAATGTCTTTAGATGGGACAAAGGGGTGTTTTCATCTACCACCTCAGTAAGGCACTGAAGATATCTCCAGAATCAACCTTCTGCTGATTGAGAAAGCAAGCAAGTTCCATGACACCTGGGTGAAGGAACTGAACTGCCTGTTGTGTGACTGGTGTGCAATCATGAGCGAAAAAAACTTCTCTCTGAGCACTCCCTCCATGGTTATACTCGGAAGACCTCTGGAGCAGCACGAAGCCTGAGTGCCCAGGGTAATTGGCAAAACAGCCATCCAGGTGATATGCCGGAGAGGGTAAAAACGAGCGCTCATTCCAAACTTCCACAAGCAGTCAAAAGCCCCCATCATCATCTATGCTACTTTTTAGCCTGTCATGACTAAGGTTGCTGGCTGGAGCTCAACCCAAGCAAGAGTAACATGCAGAAAACACAACTGCACGAGGCCTGCAGTTTCTATTACACAATCTAAGGTGTGATGACCAGTCTGAGCCAAAGTTGTCTACAGGGCACCAATGCTGCAAAACTCTTTTGTGAGCTCTCCAGAAGGAGGAAGCCAAGATCTAGACAGTCTTTGCAAATCAAAGTCATTGCAGATGATCTAGGATCTGCGGGCACATAACACAGCTGTGGATTGCCATGTTTGCAACAAGCCCCTGAGTGGTCATTCTGTGCGTGACCACTGCCACATCATGGGGCAATATCGTGGAGCTGCTCACAATGCTGCAGCCTTAAAACTGGACCTGTGATTCAAAAAAACATTTCCAGTAGTCTTTCACAATCTGCGGGGCTATGACTCCCACTTCATAAAGTAGGCTATCTCAAAGCTTGATGGACATTTGTCTGTGATCCCAAACAACATGGTGAAGTACATCTCCTTCAGTCTTAGGGCAGCTGTGCTTCTTGACAGTGCGCAATTTGATAGCATCGCTTAGACAGCCTCACAAAAAACACTGCAGGGGTCAATAGCGGTTTCGTGTGAAAACTGCCAGGTTGACCGCTTTTGCCAAGCTGAAGAGCATTGGTGGGTTGGGAGCTCCATGGGGTCTGTAAGGAGTGTAAGGGCAACTGCAGCAAACAGTTGGACCTTACTTGCTCCTTCGCATTACCGGGGTTCACACAGTGTTGGAACAACAGCACACCTGCTAGCACGTAAGTCTGTTTAACCCTCGTGATGGCTGGGAGCCCTTTGAGGAGCAGCTGCCACTCCATGAGGTATTCTATAGAAAGCTCGCAGGTGAGGGCATTCAGCATCATTGACTATGAGCATACTCAAAAGGTCTGGACATCCTTTAGATGCCAGAATATGGGGAATATCATGACCTATACCTTTGTACCAAATGTCCTCCTTGCAGCCATCTTGAGACGTCCACACCATATGCCTCAAGCAGGCACAAGCTAGATCCCACACACCACCACCAACATCTCCAGGCCTATCATGGGGACTCGCTCCTTAAGATGACAGGCATCGATCTTGAGCTACTGACTGACTATGACATGCATCTCATCATTGAGAAATGCATCCGTGGAGGCTTTTACCTGGTGTCCAACACCACGTCAAGGCCAATAATCCACTAATAGCGGGCTATGACTCCACCATTCCCAACACTCACACCCACTACCTTGATGCCAACAATCTGTATGGCTGGGCCATGAGCCAACGAACTGCTAGCTGGCAGCTTTGTGTGTGTGGGCCAAACAAGCCTGTTATCATCTCCGAACAGAAATCCTGACCCCCCCCCCCCCCACCCCCGCAGATGCAGAAAAGGGCTACATCCTTGAGGTGGACCTGAGCAGGAGCTACATCACATACACAACAGCTATCCTTTAGTACCAGAGCATATGAAAATTCCAGTGAATGGATGTCGGGATATCAGCACAGGCTGCTTGAAGAGAGAGGCGCAGGTGATGCCATGTGGTGTCACTGGGGTTGAAAAGCTGGTCCCCAATTCCACAATAATGAGAATATGTGTGCACTACAGGAACCTACGATTGATGTACAGCATTGAGAAAGTGAGTTGTAGCAAGGTGACCACTGAGCCGACGGTAACTGCTACATGGTTATGATACTTAGAGTTGTACAGTTGACTGCTGGTTCAACCGAATCTTTTTACATTTCCATACGGAGCAAAAAGCAGGCTGGTGCTCAACCACCTGTCCATGTGGGGATATTGGTTCCAGACCTGAGCTAGATGCTAATGTATGACTTCTACTACAGTGAGGCTGAAGCAGAAGTATGGGCCCTGGTGTGAGCTGTTTCTACACAGATACCGACAGTTTGTTACTTGAGATTTAAAACCGAAGACATCTATGCAGACATGGCAGCCACTCAGATATATATGATACGAGTGACTCTCCCAAATACGACTTGCTGCACAGTGCCATAAACAAGGGTTGGGTAAGATGAAAGATGAGCGTGCCGACACCCATCTCGGAGTTTGTTGGCCTACACCCAAATCTATCCTCAAAGCTGATGAGAAAGAGATACACAAAGCCAAGGGGGTGAAAGAAGGCTGTTGTTAAGAGGCATCTCTGGTATGTAGAGTACACAGAGGCACTCTTCAAGGGCAAGACCTTCCAGCATGGAATGGATATGCTATGAAGTGAAGGCCATCAAGTTTATGGCATACAATATCAACAATTTCTCCCTCTCACCACTCGACACAAAAAGATGGGATATCAGGCGATGGCAAAAACAACACTTGGCTACGACCACAGGAATACCTGATAGTGTTCTGGCTGGGGAGTTTGATGACCTCATTGATGAGCTCCTCATGCTGTTCCCTCATACCAACTCTCGCTGTTCTAGCAAGCTGTTCCAGCAGTAGGCAGCGGGTACACCGTGTCATGAGGGGATAACCAACAGCTCCTCACAGCAAACCATGGATTGGCAGCTTGAGTGGTCTCCAGAGCCATTCCCGGCATTAGCAGCTGTGGAGTTAGTGGGATGCACAGGTGCATACACAGGTGCATATACAGGTGCAAGTAATACAGAACAGGTTCCTGGCCTTGTGACTTTGCATCCAAGCTAGGTACACATGGAGAGACCACCATGAGGTCAGTTACATGATGCCGACCCCCTTCCAGCTCTCCTGGCTGTTACAGATACTGAACACCAACATTAGCGGGGAGCTGTTGCTCTTCAGCCTGATGGGTCGATTCAGGTGTGCTGCAGGTGCGGAGGGCTTTTGTGTTCACAATTTTTGCCTTAATAACATCCACTGGCTTCCTTCCAGTCGGTCATGGTAACCTCATTGTTCAAAGCCAATACAACAGCTGAAGGTTGTGCCACCCACTCCCTTGATTGTTCTCCCTCTGGGAGCTTCATTCGACCACATATTGGTGCCCAACAACGGCTTCTACCAGCGTGCGGGTTAAATTTTTCTGCCATGGCCTAACCACTTGCAATTTTTTCACCCCACTTGACTAACATGTGTCTTGCTAGGGCTTCGGACACAGAGCCCATAGCTCACTCCCAGGTCAACCTACAATGGTTGGAGCGGTCACGCGCTTTTGTTATGTATGAGAATATGGCACAGGCCACCTCAGTCGACTTCTTTTAGATCAGAGGCTCAGCTATATAGCGGCCAGCCACACCAACCACAGTCAAGACTTTCATACACAAGGTAGTCGGCATGTAGTAGAAATAGTCGGCCTGGTGGATCCATGTTGGCAATAGACACATATAAACCTTGCCAGGGCACATAGTGAGGGCATAGACATATATCTGCCATATGGCTTGTTTTTTGAGCCAAGCTTGGGCAACATCTTTGGAGACGTTGCAGCTGCAGCAAGCTTTTTTGATAGCTGCATGGCCATTCCAGTAGCTGCAGTACAGTGCTGAAAGCATGCTTTTGAGATTCTGCATGGCAGACTTGGCATCCATAATTATGCTTGGCAATGCTTTTGCAATATATAGTTGTCCGACAGCCATCTCTGACCACCTGTCTTCCAGTTGTTCTTCGAGTTACACCAGTAAGGTTGACAGATATGACTGTCTAAATATATATATACCAGCATCTGCGCTCTGGCACATAAGTATGCATTGTAGGCCATAGCAACATTTACAAACTGTGTACTATACACCTTGTGTACACACTGATAGATATGTCTACATGCCTTACCGACAGACATTACTTGTGCAGGCACATACTACCAATGTGGTGAATGAACTCAAGCCCATATTTGATGGGGCTTAAACTAAACAGGCCTTAAACAGGCCAGTGGCCAATTGAAATCGCCAAGACCCAGGTCACCCACCAATATGATCCGAATTTGGCTGGAGGCTCTTGGACTTGGCACCCCCAATGGAGCTAAGCACGTAGTGTGTACCGGCATTCCACATGCTCACCCTTGCATTCCACATGCGTACACCGACATTCCATGTGCTACCATTCCTTCCGTAGGAATGGCCAGCTGCAGCGCAATCCCTGAGAGCCAAAATCAATGCCAGCAAGGGGCTAACTAAATTCGATGCTATTTACCCACTACGTGTGGGCAACCAATGCGGACTTCCCACTGAGTTCGGTGGTAATGGTGATGAAAATAAAGAGGCCAGTTCAGGGGCACACTGGCTGCAGACGTCACGGTGATCAGCAAAGAAAATGACGGTGACTGGCAGTTGGCCCAAATTTTGGTGTTCTGGAAAAAGATCCTGACGCCGATAGAAACAAACAATTTCTGGCCGTCTCACAGCCTGGAAGATAAAGGCCACACACAAACCATGGAGCCACCGCTTACAGTTGATGAAGACATGTCTAAGGACATTACGACACTGTAATGTCCATTTGTAGGCAATATGAGTATTCGACAGAGTAGACAGGTCCTGGGCTCCTTCCTACAACCTTGAAACCATTACATCTGGAATAGATGTTTGGCTGAAGCCTGCTGTTGCAACATATTTTTTTTCCAAGGCTGTTCAAGCAGCGATATACAGTAACATGGCTTTTTATTGGACATTGTAAGCAATATGGGGATAGTGTGGGCATGCCTCGAGAAAATAATGCCAGCAAAAAGAGAAACTATCCTTGGACCATATCCAGGAAATCCAGGCCCTCTGGGGCCATGCCTCTTCAACACAAGTTACGAAACGTTTCAGGATCGCCTATGAGCGGCTCTAAAAAGATTTTGGTTCAGGCGCACCAGCAAGTTGTATCTCTTTTTGGAGTGAGAAGCTGTTGCTGCTGTTCCAGCGGTCCTGACTCCGACAGCACTTATGGTGCAAAGCACTGCTTGCACTGACCACCCGGTGCTGCAGCCATTGGCTCCACTGACAGCAGAGTGTGGACAGCAACCCTTGCCTACATACAGCCCTGCTGGATGTAGTTTTTTCCAGCTTGATCTGTCAAGCACATCATCCCAGCTGTTCCAGCAGCTGTTCCAGCAACCGCCGCACCAGCAGCACCCAACCAAACCCACTTCATAATTTGTAGTATCCCCGCCCCTGAAAACAAAGACAATAAAAAAAAAGGCTTTACATATGCCTGAGGGGAGAACACCAATGTATGCATTTTGCAGAGAAGACCTTTCAAGGAGCCAAACAGACATACGACTCCACCAACACTAGTGGGAACCAACCAGTGATGAAGCGTTCTGTACATGGCCACTTTGGGAAAAAGGAGGCCATTCGACTGAGCGACACAGAAAACATGGGCATCCCCATCTGCTGCATCCTGCGGCTAGAGTGCAGTAACTTCACCAAACCAAGAAGAAAGACCGCTCTATGCTCAAGTCGCTCCACATGCTTAGAATATACATATATTCTCGATACATTGGCTTGGCATCGGCTGGCAATGGCTTAGCACTTGCTACTTATCACATGCTTGACAATGGCTTATCATAGGCTTGATGCTGTGCAGCATTTACAGCTCGCTGGTGTCTGTGTGCGCGGCGAACCGCGCAGTGTGCATGTATCTTGTCATTCCGATGAGTTTTTCCCGACTGCAGCAGCATTTGCAGCTTCGTTGCATGGCAGCTGTTCCAGTGGTGGCACATGCTTTGACTTTGTATTGAAACTTTATGGGCAATTATTGAGATGCAGTGGTACAACTATGAAAAACAATGTCCACACATAAGAGATTGTCCTTGAGGACCAGATCCAGAAATACTCACAACCCTGACTGAGCTACTCGCCGAAGCTCAGGAGATGAAGTGTTGGGGTGAACACACCGCCAGATTATGGACTGGTATTACAAATCTCTGTGCTGTCTGTGTATGGCCTGCAGATGCACTATGATGAGCATGTAATTACCACCGTTGTCCGACTGCTGGAATGCTGGCACAAGTAAAACTTTGAAGGAGGGGGTGTAAACACAAACCCAGCTCAAAGAGCACCTGGAAAGTCCTACGCGAAAGCACGCAAAGATGCTGAAGTGGGTGTGAGGACAGTCCTGCCAATAGGGAACCCCCATGTCGGAAAGGGTAAGAAGCATAAATCTGCACGGGGTCGAGTCGTCCCATTTACCCTCATGGATGCAGGATAATCCTGGTATGGCGACCCTCACCACCTGGTTGGTGGGACGCCCAGCTGCTGATTGGTCATGTCATCTACCCTCCACTGCAGCATCCAACAGGATTGTGTTCGCAACAGACATCCCGCTATGCACCGAGTCTGAATGGGGTAGTGTGTGGTGCGTAGACATGGCAATGGTTGGTGGTGCTGTTATGGGCGTTAAACCTGGCAGGTCTCAGCTAACGAGGGTAAACCACTTCCTGCACAGGACTGCGACAACATATACAGGTAAATGATGGAAAAGTGGTCACCATATTCCGGTGGTGCCTGGCTTCAGCCAATGGCGAAAACGTTTCACCACTTCACTGGATGGGTGGGCGGACATATGCCAAACTGGGTGTATGAGTTTCTTGTTGCAACTGATCCTGAAAATACATGAGCCTGAGTCTATGTTAGATTTCCTCTGCCCAGGCGATACCCACATTTATATGTCCACTTTGGATCCTCGATTCTGCTACACAGTGGGTTTCTGCCATCCAATTTCCCACCCCCTGAAATATGGCTCACCTGGGATATGGAATATCCATTCAGTAGGACCTGGCCAACTGGCTGAGCATTACAGCAAAGGATGCACAAGGACAGCCACACGAAGAGGTGAGCCATGTGCCAACCCTATCTGACAGCAAATGCTCACCCAGGCTGCGTACAGAAACGCCCAGTCTTGGCCGGTCTAGAGAAAAACCTGCATCTCTGCAGATATGGCAGCCCTCTCCGTCGGAGGAGGATTTGCAAGTCCTTGGCTGCAGGGCCCTGGAAGACCACAGACAGCCGTTGCAGGAAACCGCCACAGCTTCAAGCACTATAACTATGGCTTCATCCTACACTGCTGTGGGCCGAATTGAAGGGTGAGTACTCGGACCTGGTGTACAGATCCACACTGCTGGACTATATGCACCAGAATATCTACCAGTGTCCTCCCCGGGCAGTCCAGAATGGGATCAGCTGGACCAATTGGCTGGAGTTCAATGTCCTGCGCATATATCTTTCACAGTCGTTCCGACAGCTGCTGCAGGAGGACTACTCCTAGCCATCTTCCTACACTAACTGCACATTTTGCAATTTACAAGGAGTTTATGAACAACATGGTGTGCCTGATGCTCCAGTATGCACCGCCAGCACACACGCAGTGATGCTATGGCGCCCAATGTCCACAGTGCACACTGTGTTCCCCACGGCTATGGTGGCCAAGGCTATGACAACACATATCCTCTGCTGGAAGGTGAGAGGGCACTTCAGCTTGTCCAATATGCATCACTCCAAAGTCTAGGACTATGTTGTGGCCCCCGAGTACACCCTCCCACACCTAAAGCCATATGTCTTCCCCAGATGGATAGCTCTGAAGGAGCTATACAGCTGCTGGAACAGCGGCTGCAGACCAGGAGATCTTTGGGCTGATCTAGCTGGTACGTTCTGTGGTTGCTTGCTAAGAACAGCTGCATGTGCACCAACTACTATCAGAAAATAAGCCACTACAGAGCCAACTACTAACAGAAAAGAAAGCATGCCAAGCTCCTGCTGAAGACTGATCAAGCCTGCTGTTTATATTGTGCTGTGGCATTGCTTATATTGTGCTGTAGCATTGCTTTATTGTGCTGTAGAATTGCTTAGATTGTGCCGTGGAATTGCTGAGATTGTGCTGAAGCATTGCTTTATTGTGCTGTAGCACTTGCTTCTTTGTATTTGTGCTGTGCTATTTGGCTGTCATCATTGCTTATATTGTGCTGTAGCATTGCTGTATCTGTGCTGTGATTGCTTATATTGTGCTGTAGCATTGCTTATATTGTGCTGTAACATTGCATTTATATTGTGCTGTTGAACATTGCTTATATTGTGCTGTAGCATTGCTTATATTGTGCTGTAGCATTGCTTATATTTGCTGTTAACATTGCTTATTATTGTGCTGTAAGCATCTGCTTATATTGGCTGTAGATTGCTTTATTTGCAGTAGCATTTGCTTATATTGTGCTGTAACATTGCTTATATTGTGCTGTAGCATTGCTTATATTGTGCTGTACATTGCTTATATTGTGCTGAAGCATTCTTATATTGTGCTGTATCATTGCTTATATTGTGCTGTAGCATTGCTTATATTGTGCTGTAGCTTTACTTATATTGTGTGTCACATTGCTTATATTGTGCTGAAGCATTACTTATATTGTGCTGTAACATTGCTTATATTGTGCTGTAGCATTGCTTATATTGTTGCTTAGCACTTGCTTATATTGTGCTGTCACACTTTTTATATTGTGCGAAGCATTACTTATATTGTGCTGTCGCATTGCTTATATTGTGCTGTAGCATTGCTTATATTGCGCTGTCACATTGCTTATATTTGTGCTGAAGCATTACTTATATTGTGCTGTCGCATTGGTTATATTGTGCTGTAGCATTGCCTATATTGTGCTGTGGCATTACTTAATTATGCTGTCGCATTGGTTATATTGTGCTGAAGCATTGCCTATATTTGTGCGTGGCATTACTTACATTGTGCTGTCACATTGCATATATTGTGCTGTAGCATTGCTTATATTGTGCTGTACATTGCTTATATTTGTGCTGTCGCATTTGCTTATATTGTGCTGTCGCATTGCTATATTGTGCTGTCACATTGCTATATTGTGCTGTAGCATTGCTTATCATTGTGCTGTTCAATTGCTTTATATTGTGCTGTCGCAATTGCTTATATTTGCTGTCTGCATTGCTTATATTGTGCTGTCACATTGCTTATATTGTGCTGTAGGATTGCTTATATTGTGCTGTCCACATTGCTTATATTGTGCTGACCCATTTGCTTATATTGTGCTGTCGCATTGCTGTATTATTTGCTGTCACATTGCATATATTGCTGCTGTTAGCATTGCTTATATTGTGCTGTAAATGCTTATATTGTGCTGTCGCATTGCTTATATTGTGCTGTCGCATTGCTTATATTGTGCTGTCGCATTGCTTATATTGTGCTGTCACATTGCTTATATTGTGCTGTCGCATTGCTTATATTGTGCTGGGTCGCATTGCTTATATTGTTGCTGTCACATTGCTATATTGTGCTGTAGCATTGCTTATATTTTGTGCTGTCACATTGCTTATATTGTGCTGTGCGTACCATTGCTTATTTTGTGCTGTCGCATTGCCTTATATTGTGCTGTACATTGTATATTGTGCTGTAGCATTTGCTTCATATTGTGCTGTAGATTGCTGCTACTTATATTGTGCTGTCGCATTGCTAATTTTGCTGTCGCATTGCTTATATTGTGCTTCACATTGCTATATCGTTGTGCTTGTCTGGAAGATGCTTATATTGTGCTGTCACATTGCTATATTGTGCTGTAGCATTGCTCATTGTGCTGATGTCATATTATCGGTATATTGTGCTGTCACATTGCATATTTGTGCTGAAGCCATTGCTTATATTGTGCTGTAGCATTACTTATTTTGTGCTGTAGAATGCTATATTGTGCTGTTACATGCTATATTGTGCTGAAGCATTAACTTTATTGTGCTGTCGCATTGCTATTTGTGCTGTAGAATGCTTATATTGTGCTGTCACATTGCAATATTTGTTGTAGTCATTTGCTGTATTGTTGCTGTAGAAAATGCTTTTAATTGTGCTTGTCACAATTGCTATATATTGTGCTGAAGCAATTACTTATATTGTGCTGTCGCTTGCTTATATTGTGCTACACACTTGTGCATACATATTGTGCTGTAGCCACTTACTTTATTGTGCTGTAGAAATGCTTATATTGTTGCTGTCACATTGCATATACTTGAGTGCTGTAGCATTTGGGCTTATATGTGCTTGAAGCAATTACTATTTAG
>CM068956.1:88968954-88979730 GCA_035128595.1 Eptatretus atami | reverse complement strand
CCACGATGGAAAGAATACACTCCATGCTACTGTTATGATAGCCTTTAAGCAAGAAGAGGGGGGTTTGCTAAACACTTCAACATTAACTATCTCAATCAAAGCTTCGTCCAGATCTCTCAAAGGCTACAATGGTATCACACTGCAGGAGAGTGGTATTCATGGAACTCCTAAGCCCACAAGTAGTCCAAAGCTGTCATTGATTATTATATGTCCACATTAATGCATATTTAAACAGTTTAATCCAATAGTTAGTATCTCCTAGTAGGTCAGATTCAAACCAGTTCGTGCCACCTGAATGTATTGAGCAGGCTCTCATAAGAATTGCAGCATGGCTCTTACCTTTTTCATAACAAACTTGCAGCAGGCCTTGGACAAACTGTTATGATCCAGACCTTGGAAACTACAAAGGCTTTTCTTACTGTTTTTGAAATGTGCAGCGATGTCAAGCAGCTGGTGGGATGGAGGGAGAATGCCTTGAGAAAGATTGGGTTGCCAATTTCCTAGGGAGGGGGAAAAAAGAGCCCCACTTGCATCTTTGAGGACAGTTCACTTGAAATTGCATTGTATACACCATCTTTCTTTTACCTAGATAGATTTGTATAATTAGATGTTTGAGTGTGAATTAGTGTGATACGGAGTCTGGGCTCCTGTGGTCATCTTGCGCCGCTCCGCATGCATGCGTTGTGTTCCTTTCAATAAACCTGTATTATTCGAAATCCTCAGTTGCACTCACTAATTCTGGCCAGGATTGAGGTTTTCACAATGCACCCAGATGGGACCTGCGGATTCTGACGCTGCGAACAGCGGAGAGAGTTCTTGAACCATTTCAGGTCTGCTCGGTCACAACTGAAACGGTAAACGAGGAATTGAATGCGGTTTGTTGAGAGCAAAGGGGCTGTTAGCTGTGTTCGTGACTCGGTAAAGGTCAGTGAGGCACTAAGGAACGTCGATTAAATAAGGGGCACAGGTTAGAGTCCTGTGAGTGCAGTAGTGTCCTGTGATAGTAATGGGAGGGTCAGTCCCTCAAGGAAAGAAAAGCTTTAAGGCGATACGAGTAGAAGCGGGCCTGATCTGCACGATAAAATGAGAAAAGACAAAGCTTAGGTTACAAAGTTAAGAAATACTGGGAATACTCTTCAACAGGTTCCCACTGACCTGAAGTCAGGAAAGTCGGAATTGAGTTTGGCAGCGAAAAGTCAGGGGATTTTTTGTTGTCAGGAAATGTGTGATTCGTGCCTAAGATCTTAATTAGTAACCTTTACACCCAGTCAATATTTTGTTGCATGATTATAAAAGTTTTCTTTTTTATTGCTCTTTTCATGAACGTCAGAGCTGTCAGTTGTCGTATCGACTTTATCTTTTTTCAGCATGAGAGTGTGCCCCATTCAATGAAGAAACAAGATTGTTACATTGTTTGTTGAATTTGAGGGGCGAAACCGCTGTTTATACTTGCAGTTGTACCCTTTCGTTACCATGTTGAGTGTTAATATAACATTGACTTGTAACATGTTAAGTACAGTTCCAGTGCTGCTTGATACCTGGTTCTGCCAGGTATCAAGCAGCCTGAATGTAAACTAAGCACATGAGCTCGATCAAAAGACGCAGCTAAAAAAAAGCATGTGAGAGATAAAAGTGCTTCAGACTAAAAAGGCAAAATTTATGGAAGAAGCAGCAACTGAATCTCAGAAGGTTGATATGAAATAGCAGAACTAACAGAATAAAGAAGTAACAACTGACATTTCACTAATGTAAGGCAACTGTCCATACTGTATACGTATGTTAACATATTTAATAATGTACCAAACATTCACATTTGTTCATCGTTAATTGTAGTTTTGCGACCATCATAATTCATAGGCAACACCGTGCTTGATTTATTGACATTTGTTCGCAACATTCAGTAATAACTTCAACTGTTACTGCAACTTCGCATGTAGAATTTGAGTAATTTCACTCTGCGGCAGTGAGCGTACCTGCATCCGAGGGAATGGACAGGTAGTACCATATAAGCGTAGAAGTTACAAAACGGCCTTTTTAGGACAGATACCTGTAGAAAATGACAATATAGTAGTCTGTTAGTCATTTCTGCATATTCATCGGGTGTTGCAGTGTGTCTGCAATGTCAATCAACATTCATGTTTTGTTGTTTATTTGCAAGATTAGATGTTTCGTAAATTTTTCGATATAATATCTGATAGTCATGGTACCTGCAGTTTGACATTCATATGATGTAGTTTGGAAGTTATCTATATAAAAGAAAAAATGCCAGTACGAGGCTGGAAAGTGTAGCTTTGTGACATTTTCAAATAGACCGAAGTTACGACCCAAAAAGAATCCGTTCTAAATTTCCAACAAAAATGGTATTCAGTAGTTGTCTAAGCACTGCATATTTATAGATTCAAATAATTTTGAGCGGCACAATTTCTGCTCGTATTGCATTTTAAAAAGAAGAAAAGAATGAAAATGATTGCATGTGCACCATGTATAAATTCAAAATGGTGATGGAAAGGAAGTCGTGTAGGGAGGGAGATCCGACTAAAATACTATTATAAATTTTACGTTTTAAAGTCATGGAATTTTTAACAACAGTCGGGAAAGTAGAATTTCATTTTTGAGTTTGAGTGGGAACATGTTCAAAAACACAGAGTTACCAAGAGGACAATGCTGAATAGTTATCGGTGATAAATAGGAATGATTAAGGTAAAGAATGTACAGACTGCGTGAAATGGATACGGGAAGAAAGGATCCTTTTCCGAACCGGATCTGTAGATATTGCATGCAGTGAAGTACGTGTTGACATGAGGGCAAACAGGATGCCCAAACGAAGTGAAAAACACTGGAGAACGTTAGCTGATGGCTAGGAGTACAACGTTTCGAAGAACTTGAACAACGGAAACACAAGGTATCGAGCCAGTGAGAATGGCTAAGTGCGACATAGATAAGTGTTTACCTCTGGAACGTATTTGTGAATACAAATTGATTGAAAGGTGAGTTTTTGTGTTAGACGCAATTGAGTGTTACCTGGAACTTGTATGTTATGCGAACGCTTGTTATGTTTATATTTATATCTGACTTGTATGCACACTTGATGCCTTGATCCTGCTATGGGTTAACGGATAATAGAATACATAATTGGTCGTCATCGTAGATTGTGAAGACTTTGATGTATTGTATGTTGTTTGGAATGGAATGCGGCACATCAAAATCCAAGGAAACGAGGCGACGATTCTGCAAGTGTGTTAATTTTGTGCGGGCGATGTCATTGAGTGTTTTTACGCAGATTGAGGTTGTGCGTGGTGAAAATTGAATCAATCTGATTAAAAATCTGAATGGAACGATGTAGCTCGGAAAGAATTAGGAACCACGCGTAGTGTCAGGAAAGAGAGTCTGTGCAAGGCCTACTTGTTACTGTCGGATTATGTAAATATTGTCTCCTGGACGCTAAATATTACGGTTTGACTGATAAAATAACATTAATAATGTGTGAATTAACTGTGGGATTGAGATTTTGCTTCGATTAGACTTACGGGTTCGTTTTAAAGTAATTTAAATCTGTTTCACTTGTTGTAGTCACAAGCCATGCTTATACTGATTGTCAAAATTGCGAGAAAAAAACTGTATTTTATGGGGTTATGCCCGAAGTGCCGTGATTCAGCGAGGCGAGCCAGTGGGTATTACGGAGTAGTTTCCCAATCTGCCTCGTGTTGACCGGAGACGTTAACGGTTCCCGGCGTTGAATTTTAAATCAAATTCAATTTGGTTTCCAACCTTTCATGCTACCACAAAGGTTGATCTACACTGAGATAAACAATTTGATATGGAATTCACTATTAGGAAAATATATCGACGTAGGATGGTTGCAGTTGCAGATTGTCAGCGGGTGAGCACGTACGCGCGGGGTTTTTGCAGGTACGGAAAAAACTGAACGGGGTGTGAGGGTGCGCTTGTAAGGATGCTTATGTGATGGTCTGAGTATGAATGTTAACACTTTAGAAGGTTGGGGACGTGCTTTGCAGGTTTCTGTAAGAATCTCGGTGAAAATGAGTTTTAAGATGTAAAAAATATTTTACAGCGTGACTGACAGCGATCAAACAGCTCTTCCTTGATGCATAATACTCGTAATGTGCCGAGTGAATAATCGCGGCCGTCCCGAACAGGACGCGTCGATTGTACACAATGCTCGGGAGCTCGCTCGATGCAATTTGGCGATCAGCTTGCGTCTTTCGAGTTTGAAAGGTCATCAAGAAGTTATACAGGATATTAAAAGATCTGCCGACGAATACAAAGTGCGCCTTACGCACGCATGAGTACATTCAGGATACGAAAATGATTAAATACGGAATTAATTTTGTGGTAAAATATTGAAGCAAATAATTGCTCATTATTTTTCTTTGAGGGTGAGTGCTCATGCTCTAAGACTTCAGTGTATAAAAACAAATACCGTTGGTCCAAAGGTATTTTGTATTAATGTGAATTGAATAGGCGTGACAGGATGGCATCACTGACTTGGTTGTGGATGCTATCTGTTGTGCTGGTTGGCACGGAGTAAAAGATTTATTGTTGATGGGTAAGATGTTATTGGTTCGAAACGTAGCACAGTGAGCCAACCATGCGATGCTCAGGCACTGTTGAGCACCAGGTAGGTTCGCTCGTTATGCTGGATGAAGTGGAGTGAATTCGCTGCAGCAGATAATGAAGGTGAACGTGGCATGTAGGTAGATGCCAGCAGTGAGAACACTATGCTTGTCATACACGGTGATTAAAATGGTCAATCGGAAGGGGGTAATGAGGTACTTTAATTTTTTTTATGTGTTTGGATTGCTGGCCAATGTGGTGCCCAACGCAATGTGGCATGTGGTGCTGCATTGGAGGGATAAATGCTGATTGTGAGCTGAGTGCATCTGGGCCGTGCAAGAGTACCGTGTCATTTGTAGTTGTTGTCCTTCCCCCAAATATTTATAACATAACCACAAATGTGAATGGAGGGATGCACAGTGAGGAGCATTTTGTGAAGGTGTTTTAAAATTACACGTTAGAATTGTGAATGGTCTTGCTTCGGTTCCATGTTGGTTGGCGAACTGGAGGGTGGCTGATTGTGAGCTCCTTGTGTTAATTGCTGTTGGGAGGTTTTGTGGTCATATTGTAAGGTGCCTGAATTACTGCTGGGAAGGCAATGGCAAACCACCCAATGCAACCTGTTGGTCAACTCAAGCAGGCAAGGATTCCTTGCTGATCATGAATGAAACAATGACATCCAAGAGCCAGGACAAGGACGTTTGGGGCTACGCACTTAGCAGGATAGAGTTTTGGGGGGAAATTGCGGGCGGGGCTGGTGTTCTCTGAACGCGCAGCCATTGCGGCTTTATCGAGGAAGCATTCCAGTCCTCTGCCTGTCGGGATCAAGCTTCGTATGAAGCGGACAGAAAAGTATGCTTGTTGTCTTTATAGAGCTCTTCTGTCAGGATAAATTCATTGGATTTAATTTGAAAGGAATTTTATTTTATTGACATTAACGTATATTCGCCCCTTCGGATGGACGTAAGACGTCCAGTCTATAGTGCTAGTTTACGAGTATTCGGGTTCTCACGAAGTCTTTTGGAGACAGTTGGCGAGTCATCTCAAACATAAGGCATGAGTGTGTCTCGGTGTTGTGGCCTATGGCAGCTTGCTGCCGGGATAGCTATCATTTCATGAAACGCGACATGAATCGATGTTTCAGTCAAAATGAAAACACAGATTAAATTTTAGAAAGCTTTTATGTTGTTTCTCCATTTGTAAATTATAATCGCTGCGAGAGAGATTGTAAGCAGCCGCTAACAACACACATGGCCGTCATGAACAGCACAAAGTGAAATTAATCGCTGCGAGAGGAGATTGTAAGCAGCCGCTACAACAACACATGGCCGTCATGAACAGCACAAAGGTGAAATTAACGTTTTCCATGGAGACAAGCTCTAAATTTAGGGGAGCCTAGTGTAATGTTTATAAAATCTACAGTGTGTACAGTAAGGTCTTCGCCTTCACATCTCACTCACCCAGAGCAACTTTCAGCCTGCAAGAATTCATGGCAGACTGTGAGCTTGCTCTGCTGGGTGTAATTACTGACTTAACACATCGGTAGACCAGTTTGCATCAGTGAAGCAAGGAGTTTTAATTTGTTAATTGAAGATTAACGATGTTTGTACTGATGTTGTGGTAAGGTTATTTATGATTGTGGGAAATCTTGGTCTTTTAGGGGTACTGGCTACCGGGGTGATGAGGTGCCAAAGGCAAGGTTGCAGCTGTGCAGGACCAAGTAACGTATTGGGGACATGTGTTAAGTGGAACCTTGAGAATATTGTGAGGTGATGCTTGCGTATTCTGAATGTTCAGAGGTGTTATAACAAAGAGGAAATAAATTAGTTTATTTATTTTAGTTTACCTTATTATTATTATTATTATATTTTGGGGCATGGCTGTGCCGCTGATGTGGTGCCTCTAGTTACGGGCAGAGTCGGCTTCTCGGGTTGATTCACTGGTAAATGGGATTTGAGCTCGGGACTCGAGGATCCCAAGCCACCACTCAAGTGATAGCCAAGATTAGATTATAATAGTGGTAAAGTGTTGTAAAAATATGAAAGTACATGAAATTAAATATTGTGCTGTGCTAACAAGGTTGTGAAAGAATTTGACTCGTGGTCAAACAAGGGTGACCAGACCAGGCTGCAGAGGAACACCACGGCAACTTCCAGTCCGGCACTGAGTGGGCAACGGTGTTACGCGGAGGGGTCCTGGGGACACGTTGGACTGGACCCTTCCAGGTATTACTGGTTACCCACAAAGCTGTCAAGTGAAGTGGTAAGCCAATCATGGACTCTGCATCTCACTACAAAAAATACCCCCAAGAGGGAGTGCCGGTCACTCTGCGTCAGTACTGCCAGACTGAATAGGCAGTCATAAAGTACGTACGCTCCACTTCCGGGTTTCAAACCACCACCCCCCTCTGTATGCAAGCGTGACCACCCACCCCCCTCTGTATGCAGGCTAGTGACCACCCACCCACCACCCCTCATACATCGCTAATCGCTTGCAAAGCCAGCAGTTCCTTATGAACCGATGTTTTAAGTCATGACAATGCAGTCCCTTGGTGTAATTTACCTTTTCTTTTAATATCCAGCACGTCATTTATGAAAATAAAAGTACAAATTGACATTCAAAACAATGTTAATGCATAAATGAAAGTAAGTGTGCATAAAAACTTGTGTTCATTGTTTAGTTTAACTGACAAAAGCTTCAAATGTAATATTTGTCTCGAGAGTTCCGGTTCTTAATTTAATACTTTTTTTTTGTATGTACTTTATGAACGGCCCATAGGGGAATCAGAGCGAAGTTTGAAGGGTATAAAATCGGAACGAGAGGAAATTTCAAAAAAATGGCTCGTTGTTGTCTAGATAATAGTCCATATATCTGAAACACTAATAACATTTGATCTCTCTTGATAAATGAGGAGGAGATACGATTTGAAATCGACGATTTTCGCAACTTTGACAGCCTCTGACTTGACTCACCTTGGACGACCTTGAAAGTTATATCTTGTGCATGTCTCATCGACCTCTATCCATTCCACTATTGTTTATTTGTCTCCACTCGTTTGATTGGACGGACGGACGGATCGGACAGACTTCGAGACTGGGTTATTAGGTCATCTCTACTGAGATGATAGAGATGACCAAAAAGGATGGCAGGAGTTGCCTCAGTGTTTCCGAATGGCAGAATAAAGACCACTTTCCACCAAACCCCCACCTCCATGGTACCGGTGCGACACGCCCGAAATTTGGACCCAAAGGGATGGGCTGGTGTATCAAAGCGCCTAGGAATTCTAAAAGGAAGGTGGTGGAAGAAGCTGGGCTTTATCATTCCGCAGAACGGCACACTCATGAACAACGAGCGAGTGGAACGAGGAGGGTTAAGCATGGTGAGATCCAGATTCCACGGCTGGGGAGGTTGGTTCTGCGTCTGGTAGGGTCAGCGCTTCTAATCGTCGTAATAATTTGTGGAGTGTTTTTGATCAAGATTCTCATCACCATTTGTGTGAAGAAGTGTTGCGCAGCTTCACCCCTAACCAAGCCATTATAATAATTAACAGCGAACTCACGGAGGGAGACAATTCGGCCCATAGAGAGGAGACATACAGGGCCCCGTTTGGGATCCCAAATAGACTTCATGGGCTTAAACCAAGTTTCCAACAGCTCTTCCATATAAGAACAGATGACTAACCCAGGAGAGAGTGCATGTTTTTCTTTTTGTCTTCCAGCGCAAGAGGTGTCCCTGCACTAATGGAGCTTACACCCATGCTTGAGTGTTCACATTGCTATTCGCTTATGTAGAATTATCGTTGCAGTTAGTGTTTTGTAAACTTGTTAAATGATATTGCTGCAGTATGTCTCGTAGAATTGTTTGTGTTGTTAGTTTTGTGGACTTTGAAAATATATCACATATACCAATTGATGTGATAGAGTGGCAGTAAGAAGGATAAAGATGGTAAATGTTAGTAGCTGTTCCCACGGCATTCGCAAATCCGTCTGGCAGGCGCGGTCGGGTAGCCGCTGCAGGAACCAAATGGGGGCCACAGTTGGTGAGTCTGGGGTATGCAGAATATGGTCAAATGACAAGGAGGATGTCAGGTGTATTATTAGATGGCCACATTGATCCATATTTAAACATTTAATCCAGAGTTAGTATGGATTCAAACCAGTGTCTTTGCCACTCTGAAATGTATTTAGCAGGCTCTCATAAGCATGCAACATGGCTCTTTTCCTTTCCATAAACAAACTTGCAGCAGGCCCTTGGACAAACTGTTCTGAATTCCAGCCCTTGGAACTACAAAGCGCTTTTCCTACTGTTTCTGAACATGTGCCAGCGATGTCTCGCAGCCTTGGTGGGTGGAGGGAGAATTGCCGTGAGAAAGATGTTGGGTTGCCAATTCTCCCTGGGCCCCTGGGAGGGGAAAAGAGCCCACTTGCATTTTGAGACAGTTCACTTGCAGATTTGCTTTTAGTCCACACCCAGTCTTTTCTTTTAACCACCTGAATAGATTGTATATATGTGAGTTTTGGAGTGTGAACTCAGTGTGGTACGGAGGCTGACCGCTGTGGTCAGTCATGCGCCACCTCCACATGCATGCGTTGTGTTCCTTTCAATAAACCGTATTATTCGAGAATCCTCAGTTGACTCACCTCAATTCTTGCCCAGATTGGAGGGTCTTCACACAAAGTACCCAGATTACAAGACAGAGACATTTACCCAACTTCAAGAGTTTAATCAGTGAAGAGCAGCATGGCTTGAGTCCGTTATGTTCAAAAATCTGTGACTGCAAACTAGCACAATGGATGTTGAGGCGGGTACAGAAGATATACCCACTGACAGGCCTGATGATGTATCCACTGGAACCGATGACCCCACCATGCATGCTACATAGACCGACAAACAGACACTAATGCTGTCCCAACATGGGCTCCCTACAACTCTGTAATCACAGAAAAGAGACCCATTACAACAATACAAACTCTTCCACCGATACCAGCACGCCCATGAATGGTCCACCTCCTCACCGTCTTGAAACAAGCACAACACATAAGTTTGGAATTGTTGACCAAACAAAAAGACAATCATCAGTTGGACATGGATCTGTACATGAGGGCAGTCAAACTGCAGTCACTAAGCAAAATTGACAAAGAACTGTTCTTGAGAGTTGAAATCCACACTGTGCTATGTGCCCTGTGTGCTATTGGAAGTTCAATAGAGGCCAGTGATTGAGATGCTTGGATAGAGGCTGACACTATGGTTCGACAACCACAGACAAATCCTGGAGGGAGACACAGAAGAGCTGTGACAGCACACATCATCACTTTACAAGCTTTATATGACCTCCTTCGGCGAATATAAAGCATCTGAAGGGCCACTACCTGGAGCACTCAAACAGCAATAAAACTTCTGCAGTCAGCATGCAGTGATAATGAACTGCCAAAGCACAGCAGGCATCGAAGGACATATCACAGTTGGTCAATGACTAACGAAGAAACTGGAGGAGTTTTGCATCAAACGTGAGGCAGCTTCACCAACGTTCAAAGTTACAACAGCATCATGAACCTTGTTCTCACTCTTCACAATTTATAAAGGTCACGGAAGGGAGATTGGATCCTTCATCTTACTTCCCTGGAGAATCTATGTAAGCACTTCTTCAGCCAGAATAGGTTAAAATATGCTCAGCACCCAGAATACCTCTCGAAAATGTACAGCTTGCAAACAAGTGATCCAGATATTTGGAAATATTTCTGTGAAGGCAATTTCTGTGTCAAGAAACAGAATTGTCTTTCTGTAGTTTGGGTGTGAGTCAAGCTTGGAACAGAAAAACAAAAGGTTGAAAGTACTGGGAGGTTTGAAAGGTATCACCCACAACCCAGCAGCACTACAGCGTTTCTTTCTTATCGCACCAGAATTAGAGAGATATCATCAGAGGCCGAGAAGATGGCAGGGTTTTCTCCAGAGAAACGAACCACACATCACGAAATGTCCAATAGAATTCAGGACAGACAATAAGTAAAAGTGAAGAAACTTAAAGCAGTACTGAAGGAACTGAATCCTTTCAGCTAAGATGGTGGGAACCTGGTCAATGTCATCACCAAATCTGTTGTACCAGACACAATTCGAGATGATATACTCAGACAAGAGCGTCGTGGAGATGATGCATACAACGACTTCAGCCAAAAGCGAATTGTTGGAGAAACAAATCTATGG
>CM068956.1:88930478-88941826 GCA_035128595.1 Eptatretus atami | reverse complement strand
ATTAATCAAATACCGATTAAACTGTAATTTTGTTTAAAATGGATAACAAAAGTGATAGCAAGTTTTGAGTTGTTTTTCTACATTTTTGTCTCCAAGCATGGTGGGTTTCATGCTTCTTTAAAACCTCCCTCCCTCCCTCCCCCTCCCCCTATGTTTTTTACAGGTTTGGGTCAGAGTATTGACTGAATACAACTGACTACGTTTTTATTTCATGTCACTATGACAGTATATAGTGAAATCAATAAAATATCAGAGAGATATCTTTTAGCTTACATTACTGTTCATTGGTTAACATGCAACAAAACCGTATCATTAAATTTATAATTTAATTTTGGAGATCCACACGCAAACAGTGCCTTCTGCCATTCCGTTTGTGAAAACCTTATTGACCAACTATCTTTCTCGCTTGACAGGTATGGAAATATCCAGGAGAGCACAATTCCATATTCCTACCAAGCGACTCACAGGCAGATTGGCTCTTTGCTAAGATGTGGATGAAATCTGCTGCATTGCAACTCCACCTTCTTGAACAACTTTACCTTCGTGTACACCTGGTCTCCGAGACCTATACTATTGCCACTTTGCGCTGTCTGCCGTGTGTCCATCCTGTTTACAAGGTAACGTTGTGTTCCATCATGGTAACACACCATCCAGTCGACTAACCAGTGAGCACAGTTCTTCATCCACATGAGCTATGATATGTAGAGGGCTCCACCGACACTGGAAACATTTTGTTTATCTTTAATTTGAGTGAAACACCTGGAAGGTGACTTAGGTGTGATGCAATTGAATGGTCTTTGGCTAGATTTGGATGTCTTTTAATTTTCTTTCTCTGAGTTCAGTTCAGTGAATTGATATTTCTTCTGCAAGGCATTAAAGATTCCTGACCTGACCTGCACAATAACCCCAATTTAACTTTATTCTATCATTTTCCAGATGCTTATTCCACACTTGAAATACACCCTGGGCATTAATATAGAAATGAGAGAAAAGCTTCTGGGAACAAAGGGCCATTTCTCCAACGTGAGTGTTTATGATTCATAAATAGTATTGTTTTTAATGGTATTGGTATTATTACCCCACGCACGCAAAGCCAAAAGCGGGATTAAGCAACTGGTTCATATCCATCCGTCCGTCAGTCTGTCAAAAAACGTCAGCTTATGATCGAGGAAGAACTCATTTAAACTGAATGTTGTATTTTGAACACGAATCGGAACATGAATAGGAAAACAAGTCTGTCATTTTACAGTACCTTGTTTCTGAATTCGTCCTGATCACACATGTGCAGAGAGGAGCAAGATCATACTTTTACTCTATCTGCCTGCCTGGCAGTCAAACAAAATTTGAAATCATTTCAAATTGGAAACTTACTGTTTATAAATACATTATAAAGCACACAAACAACAGGCACTAATAGCTCATCTAACATGTTAGATAAGGTGGTGTGATAGACACTGCATCAACGGCGTAAAATGGTGGGAAATTCCAGAATCAATTTATTTATATGACTTTTACAATCTTTATTTTCTTTAAATTGAATGATACACTTGTCCACTGTGGAACATAAATCGCCTTCTCGTCATTTCTTGGAACCTCCAGTTTTGCCGGACGTGGATATGTTAAATAAGGTGGTGTATAACACTGGTGTATAAATAACACTGCTTCAATGTGGCTAAACTTCTGGAATGTTTATTCACGACCTATAAAATCATTATTTTATTTAAATTGAAGTATATACTTAAACACTGCTTTGGGAAACGTGTTCTATGAACTCTGTAATTGCACCTATATAACTGACACGGCACAATATACAATTCTCTCAACCCCAAAATTAAAGCAAAATCTTAGCTAGAAAATTGAAATGAGGGCCCTTACATCTACAAGCAAGGCTACACACTTTTCTTTTCATTTTGTACACACAGTCGAAACTCGTGGATAAGCTAGTGCTAGTACGAGTACAATGAACGGATCAGGATGCAACAGGACAAAAGGAACAGTAGAAAGAGGGGGAAAACACCAACAGCAGAATTGAAGGCCAAGATAGAGGGAGAGTTGGACAAACAATGGCTGTGGGGAGGAATGCGAGCAGGAAAGGACAAGATTGATACAGAAAGAAACTCAAAGGAGGGGGAAAAAATGGAAATTTGGAAGGAAGAGGACTTGGAGTGGGTGGGCTGGAAGGGGTAGTGAGGGTAGACAAGATCATGCTTTTGGATTGGGGATGATCTGAGATGGTGGTGAACAGCTGTTTTGAAGATCTGGAGGGAAGAATGAAATTGAAGAGGATGTGGAAGTTGGTTCCACAGGTGGAAAAAATAGAAGCTAACACGTGAAGGTGAGCAATTATCCTGGATTTAGGTCGTTTCACCAGAAGGGGGTTGATGGTGGACCGTGTGCAGCCGGCAGAACTGGGGAGGGGGGGGACAAAACACGGAAAGGGCAGATGATGCAAGACCAGAAAAGAGGTGGTAGAAAACAGAGAGACCACCAATCTATCTGTGATGGGAAAGTGATAGACCCATAGATTCAGCCTCAGCATAGGAGATTCCAATGATCTTGAAGGCCTTGATTTTCACAGTGTGAAGCTGAGCAAGATATGAGGCAGGGGAGCCAGCCCATAGGGGAGAACAGTACTCCATAAAGCTGCGGATGAAGGCCTTGTAGGTGGAAAGGAGTTCAGGTGTGCCAAGGAAGGACTTGGTATGACAGAGGATGCCCAGTTGGCAGCTGTCTTTGGAGGCTTTGAAATGTGGTTTGCCCAAGAAAGATCATGGCTGATAGTGAGACCCAGGAGGTTGAATGACTGAACTTCCTCATGATAAAGAAAGTAGATAGAAGAGTTTTCCAGACGGTCCTTTTTGGAGAAGGATAGCGAAAGTGTGAGATTTGTCAGAATTAAAAGACATCTTACAAGTGTTTGACCAGCTTGTGATTTTTTTCTTTAAGACCTCAAGAGAGGGAAGAGGCTGCAGCCTGCCTGTCCCATGAGGGATGTCACGACAGAGGGTGAGTCATCAACAAATAGATAAAGAGGTTTTTCCAGAGTCAGAGAGATCATTGATGAAGATCAGGAATAGGACTGGGCCCAGAACACTGACTTGGGGCACTCCAGCACTCCAGCACTCCAGCCTTGACAGGGAGAGGAGATGAAAGGATTCCATTGAGTGCCACATGTTGACAATGAGAGTAGAGGAAGTCAGCAAGTCATGGGTGGAGTTGACCTTGGATGCCATAGGCGGAGAGTTTGGAGAGTAAGAAGGAATGCCAGACTGTATCAAAAGCACGAAATACATCCAGATAGAGGGCCTTGATCTCATGTCTGCCATTGAGAGCCTCCATCCATTGTTTGATGAGTAGAAGCAGCATGTCCAAGGTGGAGTGATCTGGTCTGAAAACAAATTGGTGATCTGAGATGAGGTTGTTGGAGAAAAGGAAAGAATTCATATCAACTACAATGATGGACTCCATAACCTTGCTGAAGATTAGAAGTAAGCTGATAGGTCTGTGGTTGAGAGGATCAGTTTTTGCACCTTTTTCGCTCACCTGAAACGTAGTTCCAGGGAGCTTATGGGATGGTGCATCGTCCGTCCGTCAGTCCGTTTGTCCATAAATACTTTCAACTTCTTCACTGAAACCACACACACAATTCCGATGAAACTTGATTACAACCTTTATCACCAATAATGTACCAAAGTTTGTTCACGCCATTAAAAATTTTGAGGTCTACGGGGGCGTTTCCTCTCAAAATAGGCATTTGCTTTCCTCTCAGAAACCACACACACTTCCGATGAAACTTGACTACAACCTTCATCACCCATGATGTACCAAATATTGTTCATGGTATTGGGAAAAAAAAAATTGGGTCAAAGGGAGTCTCCAGAGGGGGTTGCCCCCCCAAGAGGTATTTGCTTTCTTCTCAGAAACTACACACACAATTCCGATGAAACTTCACCGTAACCTTCATCACCCGTAATGTGCCAAAGTTTGTTCATGACATGAGAAAAATCGGGGTCGAGGGGGTGTAAGGCGGTTGCCTCCCGCAAATGGGTATTTGCTTTCTTCTCAGAAACTACACTTCCGATGAAACTTGACTACAACTTCCATCACCCGTGATGTACTAAAGTTTGTTCATGACATTAAAAAGAAAATTGGGCCGAAGGGGTTACACGGAGTGGGTTTCCCCCAAAATACATATTTGCTTTCTTTTCTGAAACTACACGCACAACTTTGATGAAATTTGATTACAACCATTATCACCCATGATGGAGCAAAGTTTGTTCATGGCATTGAAAAAAATCCATAGGTATTTACTTTCTTCTCCGTTATATATTTTGTGGGTCATACATGCCTACCAGTGGTTCCCTGGTTATCTTATCCAGCCACTACCAGGTGAGCACCCAGGGTTATTGCCCCTATGTTTTGTGCAATGCAGTGATGTTGGTGGATTTCCAAGCAGATGGAAGATGACCTCGTGCAAATGACAGGGTGAAAAGGGCAGAGAGAGGATGTGCAAGATCAGCAGAGCAGGTTTTTAGGACACGTGAGCTGGTGCTGACCTTGGTGGCCAATGGATCATTCCCACACCATAGTGGACCCCTAAGACAGCCATAGATCATAAAAGACTGCAGACCGGAGTCCATGTCTGCACATATATATATACATATATGTTCTTCGACCTCACTTCCTCTGCTGAGGCTCATCCCTCTTACTGCACCTCTCTCGCCAAGGCTCAAAGTCCTTTGTTTATGGTTGTCATAGTGTGGCAGAAATCAGGGGAAGGTGTGGCAATGCGGAAGCCAAGTGGCTGTTTCTTCCATGCTGAGATTGTCTACTTGACTCCTTATTTGTCGATGAGAAAACAAGAAACTCCCGTTGTTCCTTCAGGAAGCTTGCAAGCTCGCAGGGCCAACAGAAAGGCAAAGTTGCATCTTGTACATAAAGTTCCAAAATTGCCAGCACAAAAGACATCGATTGAAAACAATCTTCTACACTTATAAAATCAGTATTGTCACATTGCAACTATTAGAATGTCTACCCCCTATGGCCTATTCAATACGATTAATATTAATCATAACCCTGTGCTTTTATATTTGAAATTATCGTAATTATCTTTGACATATCCTCATATGTGTCAATGGTGTTTTCATGAGGCAAACGTTAGATTTTTATCAAAACAGTTTCTCCCTTCCACAGTTTCTTGCAACAGGAGGCCAGAGTGCTTTCAAGGTTTTAGCAAAAGCCCATAAGCTTCTCACCTACAAATCCCTGAGGCTGCCCACTGATATTACCACCAGGAACGTTACCAACATTCCTGGTTATCTCTACCGGGATGATGCACTCAAGATTTGGCGGGCAATCGCTGGGTGCAGTATGCCTTTTATTTTTAATAGCAGGGTGTTGATTACTCATCATTGCATCTTAGTATGCAAAAGGCGTGCCGAACCATCACTTCACTGAAGGGTTTAACCAAAACATAGCATGTTGTACTTCACAAACATATTGCATGTCTATCTGTGAGTGTCAATGAATATTTAAAGTGGAGTAAAACGCACGAAAAAGGATCTTTTATAACACGTAACTGTTGTTGTTCTGGCTGTGGTTGGTGTTTGTGCGCTCTTTCCGTGTACTTTGATATGTTTTTCGATTGCTTTGAGAAATATTACTATCTATATCTTGTGGGCTCCTTACATGTCCTTCTAAAGGGTTCCTATACTTTGGTAGAATAATAAATGTAACTTTTGGAACCGCCACATTAAGCTCCAGTTCTCGCTTCTTCGTCCTCAATTGTGGAATGAGAGGCTTTTATAACAGGCATCTTTATGATAAAACAAGCACTAATTTTTGTTCCAAGGAAATTGATAATTAGCTTTCCAACAGTACCATTTTTATTATTCTACGACAACAGGAACCCTTTAAAATGAAGCGTGACACAGGTGTCTCATTTTAGAAATAGATGGTCCAGGTATATTGGAGCTGGCAGGATAGCCTAGAATCTAGATGTACACACACTTACCTCGAAGCTATCTTGTCTGGGTTTGAATCTCAGCCTGGTTATAAACTGTCATCATGGCATTTCGCAGGCAGGGTGATTCATTAATGGGTGTGCTGTCGTTTGGATGGAAGTTAAACTGACCTTAACTCCAAATCAGCTTATTTCTAATCATAGCAACGTCATGGAATGCATCATCACAGTTACGAAATCCTTCCTTTTCTCCAACAACCTCATCACAGATAACCAGTTTGGTTTCAGATCAAGTCACTCCACCTTGGACGTGCTGCTTCGACTCATCCAAAAATGGATGTTTCGACTTATCTCGTGTTTTTGATAGTCTGGCATCCTACCTTACTCTCCAAACTCTGCATATGACATCAAAGGTCAACTCCACACGTGACTTGCTGACTTACTCTACTCTCGTAGCCAACGTGTGGCACCCAACGGAATCCTTTCATCTCCTCTCCGTGTCAAGGCTGGAGTGCCCCAAAGCAGTGTTCTGGACCCAGTCCTAGTCTTGATCTTCATCAATGATCTGTGATTCTCTGGAAAATCCTCTTTATCTATTCGCTGACGACTCCACCCTATGCAGTGACATCCCTCATCCTTCAAGCAGGTAGGCTGCAACCTCTTCCCTTTCTTCAGACCTTGACAAAATCACAAGATGGCCAAATACTTGGAATATACCTTTCAATCGAGATATATTTCACACCCTCACGATCCATCTCTGAAAGGGATATATGCCAACATTCAAGTTGAGATACCATGTGGATTGTAAAACAGAGTTGTACAGTCGTGCGAGAAGTATATCCACTGCAACTGAAACAGCTAATCGTAACTTTTTGATGCCACACGGGACAAGAAGACTCTGGTGTCCTTCTCAACTGGGTTCAGCAGCACTCCTGAAGACCAAGTCAACGCTGATCAAGCAGAAGAAGTTGGCAGAGCCATACAGGCTAAGATGGATGGGAAAACTGTTGTGGATGCAATGGTAACCAAACACAAGGTCAAATCACTTGCAAGCCTCAGATCTGGACCCAAAGTCAATGGCGAGAAGCTGGTCATTGACTCACTGAAGCTATTCAACCGCCTCATTTTCATCAGTGAGCATGAAGTCAAGACCAAAGAAGCTCTGCGCTTTGAGTTGATGCCAACAAAACGATGTCTTTGTTTGACAAAAATCAAAAGTTGCGAAAGCCAGACAAGGCTGCCCGAGCAAGGTCCCTGAAGGCATGTGTGGCACCTGTCGAACAACTCCCCTGCACAAGCCTTGTGGTTGATGTGGGTGGCTCCTGCACAATGTCAAGTGGGAGGCTAACCTTACTTGAAGGAATGTTGCCGAGAGCTATCTCCGGTTTTTAAGTCCATGGGGGCCATCGCCTTCGGAAAACGGTGGTCTTTGACGGATATGGCAGCTCCACCAAGGACCATGACCACTTGAGACGAACAAAGAATGCATGCTGTGACATTCAGATTCGTCTGGATCTCAAAATCATCATTGCAAGAGAAAAGTTCCTCGATAACAAGAAAAAACAAAGCCCAGCTCGTTCTGCTCCTTGCTGAGACATTTAGTAGGAATGGAATCAGTGTACAGCAATGCTCCGATGATGCCGACACCTCCATCGTCCGCGCAGCTCTAGATGAGGCAAGAGAGTCCCTGTCGATGTGAGGGCTGAGGACACAGACGTCCTGGTTATGCTGATTCATCATGTTGCAGACCATCCGATCTTCCTCACGACAGCCAAAGAAACATCTTACGATGTCGGAAGATCCGGGAGGCCCTCCCAGAGATATACCGGAGGTATCTCATCTTCTTGCACAGCTTCTCTGGCTGTGTGATACAGTGTCTGCAATTTTTGGGTTTAGCAAACCAACTTTGCTAAGCAAGCTCTGCCAGACTGATGAAGCAGAGAGAGCAATGGACGTGTTTATGGACATCCGAGCTGAGAAGGTGATATCATTAAAGCAGGCTGTGATCTTTTCATGCTCATGTTCCATGGGAAATCCTCCAAAGACTTGGAAGACTTGAGATTCGACATCTTCAGCAAGCGAGCTGCTACTGGAGCATAAAACCTGAGAAACTCCCCCGACAACAGGAGCTGCAGCACAGCACTCTCTCCGAGCTTACCTCCAGACTAGAGACTGGCTGATGCTGCAAAGTCCATCGTTGGATGCCCGGGACTATGGATGGCAACTCACTGAGCAAGGATATGCACCAGACTACCTCCTGACGTTTGCCAGCTGCAACTGTGCGGGGGACTGCAGCTCACTCAGGTGCTGCTGTAAAAAGCAAGGAGTCAAGTGTATTTCTGCTTGCGGCATCTGTCATGGTAACTCTTGCCTGAACATAAACCAGCTGGATGACAAGAGGAGTGAGGAAGATACTGGGAGTTTGATGAATAAGGTTGTAAAAGCGGACGAAGCAACATTTCCATTGAGCACAGTTCTGTTAAAAATGTCAATAAAATACATTTTATATGATCAAGGAGTGTTTTTTTCTCAAAAATAATGGTTGGAATCAATTCAGCACCCCAAAAAACCCTAGTTAGACATCCCACAAGTCAATATTGGCAAAAGTTAATTTTTCCGATTTTTTCGCGCAGGCCTCAGAGCACCCAAACTTTGATTGCCTCCCAGAATTTCCACAGAATTTGGGTTTGCACTAATTGATAGTGTTTAGTAGACACCTAGATGAATATGTTAGTGAAGAAATTTTTTGGTAAGCAATTTTTTCACAGATGGTCAATACAATTTGCTAAAATTCCCTAATTAGGAGGGAAAAATGGAAATTTGGAAGGAGAAGGGAGGTGGGGGAGGTGAACTTGGGTGGAAAAGATCATGGTTTTGGATTGGGATGATCTGAGTGGTGGTGAACAGCTGTCTTGAAGACCTGGAGGGAAGAAAGAGATTGAAGAGAATGTGAAGTTGCTCCACAGGTGGGAGAAAAGAGAAACGAATGAGTGGAGGTGAGCAGTGATCCTGGATTTCGGTAGTTTCATCAGAATGGGAGGGTGGACTGTGTGTACCCTGCAGAAACCTGGGGGGAGGGGGATAAAGCACGGAAAGAGCAGAGGGTGAAAGACTAGAAAAGAGGTGTCAAAGACAAAAGAACCACCGACCTGTCTGCGATGTATATGTAGTGATATACCCATCAACTCAGCTTCAGTGCGGGGGATTCCAATAATCTTGAAGGCCTTCGTTTCCATGGTGTCAAGCTGAGCAAGGTGTGAGGCAAGGGAGCCAGCCCAGGTGGAGAGCAGTACTCCATGAAGCTGCGGATGAAGGCTGTGTCGGTGTATTGTTACGAATTTGAAGTTTACTGCACTCAACATACAGGTCCTATCGCTCAGTTATATCGATAAGTAAATGTGGATAGATAGCTCCCTTTTCCCTTGTCTAATGGGAATTAAATGTACGTACGCTGTGAGTTACTTTAATAGTTAGGATTTTTACACCCCTTATAACAACAACACAACACGCTTCACCTCGCTTCCTCATATCGACGCCATTGTCTACATGCGTTCGACCACGTACGTGGCGGAGTTTCCTCGGCCCACAGAGCTCCGACTCCGCCCCGGAGAGATGGAATGTTCCCCCCGACCAGTGGGAGGCGTGAGACGTCTCAGACATCGACTTTCTCACGAACAGGACCAATGGGAGGCGTGAGACGTCTCAGACATCGACTTTCTCACGAACCCCGACCAATGGGAGGCGTGAGACGTCTCAGACATCGGCTTTCTCACGAACCCCGGACCAATGGGAGGCGAGCGTCTCAGACGGCGATCCTTCCCACGACACCCCATCCGCAGGAGAAATGCCATATAAGAAACGCCAGGGCCTTGGAAAGAGCGTGAGCGTCAGGGTTGGGCGATCGCGGTTCGAGGTGCCGGAGATCGACTTGTCTGGTTTGGTCGGCTGGGCAGCGATCGGGTTCGAGGTGCCGGAGATCGACTCGTCTGGTCTGGTCGGCTTGGCAGCGATCGGTTCGAGGTGCCGGAGATCGATCGTCTGGTCTGGTCGGCTTGGCAGCGATCGGGTTCGAGGTGCCGGAGATCGACTCGTCTGGTCTGGTCGGCTTGGCAGCGATCGGGTTTGAGGTGCCGGAGATCGACTCGTCTGGTCTGGTCGGCTTGGCAGTGCTCGGTCGTCTCTCGTCTCGTTCACCTGGCGTCCGACGCTTTTCCTCCGTCCCTGGTGCTTGGAGTGGCATCGTGTTGCGGGTTCGAGTCCCGTGGAGCCGGATCGTCGAAGACCACACGAGGTGGACAGGTCCGAGTGATGCTCTGGTCTCCAGCTCCCTGTCCTCGAGCTGGAAGACTTCAATGAAGACCATTGGGGTCCATTTGTGTGTGTGTGTGTGTGTGTGTGTGTGTGTTGTTTTTGTGTGTGTGTGTGCGCCGTCTTTAAGTAGCAACTGTTAAGTGCCTTGTACATTATTTGCATTTCATTTCTATTAGTCGTGATAACTCTGCTTCTTACGTGCTCCCCTCCTACCCCACCTATTCTAAATAAACCCATGTGTGGTGGTGGTCGTATGGCAGCTTAGCTGCCGGGGTAGCTATCATTTCTTGAAGCGCAACTGTGTCGCTATGCAGTGCCCCTCTACCAGCACACACACTGGAACTGGTACTCATTTTGCCGACCTCGGAAGGATGACAGGCTGAGTCAAGCCCCTGGTGTATTAATTCAGCAGCCGACGGGGCTTGAACTCAGGACCCTAGGATCCAAGCCACCAGGCTAACCCATGTGTTAAATGTATCAGTTCGTTTTTGTGTTTTTTTATTGGTTTTAACACTGTGCGTGTTGGAGAATTAGCCAGGCTGTTGCCGCTGTAAAGGGACATTTGGACCGACGAAAGCTCGGTGACCGTCTGCTCGGGTCGCACACGGTTCGAGTACGCTAGCGTCTCGTTCCGTAAGAGCGTCATCGAGGGTGAATTTCCCCGGTAGCTGGATGACGTGGGTATTTAGTAAATTGAAATTGGCAATCGACCCTACCCCACGTGGTCGACCTATCGGTGAACTTCGGTCCGATAAGGGACCCGTCGGCTCCGGAGTTATCCGCGGGTGACGACCCATACATTCCGGGTGATCGGTGGAGCCGACTCTACTGCTCCATCTGGTGGTCGTGCTCGCAGCCGACGCCCGGCCCCGCAACAGTATATGAGTTCAGGTGTGCCAAGGAAGGACTTTATATGGTGGAGGATGCCCAGTGGCTTTGGAGGCCAACTTTGAAATGTGGTTTGCTCAAGAAAATCATGGCTGATATAGTGAGACCCAGGAGTTTGAATGACAACTTTCTCAAGAGGATTATTGAGAAAGTAGATGGGGGGGGGGAGGAGGCGAGCGTTGTCATG